>JANAVB010036110.1:30000-45000 GCA_029216955.1 Iris pallida
TTTATACTCTATTATAAATTGTTGAGTCGGGAATGAGAAGTACCAAGGATGTGTGATCCGACCGTAGACCGTGTTTATTTTCATGCAGTAGACCTCGTAGACAGTGTTTATTTTTATGCAGTAGACCTCGTAGACATTGTTTATTTTCATGCAGTAGACCTCGTAGACAGTGTTTATTTTCATGCAGTAGACCTCGTAGACAGTGTTTATTTTCATGCAGTAGACCTCGTAGACATTATTTATTTTTATGCAGTAGACCTCGTAGACATTGTTTATCTTTATACAGCAGACCTCGTAGACATTATTTATTTTCATGCAGTAGACCTCGTAGACATTGTTTAATTTATGCAAGTAGACCTCGTAGACAGTGTTTATTTTTCTGCAAGTAGACCTCGTAGACCGTGCGGTGTAGTGCCCCAGACCGATCACATATCAAAGGTACTTCTAACAGTTGGGGAAAGTATTTTGTGTCTATTTATTTGCTATTGGTTTTCTGTATTTCATGTTTATTTTCAAAACTCATGATTGATGTCTAACCTTTGTTTTATAGTCATTTTCTTTATTTGAAATTACATTCGGTGAATTGTGCTCGTTCCATTCCTGACTGAAAACCAACATTTTCAGGTTAGCCGTGGATTCACTTAGCTTGGGAAGTGACGGGAATACTTGCAGACAAAAGCCTAGAGACTAGCTAGATAGTTGAGTTGTGGTCATTCATTTATTTGTACAAGTTTATATTTTTCTGCAAATGTAAAACTTGTGATCATTATAAATTAAATTAATTATGTGAATGAGCATTATTTGTGATTTGATCTTCATGGCCGTGACAGCGTTCTACCGCCGACACTGCGGCGTAGGCTGGCTTGGACACGTCTCATATCCGTTTAAAAAAAAATAGGTACGGGTCGTGACAAGTTTTTGTGGTGGCCCATGCAGGTCCGTCTTCGCAAAAGATTGCGAACTCGTGATGGTACTTAAGTTAGTTGTACCATTGCGAGCCTGCGCTCAGGAAATGCTCATTCACAAACTAGGATTAAAATGATCTAGGATAATGACTAGGACTAGGTGTCCCTTGTTCAAATTGACCGTTGGGTAGTTAAGGTTATTAGATAGGCCATGCAATTCAGATAGCTTGTTAGATCCCTATAGGTACACTATTATTTTTGATATGACAATATGACCCAATGCAGATATGCTATTCACTTGGTAAGTTAGGCTTACCTATAATTAAGGCTTTGATCTTGATGAACTGTTTAATTTTCTTTTGCTTCATTAGATATAAACCTTATATCGTAAATTTGAATTGCCTATTTAAATTCTCTTTTGCTGTAAGGATTTAGTTTATAATTTCGGATTCTGTTATTCCTGTACGAATCTCGAGGTAGATTGATTTGAGATTTTCCCTCAACCATTGAAATGCACATGAAATAGATACTAGAATGTTTGTCACCCCCAGTTTCCAGAAACAGGGGTATTTTTGTCATTTTTTCATTTTTATTATTTTAAAATTATTTATTTATTTATTGTAATATTTTGGGGTTATTTGAGTCGGGTTTGAATTTCATCTCAATCCGACTTAAAACGGGGACCCGGGGTAGTATTGACCCTAGTGGACCCACACACTAGTTAGCCATGGCCCACATATCATTTATTTTAGTTAGTGACTAGGCTAAATTATTTGGATTAGGATTTATTTGATTAGTGTGTTAGAATGACCAAACTAGCCCCGACTTGAAACCCCCTTTTTAATGTATTGTCAATAGGCTAGAGGGGGTGTTTTTGTCTTTTCTTTGGAGCCCATAGCAGCCCTCTAGTGGCCGGCCACCATAGGAAGGATAGGCATGAGCCCCCTTTGATATTTCCTATTCTTTCCATCTCATTTTCTCTCTCTCTTGTTCTTCCCCAAATTTCTAGAGAGCAAACCCTAGTGATTTCATCTCCAAATCAACTCCTCCTTCTACCAAATCTTCTTCTCTCCTCCTCTACTCCATGAAAGGAAGGTGCTAGCCAAGTTTGGAAGGATTCGGAGCTCGTTTGTGTCCATTTGGAATCTCTACGTGTCGGGAGGCCTTTTTTCCTTTGAATCTCTCTCCCGGAAGGTATAACCTCTTCTCTAAACCATTCCTTCATGCATATAGATCTATTTTTGACCCATAGGAATAACCCCCATGGTTTTGTGTCCATTTCGTGTCCATTTGGGCACTTGTAGAGGTGTCATATGTGTAGGTTTGTGTCCATGTGGGAAAACCCCTATTTGGACACATGGGGATTTATTAATGTATTGATTTAGTGTTGTTTTAATATTATTCCAGATTTTCTAGGTGTTAGGAATGAGTTTTTCTATGTATCATATTGTATTATATTGTTAATATCTATATATATATATATATATATATATATATATATATATATATATATATATATATATATATATATATATATATATATATATATATGGGGTGATATATATATTAACCTCTATGTATATATATATGTATATATATAATATGGTTGATATATGGATATACACATGTGATATGATGGTGTGACATTTGTGTTGGTTGTGGGTACATAGGAGGGCTCGGCCAAGAGGTTATGCATGTGTGTAGGTATGGTGTTTGATTAAATGGGATTGAGAGAGGTTTGAGAGAAGTGGTGGAATAGAGATTTGTGTGTGTGTTATGTTATAGAGAGTTAGAGAGTTAGAGAGAGTGGGGATTGAAGGAGATTTGAGAGAATGATAGGAGTGGTGATGAGGGGGAGGAAACCACCTGCTGTTTCAGTCCAGATTTCAGTCTACATTGGACTGTCCTGCACATACATTTCTGTCCTACAAAACCTTGTTTTCAGCCCACATGACCATCACCAATTCAGCCTATATACACAGCCTATTTTAACTGTCATTAGCAGTTACTTGAATGTCCTTAACAAGCCCCATATAAACCCCAATCCAGGCCTTGAATTAACATGAACCTGTCATTAGACAGCACCCCATATGGCTGTCACTTTGCCTAATTTCAGTCCACATAGTACTCATGTACCAGTCCCCATAGCCCCCCAAAAACCTGTCATTGATAGCCCATGTTCAGCCTCAAACTAAGTCCCTTACCTGCCCTCCTAAACCATCCTTACACCCTCTCAAAATCAGTCCATACACTCCTATCCTAACCCCCACATTGCTCCCATTCCTGTCACTTACCTGTCCTATGTGACAGTCCCCATATCCTCCTAAACCAGTCCATAAAAATAGACAACAGCAGCTGTCCTAAGCCCACCTAGGAGCTGTCCCATACTTGGCCTAATTTCCTGTCATAAACCACACCATGGAAACCCTTTATCAGCCCACATTTAGTCCATTCTTTCACCTACTTAACAGTCCTCCTTAGGCCTATAGGAACCCCCATGGCAGCACTTAGCATACACACAAATCTGTCCTATATACAGCCATATAGCTGTTACAAATCATTCCCTATACATCAGTCCTACATAGCCAAACACCACACCAAAGCAGCCCTTGTAAGAGCCTATTTTCAGTCCCTATTGGTACAGCCTATTCAAGCCCACAATATCAGTCCAGATTTCTTCATGTGTTGTCCTATTACCTGTCCACATAATTAACCCCACATGCCACAACATTCATGCCCATGTAATAGCCCCTATACCTTGGCCTACAACCTGCCAACAATTGGCCTCTCAGAATCAGTCCTAAACACTATATACCTGTCCCCAAATCCACATCAAAACAGCCCCTAAAACCTGAGACAAACAACCATATATTTGCCAATGTTCAGCCCCTATAAACTGTCCAATATCTAGCCTACAACCCAGCCTTGTTAGCCCTTGAATCGCAGTCCTAAACACCCATCTACTGCCCATGTTTCACAGCCTATATGCTGTCCTATAGACCCCATTGACAACACTTCCAAACCTGTCCAAATGACAGCCATGGCAGCCCTCCAAATCAGCTATGTGTTGTGTGTGTATGTGAGTTATGGGTGTGAGTCTATAGGAGTTAGTTAGGAGCCTATAGGTGTAAGTATATATATGTATTTGTGTGAACCTATAGGAAGCCTATTAGAGTGTGATATTGTGAGAGTGTTGTGTGAGTGAGCTAGTTAGAGTGTAAGTGAGTGAGTGAGGTATCATGAGTGTCATGTGAGATGGTACAAGGGTAAAGGTAAGGAAAAAGGGTAAATGGCCAACATGTGGTCTAAGATAACTTAGATGACCTAGATACTAGGATTTCTTGGTAGGTAATATTAGTATAGAATAGTATCTAGGTATCCTAGGAAGCCTAGGCTAGTATTCCTAGGTTAGAGTGGTATTGGACAAGGTATTGGTATTTACCTTGGTAAGGTAATATAGGTAATACATAGAAATAGGGTATTTGAGTTTGGAGTCTAAGATAGAGTTAGAACTTGGTTCCATTGGTTGGTAATGATCAAATATAGTGCTCATAGACTAGTTTTGACGTCGGTTGACCATTTTGACCAAAGTCAACAAAAGTCAACCGAGAGTCAAACTTAGCCTTTAAGCGACCAAATTTGACCAAAACCAAACCAGAGTTGACCAGTTGACTGAAAGTCAACAGTTGGTCAACATGTGACTTGTTTGACCCAGGGTTGACTCCGTATTGACCAGAGTTGACTAGAGTTAACTTTTTGACCAAAAGTCAACTGTAAGTCAACCCTTGACCTAAATTGACCTAGATCGACTTGGATTGATTTCCTATGACCCAGATTGACCTAGATTGTCCTAGTATGACTCAGTATGACCTAGTTTAGCTTGGTGTGACTTAGATTGACTTAGATTTGACCTAGATTGACCTAGATTCATTTAGAATGCATTATAATGCATCTTTTATCATTTTTGGACTCATAGTGACTTGTACTGTTCTATAGGAGACAGACATCACTCTTCGGACAGTATATTCTCTTCAGACACTCAGGATATCAGGCAAGTACATTCTCTGACCGTTTCATACTTGTATGGATTTACATTCTTGCTCTAGATTACTGTACTTGATGCTGACACGATCATTATTACGGATTGGTACTATATGGATCTTCTTCTGAGATGTTATCTCCTTGTATTCACTAAGTACATATTGTGATGTGCATTTCACTTACATGTTGTATTTATTGAATACCCTTATCATTGTACACTCATTGTGCATATTGTACTCTCAGTATCACATTGAGCCGTTGTACAAGCCATTGTACAAGCCATTGTACAAGTCATTGTACAAGCCATTGTATAAGGTAACGTAACTGAATTGGATCCTTGTGTATTGATTGGGGAGGGGGAGTAGAAATGGTTATATGATCAATTGTATTGTATAAGAAATTGTATATGTCCATTGTACACCCACGTACAAAGGAGTCCCATTTTATTGTATAACCTAACCCGTTTACATAACCATATTGTGCTCTAAAATCACATGTTCCTTACAGTTCTTACTTATCATATTTAGATATTTCCTGTTATCAAATCTCTACTATTTTTTATATATCTTCTTCTTTCAGCGTTTCATGTACTTTACTCTATTGCATGCTTTATATTTCCTAACTCGATATGAACTACGTGAGATGTTTTGTGCTCGCTCCCGTCCTGACTGGACCTGTTGAAAATATTACAGAGGATGAGGATGAGGAGGAGGCCTGCGTAGACACCTACTATGGGACAGCTGTAGATGCCATGTGCGACCCAGATTTTTAGCCTGATCCACTAGCTTAGAGACTGAGGCTCCCTAGTCTAGGTTTTCTATTTCTGTCATTTGAGATCTAGATTGTATATATTCTTTCATTTCAGTGTTAGAGTCTTGTATTGAGCTGGATGTTCTGATTTGTTATGTCAGTAGACACTTAGACTCTCTGGTTGTATTTATGTGGTTTTTCCTTCATTCCAGTATTTATCTATCTATCTTTCTATCTTTTATTCTGCTTTAGATGTGATTGAGACTGTATATTGCTATGTCACCTCCATTCGGAGTATATATACTGTACAGGTATCTTGTACAGGTACCTTTATATTGTTAGATGATTGACCTAGGACAGCGTTCTACCGCCGACACTGCGGCGTAGGCTGGGCATTGTTACGTTCTCGTGCCCTTACTCTAGGGTGCGGGTCGTGACAATGTTTGTATTCCTTTCATCCTCAGTTATTTCCTCCATGTTAACTCTTTTATTTTAAGTGTTGTGACTGATAGGACAATTACCTACGCTTTATTTTTAGTCAACCTGTTTGAATCTTTAGAAGCTCATTTTTACGGATACAGTTAAAAGAATGTTAGTTAACTAATAATGGTTAGACAGCAGCGCACTGTCGTCAATTGTTGGAGAATGGATAGTGTAGGTTCACTGCAGCCAGCAGCGCACTGGCGAGGCACAGCCCATAGAACTGAAATCATTTCGATGAATTGTAGTTTATGGAACATTGCTAAAATCATATCCTTGTTGTCCTCTTTTGACCTAATGTCAATGTAAGGTGGAGTATCCGATAGCCTATCACATTTGAATCACAGAACTAAGAAGTGCCACAACCAGAGTATACGGGCGAGGCATAAATTCTCGGTGAAATGACTTCAGGAGTGATTACAAGTTTAGGATGCTATAGAGGATAGGAAACTGCCATGTATGTCCTATAAGACCCAAAGCCAATACTAGTGTAAGTTCTGTAAGTCCGGTAGCATCCCAACCTAGCCTTCCGGGGTCCTTGTGATCTATTGACGAGGTAATTGACTGACACTAATAGGTTTACCTGGAGTATAGAATTCAGAAGTCCATAACCCATTAGTCGACCAAGGCCTTATGAATAGAAGATAGTGGGATTGGCTGTATAAGCAATAACACCAGGTAAGGTTTGATTCTCTCAAAACTTGAACTATTTGTGTCTCCTTTCAAAATCTCGTCGACTTATATTTTGACTCTCTTGACCAATGCTGCTAATACGGCCTAGTTTTTGTAAGCTTACTCTTTTATCGAGCTTGATTCAAGACATATGTTTATTGGGGACGCCCGCTAACATATTGTCTAATCAGAATCAGTGTATTATGTAATAACCCGCTCCGCCCTAGCGGAACGCCGATTCAAACGACAAGTGCAACGACTCAAATGAGCCGTCGACCCGAAGAGTTGGCATCGACCTGATAAAGAATCGATGCAAGACTTACATTGGCCTGTCAAAGATGAATCCAGACTTAGACTTTCAAAGGCGTGCTCGGAGTATCGCTCGGCCGATACGAACATCGCTAAGGTGGGTGGCTCCGATGAACCCGTCTTTGCTTAGCCTAGACACATAATAATACGGACACTATCACTGAAATCGCTAGGCGATAACACCGCGCATGCTAATAAATGACCCAACGCACCTATCTAAGGGATTAATCCCATCTTGTATGCTTGTATAGAATATGGAAAGGAACATAGAAAATATGAGAACTCTCGCCACCGCGCTCCACGCTCGTGCTAAGGCACAAGCTTATGTTCAAGTTTTCTATGCGTTCAACAATCAAACAATGAATGGGTTACAACAATAAAACGGGAAGACTATCGACATAGTCGTTCCGAGTAGAGTTAACAACATTGAAGGACTTTGGGACCGATGGGTCGCCAAGGCGACTCACGCACGTGGAGTTGCAAAATGTATGAATGAATGAATGAACAAATATGTGAATGAATGAATCAACGAATGAAAGAATGAATACGTGAATGAATCGATGAACAAACGGACAAGTGAAAGAAAGAAAGAAAAGAATGAATGAATAAAAGATAAGAATGAAAGAAATGGTTAGCGACAGGTGTGACGGGCACGTACAACGGGGCTCGCTACCCGCGCTGCACGGACGCCAACCTGGTCGATAACGCATTGTGGCTAAGGGTTAGCCTATGACGATAAAATACGAAATGGTCGTGGACGGACCCGTGCACGGGTGATACGGATTCCGCGGCATGATCAAAGGGAGGATCGTGGACGGCCTAGGCGGAACCAAGTCGAGGCTTACGGGCTGTCTGGGTGCGGACTTGGCCACCCGGGGGACGTAAGTGCTGAGGTATTTCAAGAGACTAACGGGGTGTGTGCCAGTCCTCACCCTACGCTAAGTTGAGAAATACCACGGTCGGAAGTGTCCGAAATGGCTTGTGATGCCAGCGACCGGTGCATATAGATTTAAGTGGACTTTGCTGGTGGCAATCCACGTACAATTCCTTGCATTGAAATCAAAGTAGTCTAAGTTAACTGTACAAAGCACATTCTGAATAGGCTTAAATATAACACACAAAATGATCAAGAGTACTTCGAGCAAACGAGTTAGAAAACGTGCCTACGATGCGCTAGGCCTGAGGCAGGGACACGCCCTTGACATTGAATGCTTACATAAATCACGATGAGTTATTACATATGAATTATTGACTAACTTGGTTTACTTTGGACAAGGAAGGCCGGACGGTAAGTATGGGTAAGTCGTGCATGTAATTCCATGCGACACTTGTATTCGGCAACACGAGATAGGCTATGAAATATGTCATGTAAATGATCCTAAGGCAAGATTAGAAAGACAATGAATGATAGACGGTGCACAAAAATAAATAGAACGTGTTTGGTAATGATAGCATTGTGGGCAAGCTAGCCTCCCCACCAGTGCATAACAATGTACTGATAACCCCACAGTCTGCTTGCAGGATGCTGGAGACGTCGGCGGGTACGGAGCTTCCATCGAACGTGTTAAGGCGCGGAGCCAACATCCGGGGCCTTGGAACATTGCAAGAAGCTGAAGCACCCTATACAGGACATAATGTATCGGAACATCGCCATGAATTATTCCATGTTGTAAGCCACTTGGCATGCCTTTTATGTTTCAGAGAGAGAGGGCTTGAGCGAATTGTAATATCGACCTAGCGCCGCTTGTAAACTACTTGAAAATTAATAAAGAGTTTGAATTCACTTCAATTCTGTGTTCGTTTACTTTCCGCTACAAATAGGAACACTCTGTGCGACTCTGTGGCCTAGCTCAAATCGGCCGTTTTTGGACTTGGCCTTGCACGGGCGCAACCTAGGCCCGTGCGGCATCACGCCTTAGCGAGGACGATCGCTCCTACGGGAGTAGGGCGTGATAGTTTGGTATCAAAGCACGGCTTTACGTCCTTGGACTTCATTTCGATTCTCTCAGTTTTGAAAGCTCGGTTTTGAAACAAAAGAAGTGTATGCTCTCTCTCGTTGTGCCTTGGAATGTTCCATACAATAAGTCTAATATTTTCAAAAGCTCGTACAAGTACTCGGTTGAAAGGATCGATAGGCGAAGGCCTTTGTGCCGAACCACGACGTACTTGAGTTGGAAGGAACCGATGCTAAGAGTTAGCAAACGCAGTGCGTGCTTGAATGAGCTTACGCTGACAGCAAACGAGTACACGAGGCCAAAGTATAGTTCGAACGGAATGGTTATGCACGCAGCCTTTTGGCTAAGTTGTGCAGAGTATCGTGCACCTAGACCTTCGGGTGCAAACGAGTTGCGAGTGAGATCAATTATCGCTCGAACGAGAATAAGTGAGCATACGAACTCGAATATAGTCCGCACGGGATAGCTATACATACGGCCTTTTGGCTAAGTTGTGCCGTGTGTCGCGCACCTCGACTCCTGGTGCAATCGAGTTGCGAGCAATATCAAGTACCGCTCGGTCGGAAACGGAGATACACTTAGAGTGTATATCGATAGGAACGCTATCAAACTAATGCTTAGGCGTGCACGGAAGATTTATTGGATTTTTGTGGATTAGTACGAACGACTTAGTACGTCGAGGCGACGTGAGCGATTATGCTAGATATTCGTCGAACGAATCTGAAGGATGTCTTAGCGCTTGATGCAAATGTGATTGTGGATTAAATAGGATGGCTTGAACCCGAGTGGTGTATGTGATAAGTTCGGAGAAGAATAAGAATGAATATCGACGACTAGATCGTATGGCTTGAATCCGAGTGGTGTATGGATGTTCTTGGAAAATCATTCGAGCGAAAATTGAGGATTACGAAACATAATGAGTACGTCGACGAGGCGATGCGATTGCGCAAAGCCTTAGAACGCGTCACGCTTAGTTGGTCGTGACTTCGTGTGTCCCGAACGAGACGTCGTTCGGACAACTTGTGAATGAGCAACGCGAGTTAGAAAATGATTCAGGACGATGAATAAAAGTGAATGTCGTGATCGAGAAAACTTAAAGGGTCGCACGTACGATTTCGGATTGATTCAAATAAAATGTGACTTGAGTTTTGAACAATGATCTTGAAACGAGCTTGAGGAATAGCAATCGAACTTGATCTTGAATATCGAGAAAATCGTGGAATATCCAACTCGGACAACAGCATCAACGCACGACTCGAAATTGGTTGCAAAGAAAGATCGTCAGGTTACGCATATCGTCGATGGTATTGAGTCGTATCAAAGATCGATATGCGATAACTCGGGGGTACTCTGACTCAGCGAATGACGACCGTGCAAATGTCATTGTTCCGATGGATGCTATACTCTTGATATTGAAACGTGTCGAGGAAAATATAGACGTGGCTCGAGGATTTTCTAGTTGAACGAAATGATGAATGGACTTTCGATCTTGGCTTGGATAGAAAATAAAATGTTGGATTTACTTCGACGATAACCCCAACGTTGACATTCTTGTCATATGCGAGTGCAACTCCAGCCTCGTACATACGTCGCGTCGGATTATGACGATCACTCCGCATGAGCGCTGATATGGTGATTCATACAGCGGGAGTGATTGAACTTGGATGGCGTGGCAATCTGATTGCTTCGACTTGTGGTTTGACACGAAGGTGGACTCGAGAGTGAATTTGTGTGCTGAAGAATTGAACTAGAGGATTGAGTAGGTCCAATCCGCGTATCGAGAATGGGTTAGTCTAAAACTCAAACAAGAGTTACGCCCCGATGAGAATGATTATTCTGCGGGAGCGTTGCATGGTGATTCATGAACCGCCGTGGATAATCGGACTCGCGTGAGATTGGGGCACAATATATTGTCGAGCTGGATGACCTCGTGATCGAATACACGAATTGGTTTGAACTGGTGATTGAACGGAATTGAATATGTGCAACGTAAGTCTTGATGCGAATTAGGTGATCATGCTCGATGTTTAGAAATGTGAGTGAAACGAACTTGGGTAGAAACTCCCGTACAAGCGAACAAATGGCTTGACCATAGGATTTGGGGAGAGCATCGTGCAACGACCTTGCACGACGAGCCATAGACCTAACGTGTAACTATGACCTTGTGAGCTGACCTAGCGGATAGGCGGACGATCCTATGCCGAGTGATTGAACCTGTGCGATGGCATTTACAGTATCGTCTGGACGGACGATAGACTTAGAGAAACAAGACTTAGAGTAGAACGGAGAACTGGGAGTGTGCGTGAACGACGATGAGATTGGTCCCAAACGAAGGGAATGATAGGGATGGATGATGCGCAAGTAAAAGTTGGGATAACGAATTGAATCGTTGATAGAAAGAAATACTTGATGATGGTGCAATACTTGGTTTTGAATCGGACGAAAATTACTTAGGCTTGGTCGACCCCGCTAAGAAGAAATCATACTGATTTCGTGGACAATAACGCTTGAAAAATGAATCGAATCATCTCGAGGACCGAGATAAACGATATGTGATACACACATGAGTTCGGTTTTAAATCGAAGTTAGCAAAGCGATCGGCAAATCAAAACTATCACGAGTAGCTTGTCCGACTTCGCTAGTCGCTAAGTTTGGTTGAAATGTACATATTCGAGGGACGCCTTGGATACGTGCACGATCCAAACTCAGCGATATGATGAACTCGAATGCAGCTGTAAGTGGGTGTTGAGATGCGCATGAATGAATGAGTGAGTTTGCCTCAGCCTACGACTTTCGTGTTTGACGAATTACAACGCACCTTGTGCAACCGTTTCAGTCCCATGATACATCGAAAAAGCAACCAAGTCGAAGAAACACTTGAATTGAATAAGTGCCATCAACTCTAAAATAAATGAAAAGTCATCCAATAAAAATCGACCAAACGTATGCGACACGGAACTTGGAAAGGTTTCGAGCATGGTTCGATGACATCGAACGATTGAGCCGTTCGATAGAATTGTCTATAAAAAAATGATGACACGAGTTAAGGAATGGTAGGATGACCTGCACTTAGAAAGTCTCGAGGACGAGACTTGTTTTGAGTGGTGTATTATGTAATAACCCGCTCCGCCCTAGCGGAACGCCGATTCAAACGGCAAGTACAACGACTCAAACGAGCCGTCGACCCGAAGAGTTGGCATCGACCTGATGAAGAATCAATGCAAGACTTACATTGGCCTGTCAAAGATGAATCCAGACTTAGACTTTCAAAGGCGCGCTCGGAGTATCGCTCGGCCGATGCGAACATCGCTAAGGTGGGTGGCTCCGATGAACCCGTCTTTGCTTAGCCTAGACACATAATAATACGGACAATATCACTGAAATCGCTAGGCGATAATACCGCGCATGCTAATAAATGACCCAACGCACCTAGCTAAGGGATTAATCCCATCTTGTATGCTTGTATAGAATATGAAAAGGAACATAGAAAATACGAGAACTCTCGCCACCGCGCTCTACGCTCAGGCTAAGGCACAAGCTTACGTTCAAGTTCCCTATGCGTTAAACAATCAAACAATGAATGGGTTACAACAATAAAACGGGAAGACTAACGACATAGTCGTTCTGAGTAGAGTTAACAACATTAAAAGACTTTGGGACCGATGGGTCGCCAAGGCGACTCCCGCACGTGGAGTTGCAAAAATGTATAAATGAATAAATGAACAAATATGTGAATGAATGAATCAACGAATGAAAGAATGAATACGTGAATGAATCGATGAACAAACGGACAAGTGAAAGAAAGAAAGAAAAGAAAGAATGAATAAAATATAAGAAGGAAAGAAATGGTTAGCGACAGGTATGACGGACACGTACAACGGGGCTCGCTACCCACGCTGCACGGACGCCAACCTGGTCGATAACGCATTGTGGCTAAGGGTTAGCCTATGACGATAAAATACGAAATGGTCGTGGACGGACCCGTGCACGGGTGATACGGATTCCGCGGCATGATCAAAGGGAGGATCGTGGCCGGCCTAGGTGGAACCAAGTCGAGGCTTACGGGCTGCCTGGGTGCGGACTTGGCCACCCGGGGGACGTAAGTGCTGAGGTATTTCAAGAGACTAACGGGGTGTGTGCCAGTCCTCACCCTACGCTAAGTTGAGAAATACCACGATCGGAAGTGTCCAAAATGGCTTGTGATGCCAGCGACCGGTGCATATAGATTTAAGTGGGCTTTGCGGGTGGCAATCCACGTGCAAGTCCTTGCATTGAAATCAAAGTAGTCTAAGTTAACTATACAAAGCACCTTCTGAATAGGCTTGAATATAACACACAAAATGATCAAGAGTACTTCGAGCAAACGAGTTAGAAAATGTGCCTACAACGCGCTAGGCCTGAGGCAGGGACACGCCCTTGACATTGAATGCTTACATAAATCACGATGAGTTATTACATATGAATTATTGACTAACTTGGTTTACTTTGGACAGGGAAGGCCGGACGGTAAGTATGGGTAAGTCGTACATGTAATTCCATGCGACACTTGTATTCGGCAACACGAGATAGGCTATGAAATGTGCCATGTAAATGATCCTAAGGCAAGATTAGAAAGACAATGAATGATAGACGGTGCACAAAAGTAAATAGAATGTGTTTCGTAATGATAGCATTTTGGGCGAGCTAGCCTCCCCACCAGTGCATAACAATGTACTGATAACCCCACAGTCTAATTACAGGATGCAGGAGAGGCCGACGGGTGCGGAGCTTCCATCGAACGTGTTAAGGCACGGAGCCAACATCCGGGGCCTAGGAACGTTGCAAGAAGCTGAAGCACCCTATACAGGACATAATGTATCGGAACATCGCCATGAATCATTCCATGTTGTAAGCCACTTGGCACGCCTTTTATGTTTCAGAGAGAGAGCTTGAGCGAATTGTAATATCGGCCTAGCGCCGCTTGTAAACTACTTGAAAATCAATAAAGATTTTGAATTCACTTCAATTCTGTGTTCGTTTACTTTCCGTTGCAAATGGGAACACTCTGTGCGACTCTGTAGCCTAGCTCAAATCGGCCGTTTCTGGACTTGGCCTTGTACGGGCGCAACCTAGGCCCGTGCGGTATCACGCCTTAGCGAGGACGATCGCTCCTACGGGAGCAGGGCGTGACATATTACGGTCTGATCAACCATGATGCATTTGGTTCGCTCTTATCTAATTACCCTACGTGGATTACGATGTAGATGCCTCTAGGATCTCATCCGCGACTGCTTGACAATTCCTCTTGAATTATACATTCACCGTTGAATCACGTATTTGTGTTCAGTGACATCTCCCTTGAACTCTTTATTATTTTGTCTTCCACCGATTTGGAAAGACGAAAGCTCGTAATGGATAGATAGATATCTAGTATCCCCATGGCTATGATAGTTGTATACGCAGGTGTAGCTTGCCCTGTGACTAGAACCTTGTCTTGAGTTACTCGTTCTCCTCTCGACCTTCAAGCTACTATTGGGACCTTCTAGCCATCTGAATTTGAGGAACGATCTTTGGCTTGACTTATATCTACCGTATCCCGTCACGCCGTGTCTTATTCTTTATTAGCAAGAGTCGAGGTACAGTATCCGGACTTCGGAATCCTTCTAACCTCATTATTCCTAAAACCATATCCTAGTTTCTAAGGTGGGTAGACTGTAAGCCTTCTTGGAATATACGAGGAATACCGATTGATTAAAAAAAATTCCCATTAGAATGATAGTTAGTGCCCCATGGACTCCCACTTTCCACTTAGATTATTTTGTGTCCCCGGCCGTGTCATTAATATTCGGAGCACGAGACCAGCTGTTACCTCCCAACAAATTTCATATGCAAGATCTAGACGAGTCCA
>JANAVB010036110.1:50000-198272 GCA_029216955.1 Iris pallida
TGCAGTAGACCTCGTAGACATTGTTTAATTTCTGCAAGTAGACCTCGTAGACAGTTTATTTTTCTGCAAGTAGACCTCGTAGACCGTGCGGTGTAGTGCCCCAGACGATCACATATCAAAGGTACTCCTAACAGTTGGAAAAAGTATTTTGTGTCTATTTATTTGCTATTGGTTTTCTGTATTTCCTGTTTATTTTCAAAACTCATGATGGTCTAACCTTTGTTTTATAGTCATTTTCTTTATTTGAAATTGCTTCAGTGAATTGTGCTCGTTCCATTCCTGACTGGAAACCAACATTTTCAGGTTAGCCGTGGATTCACTTAGCTTGGGAAGTGACGGGAATACTTGCAGACAAAAGCCTAGAGACTAGCTAGATAGTTGCGTTGTGGTCATTCATTTATTTGTACAAGTTTTATTTTTCTGCAAATGTAAAACTTGTGATCATTGTAAATTAAATTAATTATGTGAATGAGCATTATTTGTGATTTGATCTTCATGGCCGTGACAGCGTTCTACCGCCGACACTGCGGCGTAGGTTGGCTTGGACACGTCTCGTATCCGTTTAAAAAAAAAACGGGTGCGGATCGTGACAGCCGACGCCCTTACGATCGAGCCTGCGATCGTTTATGGCGGATGTCTTCTCGTCGCCCTCAGCAGCGCGTACGACGGGCCGCGTGGTCGGCCTGTCGCTTATACCGTGGGCGAATGGTGCCGATTTCCCGATCCGTCGCGACGACCGTGCACTGAGTTTGCTACACGGACGCCTCATTGCCCCACGCAGGCTCAGTTCGTAGCCCTATATCGTCAGGCCTCCGACGTTGTAGATGCCCGCATCGCACATGCTAACTCATCATCGCCCTATATATATATATATATATATATATATATATATATTAATATATATATATATATATATATATATATTATTTATATATATATTATATAGATATATATATAGATTACCAACTCAATATAATATTTTATATATATATATATATATATATATATTATTAATATATAGATATATATATAATATATAGATATTATAATATATATTCCAACTCAATATATAATATATAATATTATATATATATATATATATATATATATATATAATATTTTTTATATATATATATTACCAACCAAAAAAATATATATATATATATATATATATATATTATATATATATTATATATATATATATATATATAATATATATATATATATATATATACCAACTCAATATATATATATATATATATATATATATATATATATATTATAGATAAATAAATAAAATTAATATATAAAAAATATATATATATATATCTATATATATATATAATATATATAATATATATATATATATATATATATATTAATATATATATATAGTTGGTAAAAATATTTAGCACAAAAATAAAAACTAGTGAATATATATTTAACTCTATATTTAATTTCATTAATCTAATAAAATATTAAAAGATGGAAAAATACACTATCAATTTTTTAGGGGGTTTACACTCACAAAATAAATCGAAAATTCTACTAAATGAACACTCAACTATCTAACTAGTCTTTAGGTTTTGGTCTTCAAGCATGTACCCATGTCTCTCCAATGGTCCAAGCATAGCGCTGCAGGCGACCATGTGAAAATAGATTTTCAGTCAGAAATGGAACGAGTACAATTCGTTGAATGCAGTTCCAAGTATATGTTATCGACAATAAGACAAAAGTTAGTCACAAAATACATGATGAGAATATCAAAGTAAAATGTAACGGGAACATGGTGAACAAGCAGGAAAAGCATATAATGGCATGTAAAGGAGGTAGAACAGGAGAATATAACTATCTAGGTGATTGAATTACTCTTTCGATATGTGATCGGTCTTGGAACAATTACACCACAAGGTCTAAGTTAATTATCAAGGTCTACTGTATAGAAAATAAACATGGTCTAAGGTATGATCACACATCGATTAGTACTTCCCCATCCCAACACAACATACAAGAAAGAGGGCATGACATGTAAGGAATATGAAGTGCCATCGTGTAACGAGCGTGTCAGGGAAATCAAGTATTATATAACTGAACAGTGTAATATAGAAATTAACAATATTGAAAACAAATAATAAATGTACTCACCTAGGTCCTTAGCTGGTAGAATAGATAATACCATTGCACTCAGAATAGTCCAGTTGGATAGGGTAGCACGCAAAACCAACAATATCCAACCACTCAGTGAGCTACAAAAGTCAAACTCTTGCAATTGTCTCCGGATGCAAAAACAGACATTACCAACATATTTGTAATAAGAAAAATATCTAAGTTAGACTATCCATAAAGTCCAATTTTGGACACATGGCCAAAACCGTAATTTCGGGTCAAAATGATGTCTGCCTTTGAACCCGCTTTTTATCGAAAAACGTGCCAGTATCTACGGTATCTAAAGTCATCAAACTATATGTCTACGGGTCCGATTTGATGATACAAATATAACAGTATGTCCAAAGTTGGATTTCAGTGGGCCGTACACAAATTCGGCCGTTGGATCAGGTCGTAAGCCCGCCAAAATAGTATTTTGGTCGACCTTCTCAGAATCGGACCAAACTTGGCTCACATGACTAAAAAAATGATACAGTCCTATTGGTGCAAGCTTCGTCTCGAGATGACGAACGTGCGGGGTATCTCGATCGATATGCTTCAATTTCGTCGCGCACACACAACAAAATCGAGTTTCGTCGAAACCCACACGTCGACAACATCCATACACATCTTTCGATGCTCATGGGTTGCGACTACGTCACTGTTTGTTGGAGAGCACGCTGTATTGGTGACTTTTACAAAATTTTATGGTTTTTGAAAACTGTTTTTCCTAAACTTTACCAACGAATTAATTTTGTACAGTAGATGAAAACTAAATCTACTAGAAGGGTTTTGTAGTCCTTTAAATTGTTCTTATGACTGTTCAAATGGTTTCTAAACTTGTCAAGGAATGACAGTAATTGGCCTTCCAAGTTAGGGGTTTGGGTACTAAAACTGTTCTATTTTAGGATAGTTTTTTGACAACTCCACTTTAATTTTCTGAGGAATCTACTGGGTTGTATCAAATTATTATATTTGAAAAGTTTTGAAGGGGGTCATGTTGTCATCGTACCTGCATAATTGGTTTGTCAAACGATTGCTCGAGGACGAAGAATTTTTCGGGAAGTAGGCTTCCCTAACTGCGCTGGTGCCTTGTAGCTCTGTTGCAGCGGCTTCTGCCGCTGTTGTAGTCGGCCAGCGTTCAGCCTGGGGGCAAAAATGTGTGGGGTAGGGGCGTCTGGGTCGTCGTCGGCCTTGGCTAGGGCTAGGATTTCGTTTGACAGAAAGCAAATATAGATTCGGGAGGTTGCTATATGTGAGGTTTTTAAATCTGATTTCCAATTGAATTTTGTGAGCCCCTAAATTTTAGGGTTAATTTAAATTTTTGAAATAAATTATTTTAATAAATATTTTTATAATATTTTTTATTATTAAATGTTCTTTTCTGTGACTTTGATTTTTGGAGCGCTAGGGATTGCAATCCCTCAAAATACTCTTTATGAGTTTTGTAGTAGACAAGATTATCTAATTTTGGTATATGAAGTCCCACTCAAACTTATTCCCTTGTATTTCTTTTGCTTTGCGCAACTTTTTGATTAATTTAGACTATTTGACCTTTTACCGTAAAAGTTGACTAACTTCCAATTTAATTTCGAAGCTCGACATCGATCCCCTAATCGACCCAATATATGGTTTTGACCTATTTTGAGTCTACTTTGTGCATACCACTTGTGTGTCATCCAATTGAGCCCCCACATTCTATTATTTTATCAATGATCATAAATAACTTAAATTATATTCATGATCGCACCAGCACACAAATCAAACTACCCAACCCAAATGCATGTGACCCCCTCATTTTCTTAGTATATTATGCTAGTATTCACAATTTTATAAATTATTAATTGAATTGAATTCAAATACCTATACGTACATGTCCTAGTCTAAATTGCCTTGTCACTAGTTTATAGATACATAAATCATATAGGGTACATATTGTACATACACAGATTTTTGAGTATATATATGTTTGTATAATATTATTCAGGGTATATACGTTCTTTTGTATATATTATTAGTATGTATATTATTGGAGTACGTATTATTTAGGGTAAGTGAACATATACATGCATATATAGGACATATAAATGTTATTATAGTATATATATGTATAAATATAATTAAGAAATTGTTACACATATGTATTTTTGAGTATATATAAAACACATATTATATATAATTATAATTATGATTTGAAGTGTATGTATGTACTACTATTTTGGGGGTACATATATATAGATGTACATAATCAACCCTTGTAATTGCTAATTCTTTTCCAATTGGCCTAAGGCCCAACTCATGACTAGAAAACCCAACCCATCTTAATATCCAAATAGAGCCCCAACTCCCTTCTCTCTTTCCTTTATGCCAACATATCACCTGGTGTTGTAACATGACCTAATACCTAGCTGCCAAAAAAAAAACAAATTTCTTTTCCTTCTCTAAGTCTTCTACACCAAACCTATTCTTCCTAGCTTCCTTTTCATCGACTTTGGCTACAATCTTCATAGTCATCTCGACCGCCATTGTGCGGCCATGATCCCCGTATGCATGTCGAGCTCGCCACCACCACCTTGGCTACGACGTCGAACCACCCTAGACCCCCGTCAGTTCCCTCCACGTCCATACGTGAGCCCAGCTCTGTCGAGCTAACCAATGTATCGAGTGCGTCTGTGGGATCTCCAGGTTGTTTCGTGCCCTGTCGATCCCTCGTGAACCGTCGATGATGGCACCTATGTTAGGCGAGCGCTACACGCTCGTGCGCACAGCCACGGAAGATAGCGGCAAAAGTAGCAGCACAAGCCGCACAACACGTACAGACAATCGTAGAACCAACTTCGATCGCCCCACGCTGACGCCCCGCCGTGGCCAGGTCATCCACGGGACCGTGTGCCTCTGGCGAACTCCCTCACGATGCCCCTTTCGTCCTCGATGCGAGAAACAGACGATTCGTGTATTTCGCACGAAATTCTGTCAACGTGCGCGAAGAACGCAAAGTCAGAAGTGTGTTTCATGACAGCAACTTTGTGTTTGTTTTCCAAGATATTTGACCATTGGATCGATGAACTCTTTACTCTGTTGCAATCTTGGTATATAGATCTATCTCCACCTAAATTTTTAGCCGTTAATTCGATCGTTTGATAGATCAAAACCGGCCGCCAAGTTGACCATTTCAATTGCGTATAATTTGGACAGTTTCGTGTAGGCAAATTCGTGGATTCATTTCTCTCTCGTCGAAACTTCGGTTGATGAACCACCTACTCTGGCACACAACAAATATAATCACCTTCATGCCACATAAGTTTCAGCTTCATAGGATGTCGTTTGTTGGTTGAAATCGACGCTAAAGTTAGCCTCTCAAAACAGTAATTTCCAACTTGTAAAATTTTAGTTTTGAACCCGGGACTCCATATTCCAGTTCTGGCACCATTAGCGGACTCATGGCATCGTTATGGCATGAATTCATATATAACTTGCTAAGTTTGGAGGACGTGGGCCCCGAGAAGCATTTCGGTGAAAGGTGGGCCCCACAGTCCGGGTCTACGGACCATTTTGAGATCGACTTATCGAAATCCAATTCCGGATATACCGTTGGGTTCATATCGTCATTCTAGACATGTGGACATATAATTTTCTAGATTTAGTAGACTTTTATTCTAGCACATTTTTGGTGCAAAGTGGGTCCAACGATGGACATCATTTTGGCCCAAAATTATCATTTTGTCCCTGTATCCAAAATAGACTTATGGGTAGGCTATCCTAGTATGTTGCTGAGGTTTCACTATATATTGTTCAAGTATGTTGCTGAGGTTTCACTATATATTGTTCAAGTATGTTGCTGAGGTTTCACATATATTGTTTAAATTTTTGTTGATATATTCATGCATCTGTGTTATGTTGCAGCTCATAGTTGCATTCATAAAGATGAACATGCTAGATATTGCTGCAAAGGCTATAGAGGTTGACAAGTGCTCAGTCTAGTATGGAGAGGAGGGACCGTACTTAGGACGAGTTCGGTTTGGTTAGAGCTCAATCCGAACTCAGTTGGTTTTGAGTCAGAACCTTTGCCAACTCGGGCCGAGTTCGATTCCGTCGGAGCTGAACGAGTTCTGGGTCTTAATCAGCACCATTGGATCTATTTGACAACCAGCTGATGGTGGTCTATTTTAAGGAATTTCTAAACCCTAAAATAGGTATTCTAAACTATAAATATACATTGAGGGTGGAGGCACAAGATCAATCTCAAGAAGTGTACAATGTGGAAGATTCAGGGTGCTTGTCCACAGGAACTCTAAGAGAAAGCTTGTACTTTGCTCTTAGGGTCCTCTATCCAAGACATCAAGAAAAGAAGATTTGTGCGAAGAGTCATCGTTTGGCACAGAGAGATCGCTATGGGTAGGGTGAGTGATTTTAAATTGTAATATTTCTTTTTACTTGAGTTTGATGGAGGGGGGGTTGAATCTTTGTGCAAATGATTCAACATTGTTTATTCAATCTTGTAATTTTAATTAAGGTTATAAATATTGGGATTAGTCTATGTGACATAGATGCCGAACCATGCATATACTGTGTTCTATTTGTCTTGGTACTTGTGTTAGAAGGGTGGTTGGTTATCTCAAGTGGTTTGGCCTAGTTTCCGATGCGGTCAGTTTCAGACATGATATCGGAGTACGGTATCAACTTCTGATCCTAATATATGGTATCAGATCGAGGTTCATTCATTATGGTCTGATACCAACATCTGGTATCAAAGCTACTCAGGTTCTAGAAAGGGAAGGTGCAATCATGTCTACAGAGCATATGAACACATATGATCATCCTGACATGAGGAACTAGCAATTTGGAAGCTAAGGATAAAGGACCTAATCTGGTGCAAGCATTTCCATGGTCCATTGAAGGACGACAATGCCAAGCCATCGGACAAGTCTGTTGATGAATGGAGGCGATTGGTCCGAAAAGCCGTTATGGCTGGACGATTCAGTATTTCACCACGTATCCATGGATATTTTTGCAAAAGCACATTTAGAGAAGCTGCATTCGCTATACGAACGGGAAAAAAAACTTGTAATACGACATTTCTTATTCGCCAACTCGTTAATTCGAAGTACACCGAGGGTGCCTCAATGGCACAATATCTAAATGACGTTCAGAGTATCATCAATCAGTTGTCTACCATGAAGATGGTTATTGACGATGAGCTCCAGACCCTTCTGCTTTTGAGTTCTCTATCGGAGAGCTGGAAGACATTGGTGGTATCTGTGAGCAACTTCGCACCGGATGAAGTTGTCACGATTGAAGTAGTCAAAAGCAGCTTATTGAATGAGGAGGTCCGATGTTGTATGTTGTTTGTTGAATAATTGCAGGAGTCCGTTTTGGTTGCTTCCTACGGAAAAGAAAGACTCAAGTCACAGACGAGTATGAGAGGAAGTTTTCTATATCTTGTGACTGTGGACCTCAAGAAGGGCTGCTATCACTATGGTGAAAGTTGTCTTTTTAAGAAGAATTGCAGGAAGCTCAAAGCTGAGAAGGCTAAAGGCAATGATGATCAAAAAGCTTTCACGACTATGGGAGACCTCATCATCACAGCAACCGACACAGAGGAACCTTGTGGTATGTGTCATGACGGCGATTGAATCATGAACAACGGGTAGTCGTCATCTTTGTAGTGGGAGGTTGCTACGGGTAGTTTGTATGATTTCAAGTTGTAATCTTTTTTTTTTTTTCTACTTGAATTTGGTGAGGGGTTGAATATTTGAGCAAATGGTTCAACGTTATTTATTCAATCTTGTAATTTTGCTTTAGGTTATAAAGATTGAGATTTGTCCAGGTGACACAAGTCACCGAACCATATATTGTGTTTTGTCGGTCTTGGTGCTTGTGTTAGACGTATGGTTGGTTATCTCAAGTTGTTTGGCCTAGTTTTTGTTGCTCTCAGTTTCAGACATGGTACCGGAACATGGTATCGACGCTCCAGTCCCAACAAAATGAAGCTATTAGCTACGGAGAAGTGGTCTGAATATATAATATTAAGAGTGGACGTAGAGGTAGCAAAGAAGCCTTAATTAGAAGACATATAAGTATGAGTAAATGAGTTTAGGATGTTAGCAAGGGATTTAGATTTGCTTTGAGAACAATTGGCAGCTTGCTATCATGGATGCATTGTTTTTCCGCTGTAAAATTGTATATATCTTTTCACGTTTATTTATAACCTTTTAATAGTGGAGATGGTATGAATTTATGGACACATCTATGACTTGGGTATGATAGTGAGATACCTTTAACATAATGGTTGTAATTTTTCTCTCTGGTAGTGCTAATAGCAAGATAGCCCACTATCAATGTGCACATGTTGAAGAAAAGGAGAACATAAGTTGCAGCAGTTCTGAGAGGAACTTCAGTTGAACTATTTTTGGTCGGCTGTAGTAGATTCCATCTATTGTCAGCACAATACATTGTTGGAAGAGATTATTGTTCATTTATGGTAATTGTATCGCATAATGAGAAGGTTGACTGAGAAAACCTTATCGTATTAATGTGACAATTATCTTTATCCACGTGTATTATAAGGGAGCATTTTTTTCTTCTGAGTTTAAGGGAGTTTGCATTTTGTTTAGCTTGATAGTTTCAACATTTTTGAGCCAAATTCTAGAGATGATCTATAATATGATTTGTGTTTGTCCTCGCATAAACAAGGGGGAAAACATGCTACAAGCTATATATATATATAAATTGCTTGTAAAGGAAAATAAACCCATATACCGTTTACTTCATTCCATACTAGTCTAAAGTATTAAGGAAGGTCAATATTTTGACAGTCTTAACAATAGTTAAAACTATAGAATTTTGGTAGTTCTGTACATATTCAAAAGCGTCAAAATTTTGGCAGTCATTCGTCGTTACAAACGGAACTGTTTTGATTATGAAACTTCGAAACTCTGGAGTTAGAAACTTAGAAATTGTCCCAAATATGATTATCTATTACGAAACTATGCAAAAAAAAAAAAAAATATTGGTTAAGATTTAGGGATTTGGGAAGCTTAGAGGAAGAAGCCATAGCAATCTTTTTGTGTCTACTAAAAGTGGTAACTTTTTCTAACATTATTCAAAAAAATTTTGGCTATAGAAAGATGACCATCATTTTTACAAATTATGAAGTCTCCTAATACATTTTATAAGTTATTTAGTTTGGAGAATCCAACTCTCTGACACATCAACCTAGAAGGTTAAATACTTAACCCTAGGCCCTCACCATAATATTTACAGTAGTGCTATTTTGCCTGCGGGTTTGGACCGCAGTCCTAGTTCGCGGACCACGTGTCGCACGTCTATTGGCATGGGACAGAGGTGGGAGGGGGAGGGGAGGGGGGGAGGGGGGGGGGGGGGGGGCAGTGGAGGAGTGACACGCGGGCGCACGGTCACCTCCCCGCGGTCAAAAAAGTATTTCCATAATATTTAACCATATAATATCATTTAATCCTAAAATATTATTTGTAAATGTCCTATCACAATTCTAGAGTTTTGGTGTAGATGACTGAAACATTTGAGCTTGTCTTGTATTTTTTTGCAATCAAAATTTATCAACAGTACGACTCAGTACATGCTACGTACGTTCCCTAAGCACTAATGTTAGAAATTAGTTGATTGAAATAAAATCAGGAAAAACAGGCACTTTGGCTAGAGCATTTTCCAGGACGATTGTGGGGGGTGTTGGTGCTGGTGGTGGACCTTGAGCTTTGATTCCTTTGGTGGGGGGCTTTTATTATCAAAAGCGTACACATACGGAATGGACAAGTGATAATTCCCTCTCATGCAACACATCCTTAAATCATCACGAAACAAAGATGAATGAAGGGAGCAGTAGTACTTCAGGTGAATGGTGGGGGCTCTGCCTGCTAGCTTATGTGGAATGGAGTCCTGAAACCCTACCCACAGTTTTACACCACACCATTCAACAGACTTTAGTTTTAGTCACATCTCTCTCTTTTTTCTTTTTTTTCTTTTATACGTATGCTTGTTTAGTTTTTGGTCTCGTATAATAGTGAAAATTTATATATTTAGATCTTCATATTGTCAAGAATTTGGATTTCGTTTTAATAGTTGACTTAGCTGACCGTCCAAAATAGAGATATAAATATAAATTAAAAAATTTTGAGTGGCACCCCACTTAGATGGTCTATTTGTACGGTGCATCCCACATTGTTTGCTATATGAATAAGTAGTCCCACTTTGGACGTTTTTCGTCAGTTTTGACGGTCAGCCGTGTTTGACCCTTAAAAAAGACGAAAAAAAAGACGAAAATGTCCCTCTTCCTCCTCCCCTCCTCCCCCTACTGCCCCCCGCCGTTGCTGCTGCTGCCGCCACCGCGGACGGAGGAGGGGCGGCAGCAGGGGGAACGCGGCAGAGGGCGGGGGCGGAGGGGGGCGAGGTCGGGGAGGGGGCGGGGCGAGGTCGGGGAGGGAGGGGACGGAGGGGGGCGAGGTCGGGGGAGGGGGAGGGGAGGTCAGGGAGGGGGCGGAGGGGGGCGAGGTCGGGGAGTTCGGGGAGGGGGTGAGGTCGGGGCGAGGTCGGGGAGGGGCGCGAGGTCGGGGAGGGGGCGGGCCGAGGTCGGGAGGGGGGGAGGGTCGAACATCGGGGAAGGGGGAGGGGGCTGTGATCGGGGAGGTGGCGGGCCGAGGTCGGGGAGGGGGGCGAGGTCAGTGAGAGGGCGGGCCGAGAAAACGTCCAAAGTGGGATGACTTATACATATAGCAAATCCAAAGTAGGATAACTTATACATATTACAAACAATGTGGGATGCATCGCACAAATAGACCATCCAAGTGGGGTGCCACTCAAAAATTTTTATATAAATTTTGAATATTATATATACGAGATTCTAAAACTAAATGAAAATATGTAAGTATTATGTGAATTGGATTATTTAGTTTTGCATGGTCGGAGTTGTGTGACTTGAATTATTTAGTTTTGTTACGACCAATCAAGAATAAGACTTGTGACACTGTTGTTTGCTTCTAACATAAACAACCGCACAACCTTCCTGGACGACAGTTTCGATGGGACCCGACTTCAAGGATATAGTTTATCGTCAGATGTCTCTCATCCTGGTCGCGTTGTTGAATGCTTGCTACTCGATGGTCCCGAAGAGTTGTTTGGCTACTGAGATAAGGATAAAAACACAACAGTATCATAAGTCTCATTCTCGATTTGTCATTCTCGATTGGTCATGAAAAAAATGAAATAACCCAAATCTCACAACCCTCATCATCCAAAACTAAATAACTTCACATAATTCTCACATATTTTCGTTTAGTTTTAGAATTACGTATAATCACTACAACAAAAAACCTTTTAATGACGGCTAAAAAGCGTCATTAATGACGAACCATGACGCTTTTTTTTTCCACAGCAACCGTTATGAAAACGGGTGTTATAAATATTTTTTAAAAGCGTCATAAAATAACCGTCATGAATAGTTTCTATAAAAGCGTTATGAATAGTTAATATATAGTGCACAATTCAAAACAATTTTAAAACGTCATGAATAGATAATATGTATAGGCTCAATGCAGCACATTTATAACACTCATATTACTGAACTCATCACATTTATAACACTCAATACTGCACATTATATACTACTTTCCAAAAACTTCTCAATTCAATTTTAAAACAACAACTTTGAACTATATTCACAAGAAAACATCGAAATGTTATATCACCATCTTTATTACATTATCTCAAAATAGGGTATCCAAATACATATATATACAACTACTACTTAAATGAATCCTCAAAACAAGTAACTACTTTGGCTTCAACTTGAGCACATCAAAACTGTCAACATCACGTGTAGCAAATCCCACCACTGCAATAATAGTTGCATCTTCATGTGCACCTGAGAAAAAAATTAATACTAGTTAGCTACAATTCCACCATGCATCTATAACAAGTATTATCAACACATTAAGATAACACCAACTTACAAATTTGAAAATAGAGAGCTCTATGAGCTAATCTTCAAAAACTTCAATGACTAAGGCATTAAAAACGATATATCAATGGTTCATGCTTTAAACCTCATCTTCTTAAATTTTAGTTTAACTAAAGGTAGAATTAGAACTACTAATTTTTTTTCTTAAGTTTGAACAATCAAATTTATTGGATACTTGACCATAAAAGAATTAATAATCACTACAGCTAAATTCTTTCTAGAAAAGATGTTAGCTTAGGAGAAAACTTACTAACTATTCCAGAAGTCAAGCTACACATACTTAGAGAGAAGTAAAATACTTACCGGTAGAGCCATCTTCTTCAATGTACTCATTTCCAAAGAGTGAAATGATTCATATTCAAGAAACTATTTGATACTATGACAGAAACTATTTACCAATCTGGAAGAAGCCAAAATGCTTGCTAACACTTGTATCATATCAGAAAAAGCTTTATCTATTGATACCACATAAAAGTCCCAGTCTTCACCCAATTATAATATAATATGCAATTTCTTCTTTTACTCCGTAATGCAAATATATCCATGTCCAAAATGAGAGAATTAGAAGAAAAAACTCTTAATTTTAATGCTTACCTCATGAACCCTTGGTCTATGGTGTCTGAGCTCCAGTAATGATTCCTTCCTTTCTATCAGGACTCCAAGTTCCTTGGTAATGATTCCTTCCTTTTTATTAGAAGCTCCTGTTCGGATACCCTAACAATAGAGTGACAAATAACAAATAAAACCGTCGCTTGTTTTAATAAACCGGAAGGAATAGTATGCATACTCACAATCTGCTACAGTGAAGTGCAGAAGACAGCCACAAATGTACAGAGGAAACCCTTCACATTAATTTCCACATCAGTGACCGTGCAGACACCAACACCAAATGCCACAACAACCACGGCCATTATCACTCTCCTGGAGTAGTGCTTGCTATTGAGTATCCATTCCATCAAACAAACCACTGGTATAATGCTCAATTTTGATATCTAGCATTTCATAAAGACCTCAGATCAACCTTCAAGATAAACATTTTCCATGACCAAACAAAGAAAAGCAAAAACAAACCTGATAAAATCCAACTGAGTTCAACATTAGACTAAGATTCATTGCAGTAATTGACAAATTAGCAACAATCGAGAACCATAACAGCTCCCACAGCGGGACTTGCTTGGACAAAGAAATTCTCGCATCATTTGAAACCCAACCAACAAGAGCAGTAACGGAGAAATGGAACCCCGTTAATGTAGTTGCTGCAAAATATCATATATATACACATCATATATGCCTAGTAGTTCAAAATTCAATAACTTCATGCTGCGACTATTGCTGAAAAAAAAGGATTGAAATAGGCTTCAACGAGGGTGTTAAGTGCGATTTGTCAGACATTTCTGCTTGTAACTGTTTCTTTAAACTTTAACCACTCGGTTTTGCAACAAAAGTGAGAAAATTGATGCAGAAACCATCACTTAGGAAATAAGTCGGTCCAATGAAATAACCAAAGACCAAATGCAATTTCTTAGGTAAATAAGCAAAAATGAAGTTTTTGTTTTTTTTCCAATCTCCATTTTGCTCAGCCATTACATTTCATTATTGGTGATCTAACTTGAAGTATCATCTTGAACGCCCCCTAGCTAGTAACAAAATCCAAGATCAAAGTACTCTTTTTTTTTCTTACTGGACCTCTCAATTTATTGTCGGTTGCATCATAAACCGAAATTTGACACATTTGTATCAAGTTACTCCAGAATTTCTTCACAATCACGCAAACGCGCAACGATAATAAAAACAACACAGATCTGGCAATGGGTCTAAGTTTTTATATCTCCCTAAACCCTAACTCTGCTCGAAATTTCCATAAATCGACGGGGGTCTAAGCAAAAACACAAGGAATCGAACTCCACAATTAGATCAATAAACGAGGATATTACCGAAGCTGAACCCGTATCCAGAGGGCGACATAAGCTGCTTGTTGGCCATGATGATTCCGACGGAGCTGACCACGTTCATCCCCCAAGCGCCGGCGTTTGAGACCGCCGGCTTCTTCTCGGACTCCATCGCCATCGAACCCTAACCCTAATTCTCGGATTAGGGTTTGGAGTTCCCGCTTCGTCTCGGATTAGGGTTAGAGTTTTGAGCTCATTTGTGGATCGGAGTGGGGGAAGGGGGGAGAAGAAGGGGAATCGACGACCCGATCCGAAGCCGACCCGCGCCGCCAGCTCCCTCCCCATCTCCTTCTCCCTTTCTAACTAGGTTTAGGGTTTTGTATCTTGGGTTAGGGTTTTGGAGTTGGGGGAAAGGAAGGAGAAGAAGAGGAGGAGAGGAGGGTGTTGCTAAACTAGAGTTAGGGTTTTGGATCTATGGGATTTTGGAGTTGGGGGAGAGAAGGGAGAAGAAAGGATCGGAGAAGGAGAAGACCAGAACCAGAGGGAGAGAAAAAATTTTGTTGAAGCGCGGGATTTTGTCAAAAAATGAACTTAACAAATATTACAAGTTTGCCACCGCTCTAAACTATTAATAACGCTTTGTTTTATAAACGTTATAAAAAGCCCAGAATTAGCCCAAACCGTCATAGAAAAAAGGTAATTTTTAATTTAATAACGCTTATGTATCAGCCGTCATTAAAACTCCTTGTCGAGCGTCATTAAAAGGGTTTTTTGTTGTAGTGAATATTTAAAATTTGCATTTATATTTTTGATTGATATGATTAGTCCAAAATCAACCATTACAAACCCAAAATAATCTTCTGCACAATAAAAAGACCAAAACACAAATTTATAATATTATGCAAGTCGCTAAAATTAAATAACCCATATATGTATGGCAAAGTTTTGATATATATATATATATATATATATATATATATATATATATATATATATATATATATATATATATATATATATATATATATATATATATATATATATATATAATAGAAAAACTTAGATGGTGAAACTTTTGAATTCCGAAAAATACCCTTACATACTTATACTAATTAAAAATTGTTCATTAATTTTAATAATGACAACTTAGTAATTAGGAAGACTACACTTTGATCTTCCTAAACTAATTAAGAAATGTTAAAATACGTGTAAGACAAGTACAAATATGCTAGTATATATATATATATATATATATATATATATATATATATATATATATATATATATGTCCTTCCCCTACCAATATGTCCTTCCCCTACCAATCATATTGAGCTCCTGTAAAGTCAAAACTCCTGTAAAGTTTTGCAGAGTTATGATTGGTATTGCATACTCCTATTTAATTAAGGGTTGGGGAGTGGACAGGCTGGAGATTACTTCCCTTGGCTAGACAGATGCCTGGCACGGACCACCACCTATAAATGTGGTTCTATAGTCTAGGTGGCCGGACCAAGCTTCAATCAAACTCTATATCACCCTCCCAGTGGGAGGCTCCCACCTCATACCATAACTAGTTTGAGATTTTAAAAGTTTTATTTTTTTTTCTTTTCGATTTCATCTGTCACGTGAAAAAGAGAAAAAAAAAAACACACACACACACACATTTTCTTATATATATATAATTATTTTTTTATATATACACACACACTAAAACCAAATAAATTAACTTGTTTAGTTTTTACTCGTAATTTTTTGGAGGATATATCACAAATGTGAAGTTCACAGTAACTCTTTAGTAAACTACTTAATGTTACAATAATAATTTGAAGTTGCACTTAACATTAGAAATGTTAAGATTTAATATCATCGCACCTTCAATAAGTAGATTACATCATATCTGCACAGTTGATGATAGTTCGGCAAATTATTAAATGTAGGTCTGTTCAATTATATTTGCTGCCATTTATGTGGATTTGCCACAGATGTTCTATGGCAAGAAACAAAGAAAACAACGAAAGCAGCTTACTGTTATTTATATAATACTCTTATATATAGGTATAGAAGTTCCATCATCATCAGCATCAATCAACAACAGCTGTGATCTCTAGTTAATATGCTACTTTCATGATAGTGAAACCTCTAGATTCCATCAAACATATTGCACATCTTTTATTGTAGAAACCAATATTTCTTAGAAGCTACGTACCGGACAAATTAGGAGACCATGCATGAATTTGTTGTTGTTGTTGTATAGGTCATGTAAGCACCTGGAAATTTATAATATAAGTACAGACTTGATGTAATGTAAGTGTTAGGTCAAAGGGATCCATTCATTCCCACTTGCTTATCAAATTAATAACACCCGATCATATTCTAGTCTAGCTACCATGTATTGACAACATAATATATGCATCGCTGCTAATTAATTTTCTTCCTCCACCAATTTATATATTGGAAATGAAAATTTTATATATGTTCCTTTTGGTCCCTCTTACCTATCATAATTTTTTAGCTAAATTTTTTTCCATGCACTAGCTTAATTACACATTAGATATTGTGAAAGAATAATGTTATTCGTTCCTCCAAATTATTTCTCCAAACCATTCCTCTTTATGTAGGAGCTGACATGACATGTTAAATAATATTATATGTCATCTAACATGGCAGTTGACTTGGTAAATTTTAACCCAAAAAAAATAATTATTCAATTTTATTAATGTTAATATTAATTTTAATTTAAAATTTGTCATATTAACTGTCACATCAATATGTCACGTCAGCTGTCACATATGGAGAATAATTTGGAGGGATAATTTGGAAGAACAAATAGTATTATTTATTATGAAATCCTTTCGAGACATTAGTATATATATATAAAGATATATATTGTTTTTGAAATTTCCTACCATGTAATTTGCTCTTCGCCAGAAAACTAAATTTTAGTTCAACAGAGTGATAAGTTATCAATATTAGCTTCCAATTTGTTTTTTAGAAATACAGCAAGGTTTGGGGGAAAACAAAGAGCCCACTAATATTATGTCATCACATAGAGAATATATATATATATATATATATATATATATATATATATATATATATATATATATAGCATATATATTTTCTTAATGTCTAATACATATGATGCTAGATTTATCATTATTGCATGCACATTAAGGAGTGGGAGCACTTTGTCTTCACCTCGTCTATTATTCCTAGATTACATGAACTGGCTGGTCTACTCTGCTGTTCCCACTGATCACAGTAGGGAATCTCAGCAACCAAGGCCATCAAATCTTTTTTTGAATAATTCAAGCCTGATTTCTTCTTCTTCTTTTTACTATATACATTTTTTTTCCCTACTATATACATAATATAGGATGTTGGCAGAAATCTTGCCATGTTCTTAAAGTCAATGATTGAAGGTTCAACAACAACTACCAGTACATTGATGGTCTAATTAATTGTACTTCACAAACACTGTCACTTAATAACTGTGATTCTGAAGCTGTCACTGTATTGTGTTTGGAGTTCGAAACAACTTTAGCGTGATTCTGAGATGAAGTATGAACAAATGTTACAGCAAAGCCTGTACGTAACAAATTCTAGCATAGTCGATATGTGGCCAATATACATTGAATATTTCCCCCAAACATTGTCAGTTACAATTTTTATGTTCTGTTGGGAAAGAAACGCGGAAACCTTTCTCCAAACCGAAAAGTACCTGCGAGAGGACCGAGCAATACAACGCACGAACCCAAAAATAGCCACACAAAAACAATCACGCAGACACAGAGAATTTTTGACGTGGAAACCCTTGCGGAAAAAAACCACGGGACGATCGGAGTCCAACCCTGAGAAGCCTCCACTAATGGAATAGAAGAATTACACCCTCTACAAACTTCTCCCGATCCAAATCGGATCCCCACAACACTCAGAGATAAGAACAATGATTACAAGGCTACGAAGAGCGAGAACGACGAGTAGAGATTACCCGAACACGATCTCCTTCGAATAGCGACCTTCAATCCTCCGTCTTCTTCTCCGAAGTTGTAATGACACTCTTGCCTCCTTCCTCTCTCAAAAGTTGTGTTTACTTGCGATAATAAGTTAGGGTTGAGAAAACTCAATATATCTCCCTAATCCCGCAACCAACCTGGACCGTTGGATTAGATCCAATGATGAAAACTCATCCAGAAATCCGCTTCAGCCCCCGACGACACAGAGTTCGGCCAGAACTCTGTGTGGGGCAACCAGCACCTACTCGCCAAACCCTGGAACGGCCAGACTGAGTTCGGCCCGAACTCGCCATGGGACCGAGTTCGGCCCGAACTCGCCATGGGACCGAGTTCGGCCCGAACTCGGATCCCCTGCTTCCAGCAGCTCCAGCAGCAACAGCAGCAACTTCGTCGCCTACTTCCCGAGCTTCTCCGACATCGGACGGCGCTCGTCGCACTCCGGGGTCTTCTCCACATAGGTTGGGAACCCCTCTCACTCCAACAAATCTCCCCCTTCACAACTATGGGGAGAACGTCGTCATCCCGACGATCTGCCTGCAGTACTCAAACTTCCCCATTGGTAGAATCTTCGTGAACATATCAGCTCCGTTGTCGTCTGTATGCACCTTCTCAAGTTCCGCGTCCTTCTTCTCAACCACATCGCGTATCCAATGATACCGGGTCTCGATGTGCTTGGACCGGCTATGAAACGTCTGATTCTTCACAAGGTGGATAGCACTCTGACTGTCGCAAAGCAAAGTATACTGCTCTTGCTTCAGTCCCATTTCCTGCAACAGCTTCTTCATCCACAACAGCTCCTTGCAAGCCTCCGTCGCCGCAATGTATTCCGCCTCCGTCGTCGACAAGGCAACACACTTCTGCAACCGCGACTGCCACGACACCGCTCCTCCTGCAAACATCATCACGTAGCCCGAAGTCGATCGCCTCGTGTCTACATCTCCAGCCATATCAGCGTCGGTATACCCAACCAGCTTCGGCTCGTCACCACCAAAGGAAAGTCTCCAACCGGCAGTGCCCTGAAGATATCGTAGAATCCACTTGACCGCACTCCAATGTACCCTTCCAGGATTTGAAAGATACCTGCTAACCGTACCAACTGCATGAGCAATATCTGGCCTCGTACACACCATAGCATACATCAGGCTTCCCACAGCTGAGGCATATGGAACCCGCTCCATATCTTCCTTTTCGTCCTCGGTAGATGGACACTGTTCCTCAGTGAGCTTAAAGTGAGCCGTGAGGGGGGAACTCACTTTCTTCGACCCGTCCATCCCGAAACGCTGAAGTACCCGGTGAATGTACTTCTTTTGGGACAAGTGTAGCAGCTTGGACTCTCTCTCTCGGCTGATCTCCATCCCAAGAATAGTCTTCGCTGCGCCCAAATCCTTCATAGAGAAGGCCGCGCCCAGTTGGCGCTTCAACTCCGCTATCCTAGTGGCATTCTGACCCACTAATAGCATATCATCAACGTAGAGCAACAAAATGATGAAATCATCCTCGGCAAAATACCTCACAAATGCACAATGGTCCGACGTCGTCCGTGCATAACCATGCTCCCCCATAAACGACTCGAACTTCCTGTACCACTGCCTCGGAGCCTGCTTCAGACCATACAAGCTCTTCCTCAACCGGCAGACCAAATGTGACTTGCCCTTCTCACAGAATCCCTTCGGCTGCTCCATGTACAACTCCTTCTCAAGATCACCGTGGAGGAATGCCGTCTTCACGTCCATCTGCTCGACCTCCAAGTTGAAACTGGCTGCTAATGCTAGCACCACCCGAATAGACGAATGCTTGACGACAGGCGAAAAGATCTCATCATAATCCACGCCTTTCCGCTGACCGTAGCCTTTGACTACCTGCCTCGCTTTGTATCGAGGGCGAGTAGCATCATCCGTCTGCTTCACTCTGAACACCCATCGATTCTTCAAAGCCTTCTTGCCCTTTGGCAACCGCACCAGATCATAAGTGGAATTGGTGTGCAAGGAACTCATCTCCTCCTGCATAGCCACCATCCACTCCTGCCTGTGTTCGTCTTCCATAGCCTCTGCGAAACTTTCGGGCTCCCCCCCGTCAGTCAATAGCACATACTCATCCGGTGAGTATCTCGTAGATGGTCGACGATCCCTGTCACTCCTTCTCAGTGGAGCCACTGGTGCCGGCTGTATATCGACAGCCTCCGCCCCTTCAGGAACTATCTCTCCGGCATGCTCATCCTCCTGAGGGACACCCTGACCACCATCAGCAGGCTGATGATCAAGGTTGGGAGCAACTCCATGTACCGGCTCCCCCATAACTGGATCCTCTGCGATGTCCTCTGGAAACTGCTCGAAGCGAAATGACTCTAACTCAGGCAATTTCTCAGCCTCAGAAGGCGTCTCGAAATCCTGAGTGTTGGTCATGGTCTGATCCTCGACGAACACCACGTCCCTGCTTCTGTAGAGCTTTCCTTCCACTGGATCGTAGAGTCTATAGCCAAACTCATCCCGACCATAGCCGACAAAGACGCATCGCCTCGTCTTCGGCTCAAGTTTGGTCCTCTCATCCTTCGGTACATGCACGAAGGCTTTACAACCAAACGCCCGCAGGTGACTGTATGACGGCTCTTTGCCGTACCATACTTTATCAGGCACATCACCCTGCAAAGGAGCACTAGGAGACAAATTAATAATATAAGCAGCTGTAAGAAGAGCCTCACCCCAATAACTGCCCGACAAGTTTGCTTCTGACAGCAAACACCGCACCCTCTCCATCAGTGTCCTGTTCATGCGCTCCGCTACACCATTGAGCTGAGGTGTCTTTGGCGGAGTCTTCTGGTGTCGTATCCCTTGCTCTCTGCAATACGCATCAAAGGGACCAATGTATTCGTCGCCATTGTCGGACCGAACACACAACAACTTCTTGCCCGTCTCCCTTTCAACAGAGGCCTGAAACTCTTTGAAAGTAGACAGCACCTGATCCTTGGTCTTTAAGGCATAGACCCAAACCTTCCTGGAACAGTCATCAATAAAAGTCACAAAGTAAGAAGCACCACCAAGAGATTTTACCTTCATAGGACCGCAGACATCCGAGTGAATCAACTCGAGCAACGCCGGCTTCCTCGAACTTGGATGACTTTGGAAAGACACCCTATTTTGCTTCCCAGCTAAACAGTGCGTGCATTTCTCCAACTTTGTAGACTTGAGCCCCGGAATCACTTTCCTGTTCACCAAGTAGCTCATCTCCTTCTCGCTGATATGGCCGAGCCGCCTGTGCCATAACTCGGTAGACGCATCACTGACTGCATTCACCTCCTGTGCCCCCTCTGCACTCCCCTCCATATAGTAGAGACCGGACTTCTTGCTTCCTCTGGCAATCACCATCGAACCTCTGGAAAGCTTCCACTGACTGTTCCCGAAGAGACTGAAGAAACCCTCGTCATCCAACCTTCCAACCGACACCAGGTTGAAACGGATATCAGGGACATGAAGAACATCCTTGAGAACAAGAATTGCACCCGTCTTCGTTCTCAAATGCACATCTCCAACGGCAACCGCCTTCGACACATCTCCGTTGCCCATCTTCAACACTCCACAGTCGCCTGTAGTGTAAGTGGCAAACAGTGCCCTATTGTGAGATACATGTGCTGAAGCCCCTGAGTCCACCAGCCAAGAATTGTCATCGCAGGCGAGGTTAGTAATGACCTCATCACCTACGACGATCACATCGCCTCCATCCACCGAGGCCGCCGCTATAGTGTTCTCTTCTTGCTTCCCCTTGTCGCCCTTCTTCTCTCTCTTCCAAGCAAAACAATTCCGCTTGATATGGCCCTTCTTACCGCAATGGTAACACTCTGAGTCCTCGTAACGACCCTTGGACTTCCCCCTGCTCTTGTCTCTGCCACCACCTGGACCCCTGCTTTTGCTCCTTCTGCGGCTCTCTGAAACAAGTGCCTCTGAGTGGTGGGATGTGGATGAAGTGCCCTGAGAACGTCTCCGCATCTCTTCATTCAACACCCCGCTCTTGGCAAACTCCAGACTGACCACGCCCTCTGGAGCAGAAGCGATCATAGATACTCGTACGGTCTCCCACGAGTCTGGCAATGTACACAGCAGCCATAGTCCCTGAACTTCGTCGTCGAACTTGACTCCCATAGAAGATAGCTGGTCAACCACGCCCTGGAAATCACTCAAGTGATCCGTAATAGACGCCCCATCTTTGTACCGCAGACCCATCATCGTCCGGATCAGGAACAACTTGTTTACCCCGGTCTTCTTCGCGTACAAGGATTCCAGCTTATCCCATAACGTCTTCGCGTGCTCAATATTGGCAACGTGGTTGTACACGTTCTCGTCAACGAACTGCCTGATGTATCCGCACACCTGTATATGCTTGAATTTTCAGTCCTCCCCGGATTTATCACTGGGCTTCTCGGATGCAAACACGGGTAGATGCAGCTTCTTGACAAATAGCAAATCTTTCATCTTGCTCTGCCAATAATGATAGTTTGTGCCGTTCAGATTCACCATGCGCACCGGCTTCGCGTCCATCTCTCCTCTTTGGTTCCTCTGTCAACTCCGGACACCCTTTGAACCCAAAGCTCTGATACCACTCTGTTGGGAAAGAAACGCGGAAACCTTTCCCCAAACCGGAGAGTACCTGCGAGAGGACCGAGCAATACAACGCACGAACCAAAAAATAGCCACACAAAAACAATCACGCAGACACAGAGAATTTTTGACGTGGAAACCCTTGCGGGAAAAAACCACGGGACGATCGGAGTCCAACCCTGAGAAGCCTCCACTAATGGAATAGAAGAATTATACCCTCTACAAACTCCTCCCGATCCAAATCGGATCCCCACAACACTCAGAGATAAGAACAATAATTACAAGGCTACGAAGAGCGAGAACGACGAGTAGAGATTACCCGAACACGATCTCCTTCGAATAGCGACCTTCAATCCTCCGTCTTCTTCTCCGAAGTTGTAATGGCACTCTTGCCTCCTTCCTCTCTCAAAAGTTGTGTTTACTTGCGATAATAAGTTAGGGTTGAGAAAACTCAATATATCTCCCTAATCCCGCAACCAACCTGGACCGTTGGATTAGATCCAATGATGAAAACTCATCCAGAAATCCGCTTCAGCCCCCGACGACACAGTTCGGCCAGAACTCTGTGTGGGACAACCAGCACCTACTCGCCAAACCCTGGAACGGCCAGACCGAGTTCGGCCCGAACTCGCCATGGGACCGAGTTCGGCCCGAACTCGCCATGGGACCGAGTTCGGCCCGAACTCGGATCCCCTGCTTCCAGCAGCAACAGCAGCAACTTCGTCGCCTACTTCCCGAGCTTCTCCGACATCGGACGGCGCTCGTCGCACTCTGGGGTCTTCTCCACATAAGTTGGGAACCCCTCCCACTCCAACATGTTCTTGTACATACCTGATTCTTCTAGTTAAAAAAGAGAAGAGTCCCAACTATGTCCAAATAGAGAGAAACTCACCTTTCTTTTAAACATTTTCATTTCCACAAAGATAATATATTAATATTAGGAGTCTTTCCAGATATTTAATTGAGAGTATGCAGAAACTTGCCGACAAATTGGAGCCATCATCAACGAAGGGACATGATAAGGGTGTTAAAGAGTTTCTTTCCTAAATGTTAACAAAATAACAAGTTTAGTGTTACCGGTATATAGGAAAGTCATGTACGAAGCACTATTCTAACAAATTATTCGAGGTCTAAGTACAGACTTGTTCCTGAATCAAGATAAAATCCTCCATGCCTACCGGTTTCTTGTCAATGCACACAGTTCGAGAGAGTGATCCGAACTTACTATTGTCCAGATAAAGGAACGAAATTTGTTGATGAAGGAGGAGGAGAGAAAAAGATAGAATTTGGACGCTATTTTCCGTACAGATTCTTCAACAAACGGAGAATAAAATGAGTATATAGCTATGTCCTAACCAGATATTTTCTGTACAAATTCTTCAGCAAACGAGAATGAAGGAGTATATATAGCTATGTTCCATCCCATGGGATTAAACGATTTTTAATGGTGTTAAACACCTAATAAATTAGTCGTTAAGAGCATAAATAAGTTGTTTCCCATTAGGAAAATAAAAGGCCAATTAGTAGGAGCAACGTTCATAATATTTAAGTAAAAAACAGTTAGAAATTTTATGAAGAGGAAAAAAGTCGTTTTTGGATCTCAACCCGAATCCAGTAGTAGAATTCAGATTGATATTCGGCATCTGCAGATGCATGCATGTACCCGTCCGCATCCGTTATACCGAGCCAGGCTGGGCAGCTACAGCGACGCACATGTGTGGCCATAGGTCTAGCCCACAACGACTCACAATTGAACAAGAGAGAGAAACTATATGGACAAGTGAGTGACTTCTACTTCCAATGTACTTAAAACCATGTTGACTATTTCTGTACATTCATGGTCTCAGTGAATAATTCCCAATCGCTATAAGCCTATAAGTAGATTCCTCCATTCTTTGTTTGGAAGCTCCATTTGGTCCTCTTTGCCAATTTTTCTCTCAGATTTCACCTCAGAAACTTAATTATCCCACGCCTCTCGGCAGAAACTGGTTGTTCTTGGGGCATCAACACAGCCCAGACTCCAGTATGGTCATGGCAGTCTTCACCCAGCCTGGACAGCAACAATTGATGTAGATCTTTTGCCCTTCAGGTCTGATGGAAAGTTGTCTTGCCAACTTTGAAACGGACTAGTCAGTGTACATCTGGGGCCATTCCTTTCCATGCCCAGGTCCCATCCCTGATCCCTCACATATTCAAGAAATTTTTGCAACCATGCCGTCGATCAGTTCTTCGGACAAACAGTCGATGTTTTTCTACCTCTTTTTGGTCGGTTTGGCTTTTGCTTTGATATTGAGCTGATGCATTGCTATTCAAGGGTTGAGTCCTGACATGTCCTCGTAACTCTAAGCAAAGACATCAGCATATTCTCGTATAAGAGATATAAGATATTGCCTTTCAGTTATCGTGTCAGGTTCTTGCTGACGAAGATAGACTTTGAATGTGTCTCGTCTCCGACATCAATCTGGACCACCTCATCCTTAGGAGGTGGTTCATGTTGTTCGAAGTGCATTTCCTATTGGGTACTGAGTCTTTGGCCCAGTACGCAATCAGTGTCTGATGGTCTTTCTTTCACTGTGTTGTCATTTTCATTTGTCTGGTTGATGGACACTATATTGATGGGTAGTCTTATAAAGACTACTCCTATGCAGACATTAGACTCCCAACCGGATGAATCAGAAGAATGTGATGGTAAGGATTCTTCTGTCGATGGAATTTGTGTAATTGGTGGGGTGACGTACGTATCACAGCCCCCGGCCTATCTGATCGTAGTAGTTGTCTGGTTTTCCTTTTGGCACGAATGGTCGTAGTGGGATGCGACGTCCTTTCCCAAAATTTAAACCTTATGTATGACGCAGAACGTACCCGGTCCTCTTTATTACGCGGTGTGCGGGTTTTACACATAGTGGAAGAACTATGGAGATTCCAAATCGTCATCGGAATCCATGATATGTGTTGAACTTCGTTGGTGCCTTATGTTGAAGAGCTTGATTCCTTTAGTTTCTGGAACTACGAAGGAAGCTTCGTCTAGTTCCACAATGTCACGTTGGATTCGTGAAGGCACATGCATATGCATATGCATATGCAATGTTCATGGTTTTAGGTTCCTTAGAACACAAGGGCTAAACGAAACTTACATCATCATTTAATATATACCCACTTGCATATATCGGTGGTTATGTCATTGTCACACCCTTCCAAATAAATTGGAAGGCAGTGCAACAATAGTTCTTTAGTGGACCAAGTATAGTTAACGAATCTGGATTGTGTGTTCGGGATGAACATAGGATACCAAGATCAATTATGAGGCCTAATGCTAATTTTTTTTTCTCACGGTACCTGTCGTAGCATATATATACATTTTTTTGGGTATATATATATATATATATATATATATATATATATATATATATATATATATATATATATATATACACACACACACACACACACAAAAATGTTTCAAAACGAGACGGCTGGTTTTGTATTATAGAACCACATTATGTTTTATGGATTGGATGAAAATTTAGTGGTTGAGATTAAAAATTGTAGACCCACTACAACAAAAAAGCCTATGAATAACGCTCGACAAGACGTATTGATGACGCCTGATACCTAAGCGTTATCAAAGTTCGAAATACCTTTTTTCTACGACGGTTTGGGCTAATTCTGGATTTTTTATAACGTTTATAAAACAAAACGTCATTAATATTTTAGAGCGGTGGCAAACTTGTAATATTTTTTAAGTTTAATTTTTGGCAAAATTCTTCTACACCCCGTGCGCGCTTCAACAAAAAAATTTCTCTCCCCCAATTCTGGTCGGTCTTCTCCTTCTCCTCCTTTATACCCCCACCTCTCCCCCAACTCCAAAATCCTAAGGATAGATCCAAAACCCTAACTCTAGTTCAGCAACACCCTCCTCTCCTCCTCTTCTTCTCCTTCCTTTCCCCCAACTCCAAAACCCTAACCCTAGAGCCCGTTCTCTTCAAAATTAGGGCTAGGGTTTCTAATTTTTTCTTCCTTCCGACAAAAAATAGGGAGCGGGTTCGTGACGTTCCTCTCCGGCGTGGTGTCGCACATGATGCTGGGCTACACGGTGGTGGTGGCGATCTACAACGCCGGGCAGGCAGCAGGGTTCTGCTCGGCGGACCGCGTCGTCGCGCTCAACCTCGGCGACCCGCGCGCTGGCTCCCCGGGCCTCACTGGCAGGCTTTCCCCCTCCCTGGGCCAGCTGTCCGCCCTCGCCTAGCTCTCCCTCGTCCCGGGCCGCGTCTTCGGCTCCATCCCCGGCGCCGTCTCCTCCTGCGCCCAGCTCCGCTTCCTCGCGCTCGCCGGCAACTTCCTCTCCGACCCCATCCCGGAGTCGCTCTCCTCGCTGCCGCGGCTGAGGACCCTCGACCTCAGCTTCAACCTGCTCTCCGGGAGCATCCCCGCGTCGCTGCCATCGGCGCCGTCGCTGGCGAACCTCGTGCTCTGCCACAACCGCCTCGCCGGCGGGATCCCGTACTTCCTGGACTCGTCTGCCTCGACCTGAAGCACAACAACCTCTCCGGCCAGATCCCGGCCCTGCCGACCACGCTGCGCTACCTCTCCCTCTCGTCGAACCTCCTGACCGGCCGCGTCGACTGGGTCCTGCCCAGGTTATAGTTTGTTTCTGTAAAGGTACTCACTCTACTGACTATTGATGCTTTCTTTAACCGACACATGATACACAAGCTTGAATTATATTCCTCTGCCTTTGCTAAGGTAGTCAAAAGTATCTGTTATATCTTTTAACAGCTGCAAAATGTATGCAAAGTTAAATATGTGAACCTTATTGTCTTTAGTACGTTTACTTCATTATATAGAAGATCCTTTTTCAGATCGTAAAGGAATTTAGAGTCAGGTAGGGATTCATTACCTATATTCATTTATATATTTGTGAAATAATTAATATGTTGAATTTTTTTCGTATAGAAATCTACCTAGTGTGATATGGACGGAATGCTAGATTTTCTTGGTGAAAAGCAAAAGGGTAATAGCAGCATCTTTCTACCTAGGTAAATATTTTTTTAGAAATCTACCTAGTGTTATATCTTTCTAACATTAACTATTACTCTTTGGTGTTGAAAAGCAAAAGGGTATCATATCTACTAGGTAATGGCAATAAGAACGGTTTAAGAAGCAACAAATGTGTTTGAGAAGTGTGTGGAACTATAATTATAATTTAGTTATATGGCCATTTTTTCAATGTGTTGACACTTCCATAAGTAGCGTCTCGGAAGTCTGGTATTCACCGAGCCTTCTGCACAAACATGAATTTTGTGATAGAAATGTTAGCGTGTTAAGTTCTGAAGGCTTTTAATTAAAGAGGATAACATATACAATTAAAAGAATGTTAAACATATAAAAAATTATATATATATATATATATATATATATATATATATATATATATATATATATATATATATATATATATATATATATAGACACATACAGAACCAAACTAAAATGACCAAAATCATCTGAATTCAAAATCTTTCTAAACAATAGACTGCAATCCGATCAAATTGGGATTGAGTTTTAAGTCTGGGTTTTAACCTATCACAAGCTTTTAAGTGACTATATGTGCTTGACATGCAATCTTTGCCATGCTTGATATATGAGCCTACCATCTCTCAAATTGCATTAATTGTTCCTACAACTGACAAGCCTTATTAGTATTATGCAATTCAGTAGCTGGAGTAACCAAATAGAAATCTAGGGTGACATTTTTGTATCCATAAGTTTTTTTGGTAAGGGTACACACAAGGAAAGAAGCTGCACTCAAAAGAGAGAGGGCTCTCTCCTATGCTTTCTCACATCAGGTTTCTTTTAAGCTCGGTTTACTTTTTGTTCTCACATTTAATTTTCTCTGTTCTAGTAAACACTAACGAACTACGAATGTGACAGATATGGAGGTCCGATAGGAACCTCTCTTGACCAGTCCACGAAGACGAAGAGGAGGAAGAGGGAGAGGAGGTCGAGCCGCCGCGGTGGCTCGACCGCTGGATTGCCTCCAGGGCCTCATTCGACAACCACCACCGTAGTGCTAGCAGCAACACCAGCTGCGGCAGAGCGAGAGCCTCCACGTACGGAGTACGACAGGGACCCATCAAGACTCTCGAGATCGACATGGCCTGCCCCTTCTCCTACTCGACCCCGGCCAATGCCATCCTCCGGCGGCCCCAAACTAGCTCGTCCCCCCTCCACAGGCACTCCCGGTAAGATCGTGTTAAGACTCGCATATTCCATAGATTTTGGTTGTGACTCTTCTTTCAGATTCATTCTGACTCAAAGTCATTTTCGTTTCATCTCTATTATCAGTGTTAGTCTCGACACAAATTGCTGAGTCGGCTCGACTCGAGTCTATCAAATGTACAATAAATATGACTCTCATTTGATCGAGAGTTTCATAATCCTCTGATTGATTTAAATTCTAGTCGAGTTTCAAGAACCTTGGATTTTTTTCTCTTCAGGAATGGATGTGAACTGTGGCACCTACGTCCGGTGGATGTCAGCTTCTCGAAGGATGATCGGACCATCGGGGCGATCTTGTGGGCTGGGTATCCTGGAGAGGCGGGCAGATTGGCAATTGCCCTGGTTCTATTTGGACAGCACAATCCAGGTGAGGTTTTCTCTTTTGTTTCTACAAATGTGTCGTTATCAATCAACATCCATAAGGCCACGATACGGACTCAGGATACGAACACGGATACGTATAAGTTAAACTTACAATAGATTTTACCCAAATAAATAAAGTATATTGAACTTTGTTTTTATCTTTTTCAGGATTTTGCTACATGTTCTGTGGACAGTTTTGATGTGGCCAAGTTTTGATGTGAACAATTTTGGTAGTGTGTATATATATATATATATATATATATATATATATATATATATATATATATATATATATATATATGTATTTGGATATTCAATGTAATGAAGATGTTGATATGTACTCTATTTTGAGAAATATAATAAAGATGGTGATATATAATGTTATATTTTTGGAATGTAATATATACTGTGCAGTATAGAGCATTATAAATATGCTAATTTGAATAGTATAAAGTGTTATAAATGTGCTGCATTGAGCCTATACATATTATCTATTCATAACGTTTTAAAATTGTTCTGAATTGTGCACTATATATTAACTATTCATAACGCTTTTATAGAAACTATTCATGACGGTTTTTTATAACGCTTTTAAAAAATATTTATAACATCTGTTTTCATAACGGTTGCTTTGAAGAAAAAGCGTCATGGTTTGTCACTAATGACATTTTTTAGCCGTCATTAAAAGAGTTTTTTTTTGTTGTAGTGACCCCACCATCTTTTTAAGTCATTAATCTCACCCATGTAATTCCAATCCAACGTGTATAACATAGGTTGGTTCCATAATACAAAACCAGCCGGTTGGTTCTAGAGCACTCCTCTCTCTCTCTCTTTATATATATATATATATATATATATATATATATATATATATATATATATATATATATATATATATCTATATATATTCTCTCTCTTTCTATATATATATATATATATATATATTCTCTATTCTCTGTCCGTCATTAATCATCCGAAAATAACAGGATTCTCTAAACTCGTTTTTCACATAAGGAGAGAAGAGAGGTCGACTGAGGAGAAGGAAAGGTTGGGAGATCGTCGTCCACACGACGTCCAAGAGTAAGGAATACAACAGAAGATCTTGAGGTCATTGACTGACCGAGGTTGCTGGAAACCGTTATCTTCTTTTCATCGCTTTGGATATAATTTGTGAACCCTAGTTTCTTTTATTGAAGGTCTAGATAATCCCTTAAACATGTTCATCTGCTATCGATCGATATGTACACTAATCCATGATCCTGGGATATCCAGTTCCATCATGTACAAGCTTAAATTGCACTTGTTTGAGGCATAAACAAAACACATTTGATAAAATATCTCATAATACAAGTCATTTTAGCGAAAGTAAGAAAAATAAATTAAGAGAAACAAGGTGTATGAAAAATGATTCATTTTTGATAGTTTGTAACGGAATTACAACGACTCTATAGAAAAAGAACTACTGATTACAAGCACCAGATCACATTATAATAAAAGATGCAAGAAGGTTGACAACTTATGAAACTAATACAATCAATATTTATGTCCTTTATAAACAAAAGAAGATATCATCTCCAGCCGAATAGTTTTAAGTGCCAACCGAGCTCCAACACCTCAGCACGTCCAAGTAGCTTCACGCACATGTGGGTTTGTCGGGATCATGACATTGGAGAATGTACTGGTGAGTGGCCTTAACCCAACTCACCTAAAACCAATATGGTTGATTATGTGGGTGCATGCATATATTATGTGATCTTTCTAATTTTGTCTTAGGATCAATTAATAATTTATAAGCATGCATGTGTATACAAGCATAAAGTGTCACTCAATAAAGTGGATCTTATATAATACTTATCATCATTTCCTACTTATAATGTTATCATTCATAATATATAAATGTATCATAAGTGTGTCCTTGCATAAGACATTCGTTAGCATTCAAAATATATAAACATTCCAGTAACATGTTACTAGACCTACAAGTAGACATTAGCATGTAACCTAACTATATGAAGGTCACCGGCACAAAAAGCCATCTTGGACTAACTCGGGTAAGATGGCTCCCTTTTAGTCCACGTAGTGTTCCTCTACTGAAAGTTTCAGACTTACCCGTATTACGCTGTACCCTTCCAGTTTGGGTAGTTAACCCCACTGAAGGTCCCTCAATATCCCGTGTTAGTACGTCAGCACGGCCATCTCTGTTCCTCCTAGGCCTAACCAGTCCGGTACTCCGGTGACCGTTCAAGAAATTCAAACCTTGTACACAAGTTTTCCATAACCGTACAATATGCGTGAATAGTTTAACTATAAAACATATGTATGGTACAAAAACTAAAATAAAATAATACACATCTCAACTTAATATTTTTTTGATTGGAGGCCCATCCATCCCAAACAATTCCAAACACATTCGACCATTCTGCGGCATCAAGCCACATTCTTACCATTCCGTGGAACCAAACCATAACTATATTATTCTATGGCACCAAGACACATCCATACTATACCGTAGCACCAAGCCACATTCTTACCATTCTACTTCTTTACAAATTAAGCAAGTCTACATCATTGTTCAAATTCTACGATTTCTCGTATAACACAAAACCAAACAGCCTATCAAATTAAAGAATCCAATAGAATGCCTCCGCTCGGAGTGAGGCATAACACTGTTCTCAAAGATATCTAAATGATTCTTCTACATGAATTCAAGTCTAACTACTCGGCCTTTGAGCCAACAACCCAGCCTAATGCATCGTACGGAGTGAGGCATTATAAGAATCTTGAATCTATATAGAACCATACTATCCTCCCGGTTGGGCCAACTAAGGATGAAAAAGCTTGATGGAACGGGAGCATGTTCCAGTGGAAGATAATCTAAGACTTATGGTGAGGCTGATGGTTAGAGACTTTGGCCTTGGCCGAGTTGTTGATGTAGGTGAGTTCCTAATCATTAGGAAGGTGCTACTCATGGCATCTAGCATCGACATGGTGGCCGAGAAGCTAGATATGAGATGAAATAAGATGTAAAGAAGTTCGGGGGATTTAAGTTCAAAGACAAGAGAGGGCAAGAACTCTGTCATAGGGCGACATGCATAAAGTCCAGTTGAAGAGCCATGGGGATCAACACCTCTTATCATTTAGAGCGGAGTTTGTTGTGGTCTAGCCTCGATTCGAAGTGAATGGAAAAATAGTTTGGGTATTGTGAATTATCAATAGAAGTTAATTGCGATGAAGGAGATGGAGAATCGGTAGATGAACCGGGGCCAAAATAGGGCTAATATAACAATCGCGGTATATCGACGATATACCGATATTTTGTGCTTTCTCTACAGAACCTATTCTAAGGGTCTGGCGATATACCGACTGTCAAGATTTGGTTCAGATAACTTTAGTTAGGTTTAAAAAAAATTAGTTTCTATATACGTAATTTATGGATCTCCTATAGTTTTCTATCTTTTCCCTCAAGTTGTATTTCTCCTATATATACGGGCCTAGCTCTTGTGGTTAGGTGGTGTGGCTCTCCTAGGGGAGGGCTGGGTTCGAGCCTCTCCTCCCGCACCTGGGGTGGCTGGGCGGCCTTGGCCACGGCCCCGGGTGGGGACCCTTTGCCGGACACCCCCCCCCCCCCCCCCCCCCCCGGGCTCCCCCCCTCCCCCGGACCCCCCCCCCCCCCAAAAAAAAAAAATATAAAATATATATATATATATATATATAAAACTGGCCTTAAGCCTAATGGAAAAAAAAATCTAAGATTAATAGTTTCTATTTTGTTATGGTACCAGAGCTACGACGCACATAATTTTAGCCCCAGCCATCATCTTCTCTTTCTACTTCAACTTTCATAACTTCGACCAAGAAAGACTCTATGGTACTCACTACAAAAAATACTCCCATTTTGCAACGATTTTAGTGTAACGCTTATATGGATGTTGGTGAAATTATAATTCGCAACGGCTACGTAACGGTTGAAATAACCGTTTCTAAATTAAATATATTCGCAATGGTTAGAGATTAACCATTGCCTGAGACACTTTTTATAACGGTTCATAAACGCTTGCTAAACGTTCTTCTTTTTTTTACAACAATCAAGCAATAGTTTTATGAAAGTGCTATGAAAGTGAGTTGAATGGGCAACGGTTATGCAAGGGTTTTAAGTATTTATTACAAATTTATTGATCTTTTGCAATGATTACATAATGTAACGCCCCATTCCCAAAATACGTAGGACCAGGTATACAAATACATGCCAGCAGCACTTCACCAATGGGCCAAGCTACACAATATGCCCATTAGAGAAATACTTAAGCTGTAATCATGATAACACAAAAAAATACAGCACAGTCCATAGGTATATTGTGAGCCCTTGACCCGAAATCCCTATTTTTTGGTTATTTATTATTATTTTTGCTGAATTATTAATTAATGCATATATAATTGAATAATCAAGTATATATGTAATATATACATGTATTATTACTTTTTTGTAAATAATAAGAGAAGAAGGGGGTTTTTGCAACTACCAGGATTATGAGGACTAGACTGCAAAATTTTCAAGTTTAAAACCTAAAAACTAAACGGGCGATATGAATTCAAATCCTTCGAGTAGCTGGATTTGAATCCAGCTCTCGATAGAGATGGGAAATTTGATCTTATCCTCCCAATCCATCTGAACCCTAGTATAAGTACAAGGGATCACCAATGCTCATGTTTTCTGAATCCTAAGTTTTTCTGCTGCAAGATTTCACCTGCTTTGCGTCGAAGAATATTTAGGGAGTTGAAGCAAATCAACCCTTCGACAGGTAACTTTCATACTCTATGGTTTGATTTCATTATAACTAATCTACCCAAAGTCTTGCAAACGACTGTTATTTACTAATATAGGGAGAGAGGGTAGGTGTTTGACTTAATGACCAATAGGGGACTTATGGGATGTACTCGAGTATCGAGCACAGGGTGTTTATGATACATCAAATTTCACATAGGCTAAACACCTAATGCATCAACCACATGCCCTGTTTTAGGTTGCCATGAGGTTTCATATCATATGAACATGGATACCTAAATCCTAAACCAATAGACATTGATAGGAACAAGGACAGCCTTGACCCTTGATGTATACTTGGTGTATACTTACATGGCATCAAGGACAGGCTTGCCTGGCATCAAAGTGTAGGCTTGGTTACATATAGGTTGGTTTATATCAGTAAGGCTTACAATGTGCAACCTTCACATAGGTTGCATAGCCCTCAGCAACTGATCCTTACATACAGGTTGGTCTGGGCAGGCTTGTGAGTATCAATAATACTTGCATAACTCACATGTGGGTTGGTTGCACAGGCCTGTGAAGAAGTCTATGGGGTGAGCATCAGTAATGCATCACACCACTGCACAACATATAACCTCCTGTACCTTTTTATTACATGCACCACTGCTGAGTTAATGCTCTGCTTATACTACCCTTACAGTACTGCCTACACCCCATTCTAATTGTCCTGCTCCATTAGCCAAAGCCTTCACCACATCCTCCACTGATGCAGCATATCATCAGAGAATTGCCCTGCAAGTTAGTCCTGGATTCATCATTGGTTAAACTTTTCAGTTAAATTGCACATATTGGCATTAGTTCAGTCCTGAAACAGAAACTTTCAGTAAATATACAAACCACTTAGGTAATCAGTCCATACCTTACCAATTACATTATGCCCTGTTCAATAGCCTAGGTTGTTAGCCAAATGGGTTTTGCTATTTAAGCTTGTGTATGTACCCTAGAGTATCTGACAGGTTACTCCCTGTTTTAGTAAAGCTTAGAAATTCCCTTAAGGCCAGTACAGGAAGGGAAGAGAAATAGATTGAGACCCATCTTATTGGTTCAACCCTTGTATAAGTGTCAGTCCATCACCCCTCATAAATTTTCCCTGAGTTACTTCTTTGTGTTCAACTATTGAACTCAACCTAAACCCAACACTATCCTTGACCAAGACCCCATTGTCATGTCATGTCCCCCATTTCCCTGTATTAACAAAATATTAGATTATGGTTCTGCCTATTGTGAATGAGATCATGATACAAATACACCCAATCCATATATGGCTATCAATTGTTCAGTTTATATATCCCCTTGTTCAGATACATGACCAAACTAACATCTATCCATGCCACATGAAGGTCTGACCTGTCCATTACCCATTAGTTAATGTGATACAACATTAGCCACTTGATATACCTGAATTCATACTTCTGAGATCACCCAGGTCCATGACTTGCTGGTTTACATGTATGCAAACTACATACTGCAACACACAATGTTCCCTTATACATACATCTCTTTACACAAATCACGTTTAAATCAGCTTGACCCTAGTCTAGTCACTGCATAAGCCTGGGTTCAGAACCACACTTATCCATTGATACCTAAGAGTAGCAGAAGTTTAGATTTAAATGTTGGCTTAGGCAATGGAGAGACTAATTCATCCTATGTGCACATCCAGCATGGTCTGAGTTTAGTTTGTACAGGAGAGGGATGGAGTTGCCTGGTAATAGGGTTTCTAAACAAAAACAGTAGGTACATAGCTACCTATTGGCAAAGCAGTGATATGTTCTGCTTTACCTGCTGCTGACAGGTCGATAACTTACCTACAGATCATCACCTGGCCCTCATAGGTAGATAGGACATCCTAAAAACAAGTGGTCAGGGTACACTCATATACCAAGTTATATTGGTACTCAGTTGGGTATACCATCTACTGGTTGCACATGGGATGCCAGTACTAAGGGTAACAATATAGAGTAAAGCCATGGGAACCAGGTTTATATTAGAGTATCACCCATTCCATATTGGATACAGTCCATACTTAAGACCAAGCTCCATTGTAAGGATATACACCTTCCATTGTTTAGAGTGGTACCTGCCATATTTCTGATCCACTGAGTGCCAACAATTAGACAAGATAGGGCTAAACCTACCCCAGGAAGACTCTCAGTCCCATATCTAGTGTTTAGACAAGAAAGGACACACCACAGTTCCATTTTAAGCACTTTTTTATTCCAGATATCAGATGGGTATCCATTATTTTGTTTTAAATTCAAATTATTGGACTGAATGTTCATTCTCAGGTTTACATTATACAGTCCTTTATGTTTTATATTCAGTCTCTCTAAATGTCCATATCACCTACATTTGTCAGCCATTATTTTGTTCAGGTTCATTAGCTCATTAGGGACAGTCCCTTTGAATTAAAGATTTAGTCCTAATAAATTTCCTGGACTCTTGATGTCAGTCCCAAAGATACAAGCCCTACATCCTTAATCCTAGTATCAGTCTTGGACTTTCAAAACTGTTCCCTGCATCCACGTGTTCAGTCCTGATGTGAATTCTTGTTCAGTCCTGCAATCACAGTGTAGTTCAAACCTTGAACATGAAGTTTCATCCCACATTTGGACAGGACATGAGCACTCATGTTTAGGAACCTGTAGCAGTTGGACAGGAATTAGAATCCTAGTAGAGCCAAGGTTCAGGCCAAACTGTTTTCCTGTTCAGTCTACCTCTGATGACACGCATGTTTGATGTAGCAGCTACACTAAGGAAGTCAAACCCCGAGTCCTGAATGACCAACCACTGTCACCCATTACATTGCTAGGCAGCCTATGGTTCAGTCATACTCGAACAAGATAGGTCATTTAGTAATAGGAAGGAAACAATTGAGAGTGGTTGGTGTAAAGAGTGACTCAATTAAATATTAGATATACAATATAGAAGTTATAACCTGATGCAGGAAAGCATGTAGGAATTAAAGAGCTTTGTATTCGACAAGACCTAAAAGAGTATAGGTAACTGATATTTGTGTGAGGTGGCATGTTGGTGGGTTATGTGTGAACACATAGAACCCAAGTAATGCTAGGATTACCAGCAGGGTTGAGGATACCAAGTATGAAATAAATAGGGTAAACCCATAGGCAACTAATTCACGGTAAGGGTCCAAAACCGTAAGGTATCAAAGAGAGAATCCTTAGGAAGCCTAATTAATCTATTAGATAGTTTTATTTGTATTATAAATTATGTATTGATATGGAGATTCATAATATAGGTTTGTTGGACTCTGACTCAGCACTTGGTTCGTATCACCAGCTAAGGACTACATGCAAGTGCATGTATTATTGTTACCATTTTTGATAGTTTTCCTCTACCTGTTATTCATATGTCTTGCTGCTTGTTGACACGGTCTTCACATAAGGATTAGTACTATAGATTTTATTATACATCTGAATTATCTCCTATGTCACCCCATTTACGATTGATTCTATAAGTACTAGCTGGGCGGGGGAATATCTTAGTAGGCGTGTGAACAACCCAATCTTTCCCATGAGTCTATTCTTGAATAATAGCAGTTGTACACGACACGTGCAGGGTGCCGGATTTATCCCTTTGCCGTTCACACATCGAAACTGATATTTCAATGCACGTAGATAGTTATTATTCCTATTATTTTATTATGTCTTCACCACTTGCTATGTCACCATGATTTACATATTGCTTTCTAGTGACTATATTCTTATTGATAGAGTTTTATGTCTTTTCCTTTATACCATGATGCTAGTTACTTTCTAGTCTCATTCTCATATGTGATATACATGTTTAGCGATTCTATTGCGTCACAGATAGCTGTCATATGTGTACTTGTTCCATTCCTGACTGGAAAACTAACATTTTCGGTGATGAGTTAGAGGAGTTATGTACTTCTTATTATGAGCAGACTAAAGACCCTGATTTGAGCCTGTAGGAGGACTTGGAGGCGGGGCTACCCTCCGCAGGAGACTTTTAGCTAGACACATTGCTATAGAGCATGAGTTGCTCGCAGAAACTCTTTCTTTATTGTATTTTATTTTATTTGTAGATTATGAGAGTGGAGTAGTGGACATCCTTTTGGTACATTTTGTTTCTTGAGATTGTTTTATCTATCTTATTTTGGTCTCTACTTTGGAGGCTATTCATATCATTCATTATCTTCTTTCTTACTGCAATTATTGTGTACATCTTGCTATTGTGGACTGGATATGGAAATCTATAAATTGTGTGGTTGAATTTAATAAATTATGGAGATGACTAGACAGCGTTCTGCCGTCGATACTGCGGCGTAGGCTGGACATACCCACGACTTATGCCCAAATATTGGGTGCGGTTCATGACATATATACCTCTAATCACATCCACATAGTCCACAAAGAGATCAAGAATAAATAAGAAAATGTCTTAAATATCCAGCAATAAAAGTAATGTAGTCTGTACAGGTAAAACATCCTGAAATTCCAGAAATAGAAACAAAGTACAAATCAAATATAAGTCCGATGAAAAGAAAAGGAAATAATGTAGCAAAAATATATATGAAGATAACATGATCACGAAAAATCCTCTGGCACTATCTCGTCCTTCTGTACCGGTACGCCTCTGGTCTCAACTCCCGAACCGTAAACCTCCAGGTAGTCTTCAGCTTCGTCTAAGCCTGGAAAATAGCCAGGTCCTCAGAGGACTAGCAAGGTGCATAATCTACATGCAAATGTACAGAAATAGAAATATGAACTAAGGCAATCTACTGTATCCGTCTATGTGCTATACAAGTGAGATACTTTTCTAGAATACCAGACACCTTCCACTAAGGCTCACTAGCACCTCAGTAGGATATTATCCCCAGTACCTGTGTCGTGGTACCAAGGACAATCAATTATCGACAGTGATAATTCCTTACTCAGCTACAGAGATAAAGGTCACTAAACAACGGGCCACACGGCAATAGGTCTGATATTGTAGTCAAGTTCTCCCCAATTTCCATGTCTAGAATCTAGCAATATCAAGTCTATACAGTCATCTCGAAAGTAAAAGCAATGCTGATAAAGAAATCTAGAATGGTAATACGAGGTCAATACCATGAATAGTCATATAAATCTCGCATCATGAATGTGTCGGTATCCTGTGGTCAAACGTGTCAATGGACACATCAGTATTTACGTAATGCCTAATGTCAATACTCGATGTCACTATCATGACATCGACACCCATCTATAAATAGAAACTAAGTATCAACGTCCTACATCATGCAATGCTAATCAAAAGGAACAACAAAATATAAAAGAATAATCTGTAATGAAGGCAAGGCATGCTTGCCTGTAACTGCTGTCTGTGGGTAAGCCTGTCCAACTCCGGTGTCCTTGTCGATCCTCCCAAGCTCACCTATAATAATACACTATATTTAATATTCTATATCAACATACCATATATAAATTATATGAGTATCTACGCCTCCTAGTTGCCATAACGTTGTTACGACACTGCATCTATTATATAAGTACATATAGGTACCAATACCTCTCGTAAATACATTACAATTATAATAAAATAATATATTTAAATTCTGGAATTTATCTATAAATATTTATATAGTGCTATAATGCTACTTTCAATAGTAAAACCCTTTCACAAGAGGTCTTATGTCAATGCCACATATGACTTCCTCAATTCGACACATTAATTTAGTCCAGAAACAACGATTAAAATAAAATTAATAAATTCTGTAAAAATCACAGAAATTAGTTAAAATCGTACTTATAATGTTAAATCTTGCACAACATAAAGTTTAATATGGATTCATGGATTTTTGACACTTTTGGACACAAGAAAAACAAAAATTTTCGGAGTTCGGTGACATGACAAATGTCATAAAATTTTAAAAATAGCAAACGGATACAAAACCTAACTTTCATATATGCGTCGAAAAGTTATCGATGTCTATATTCTGAATAAAAATATAGAAAGGTTAAAAATTGAACTTAGATAGGCAAAAAGTGGTCCACAATAGAATTTGTCATTTCTGGATATCCTGTCGTAGAATCAACACAACGGACAAACTGCTTGGAAGTAGGAGATCCGGCGATCAGAGGCTGAAGTAGACATACAAAGGTAATTCTCAAATTTGGTTTGAGGAGAAACAGATGAGAAAAACTGGATTTAAACATCATCTACAAGTCGACTAACCTGCTATGACATTTCAGACTTCGATTCGACGGAGTTTCGGCCAAAGTAGCACGTCGTGCACCTCTCTAATGGCCTCAAGGTTGCTCCTACAATTGCTAGGGTAGAAGGAGATGTTGAGAGGGACGTCCAAGTGGTGGTGGAATATATATATATATATATATATATATATATATATATATATATATATATATATATATATATATATATATATATATATATATAGTGTATGGGCTTTGGTTTGATCTAATTTGGATAGGATTTGGTTCTCCAAATCATACTATTATTAATAGGTTTCCTATTTTGGTTAGATGTTTGACCAAGCCAAATATATAAGGAAATATTACATATGGATGCTATTAAACCTCTAAAATTCTCTTAAATATATATATATATATATATATATATATATATATATATATATATATATATATATATATATATATATATATATATATATATACTTGGCTTTGGTACTCCTAGTTACGCTCTAACTAGTAGGGTTGACTAGGTTAGGATCCGAGTAGTATTACTAGTCAAATTTGACCCAAAAAAATATTTAATGAGTCTCATGTGCCATTTGCAAATAAGTAGCACATGAGAACTTGATTGGATGGTACACCCTAGGCATATGTATTGTAGACTCAAAATGGATCAAAATCATATATTGGGTCATAAGGTTTCGATCTATGTCAAGTCCAAAAAATCAAATTGGAAGTTGACTTAAAATTATGTCAATGGCTCAAATTGGCCTAAGTTGGCCCGAAATTGCGCAAAGTCAAAGGAATGTTGAAAAGCAAAATTGGATGGGACATGATATATCAAAGTCAAGGTGGACGAGTCTAGAATTCAAATATGGAACTGGATTTGAGAAAACAATATTTGTTGTGATTCCAAAATCAAAGCTACAGTAAACTACTAACATAGTCATTATTGACTTTAATAAATTAAAATATCTATATAAAATAATTAAAAATAATTAAAAATAAGATCCAAAAATGAGGGGGCTTACAACCTACCTACCTTAGAAAATTTTGTCCTCAAAATTAAAAATAACACAATAAAAAAGAAACTTATCATAATTATAATTACGCTAAGACTTATCGGCATCTACGAATAAGTGGGGATAACGCTCACGCATAGAATCTTCACGCTCCCAAGTTGATTCTCCCAGAGAATGGTGCCTCCATGCAATTCGAACCAGTCCAATCGTCTACCCTCTAAGCGTCTTCTCACTCATATCCAAGATACCTACCGGTTGCTCCTCGTATGATAAACTGGATCCCACCGTGATCTCAGAGTGATCGACCATATGACTGGGATCAGTCACATATCTTCTCAGCTGTGAGACATATAATACATCATGCACTCCCTCTAGTGATGGGGGTAATGTAAGACGATATGCCACATCTTCTACACGCTCAATGATATCGAATGGTCCAATATACCTTGGACTCAACTTCCCTCTACTTCTGAATCGAATGGTGCCCCGTGTCGGTGAGATCCTCAAAAATACATGCTCTCCCTCCTTGAATTCTAGTGGTCGACGATGCATATCGATCCAATGCTTCTGCCGGTCTTGAGCTGCCTGAAGATGACTCTGAATCCGCTTCACTTTCTCGACTGTCTGTGTCACAAGCTCTGGTCTAAGTATCTGTCGCTCTCCTACGTTGCTCCAACATATGGGTGATCTACACTTCCTCTCATACAATGCTTCATATGGTGCGATTTGTATACTAGCTTGGTAATTGTTGTTGTAGAAGAATTCTACCAAGTGCAGGTGATCCTCTAAGAGCCTCCAAAGTCCAATAAGCACGCCCTCAACATGTATTCTAGGGTCTGTATTATTTTTTATCGAAAATGTGATAAGGTTTTGTTAATTAAAACTTTGGTATTTCAATTACAAATAGAACAGTATACAATATAGGACTTAGACGTAGTCCTAGGAGTACACTTTCGTTTTTATCTAAGAACTGTATCGGTGGAGCAAATGGTTATGCGTTGACTCTATTGATGATCTGACGACGATCTTGAACTCTCTGAAGGTCTGGATTGCTCTGGATGCTGGAGCGTTGCGAAGAAAAGTGGACGTTGAGTGTCTCTTCTGACCTCTGTATGTGGATATAAGAGTCTGCCTGTATATCTCTCTCTCTATCTGTCTGTCCCTGTGTGTGTCCGTCATAAAGGAACGATCCTTCTATTTATAGATAGCAGGCTGACTGCTCATGCGTGCATATATCGGATGCACCTGGACGTGGGAATGCCGTATGGCTGATGCTAGCGGGGGTGTATAACTGCTTCGTTAGGCTGCGGAGGAGTTGACACGTGGCAGTTGCTAAGATTTAGTTGTTGCTGAGATCTTGGGTGGTTAGCGCCCATTCTTTGAATAGAATTGAGTCAAGGGACGCGTGACATATGCCTGTGGCTTAAAGATCTCGGTTTTGGAGGAGAGTGATCTGTCGCGGTGCGCCTAGGATTGGGCGCATAGAGGCGACTTAGTCTATGAGTTTTAGGCATCATAGACGAGTCTAAGCGCATGGCTTTTGAGGCGCATGCAGAGCTTCGCATCAGGGTGCGCCTAGGATCAGGCGCATGGAAGGCGACTTGGTCTCATGACTTTTAGGAGTCATGAGCAAGTCAAGGCGCATGGCTTTTGAGGTGCATGCAGAGCTTAATCTTATGTTGCTTGAGATCAGAAGTGAGCTGAGGGGGCGTATGTCCATTGGGGCGCACACATTCTTCTTGGCGCACGGCCACGAGGCACATAGGAATGAGGGTTGTATTGGTTAGTGCCAATCTGGGCGCATGGCTATAGCCCGCTGGGCGCATCCATGTGGAGCGCATGATATCAACAGCACATCTGCCAACGTGTCGCATCCTCTTTGGCCTGCCTGTTGAGTTCTTCGAGGCATAAATGGCTGCTTTAACTTAGCTGAATACGAGAAGACGGATGCATTTGCTATTAATGCAAATTCATTGCATGGAATTTGGAACGTTGGCCATTTGGCAGCTGCCCATGCTTATAAATAGCCGCATGAGGGAAAGCTTTGCTTTCATTCACTACAACAAAAAACCCTTTTAATGACGGCTAAAAAGCGTCATTAATGACAAACCATGACGCTTTTTTTTCAAAGCAACCGTTATGAAAATGGGTGTTATAAATGTTTTTTAAAAGCGTCATAAAGAAACCGACATGAATAGTTTATATAAAAGCGTTATGAATAGTTAATATATAGTGCACAATTCAGAACAATTTAAAACGTCATAAATAGATAATATGTATAGGCTCAATGCAGCATATTTATAACACTTTATACTATTCAAATTAGCATATCCAAATCAGTCCATATAATTGTCAGGCCTAAAAATCAAATTAACATTATATATTACCATCTTTATTACATTTCTCAAAGTAGAGTACATATCAACATCTTCATTACATTCTCAAAATAGAATATCCAAATACATATATATATATATATATATATATATATATATATATATATATATATATATATATATATATATATATATATATACAACTATCAAAATTGTCCACATCAAAATTTGGCCACATAACCAATAATCATGAAAGATCAACGACAGCCGAAACACCCAGTGAAATCCTGAGAAAAAAATAAGACAACCAAATCAGTCCATGTAATTGTCAGGCCTAAAAATCAAATCTAATCATGAAATATCAAGAGAAAGGAGTAAAACAAACTAGGTCATGATAGGGATCAGGTATTTGTCCCATATCTGGAGCAAGCTTGACAGAATAATCCCTTAGAAAAGAGTTTTCATGAAAATGGGAACAATCATAACATTATATAGAAACCATAAAAAACTATTGCAGAGATTTTGCAAGAAAAAAAAATCAATTACAACGACGCCAATGCCTTTAAAAGGGAAGAAATAGAACAGTATCCTGAAGGAATGAGGACGTTTCGATTTCTTTCACCGTCTATCAAAACAAAAGACAATATAAAGGTATAGTTGGAGAAAGAAGCTAGCAACATAACAGTTATCCTGCGTCCCAACAACAACCACAATATAAAGGTACATCTTACAGATGATTATGTTTCATGTGTTCAATGGTTCAAGAACATCATTAATGGGACCAAATTAATTTAATTAGAGCAAATTGGCCTCTATATATACACCACCAAATAATGAATACCTGGTATAAAGAAATAAACATTCATGCATATAAATGTACCACTAATTCTGATGTTCTATAAATTTCCAGTCAACTAATTACATGACATATCAATAAATTTCCAGAAGATACTGGAATACTAACTGAGAATGAAATAAAATCAAGTACCAAACTGAGGATTCAGCTTACTGCTTATAACTCTAAAAATATTGCTTCTAGTTTTGGGTATAGATTTTATAGAATTTCTTGTTCCGAAGATAATGCAATCACTAGTCATGCATATTCTTCTGAACAATTAAGAAGATGGAATTAAAGCTTATGTCCACAGTGAAAATGCAAGTAAAGTTAAAAGGGTAAAGGAAGAAACCTAGCCATGTAAGAAAGCCGAGTGTTGCTGCGAATAAAAATTCCTTGCTGATACTATTGAAGCTGCCAAATAAGCAAAATTTTAGGAACTGGAATCGCTACAAAATTATGTTTTCGGCAGAAATAGCTTCAAACACAAAGGAAATTACCAGTACATGCAAAGCAAGTTGCCCCACCTGTGAAGAAATGATGCCCAAGCTGAACCAGTGAACCTGTATCCGAATCATTATAGAAACTTGAAACAATTTGAACCTTTAAAATTCATTTCATATCAGCCTGGGAATTTTACCCTTTTGTATATCTTCTCACTGACATGTTGCCTAGGGAAAAAGACCATCCTGGATCCACCACACCCTGGCCCAGTATCCAAATATCTAGTTTGATGAAATGAATTTGACATAAAATAAGTTTACATAAATAAAAAAAAGGCATAAGATATGCACCCAGTCTTAGAAAATCTGGCACCCAAATGCAATATATTTCAAATGACAAAGGTGAGAAGAATTGATATAAGACCATGAGGGATTCTATAAACTAACATGGCAATTCTCTAAAATCTGGCACAAGAACATGGATATATATGTAGTGTGTATGTGTGTTATTGTTAACAGGTTTCAAATGCCAGTCATACCCAACCTGTGCTATCTCAAGTGTTGGAATTGTATGCATTGCATAGTTATACCAATGCCCTTCCTCAAGTGTTGGGATTGTATTTGCAAGTGTTAAGATGTATCCAGAGCATATCCAGGTGTATCCAAGCAATATGACTACCAAGTTCTTATCCGGTAAAGAAAGTAAATATCGATAACATAGTAGTATGCACTTAACTTGATGAATTAGAGGTTGAATATGAAAATATCTATATTGTACAAGTACAACAAAATAATGTACGTGCTCATGCCCATATTCATGCAACATAGGTAACTACTTTTTTACCTATCTAAAAATGTGTGAATCCCATATCTGGATTCATATTTGTATCACGTCTGTATCAATATCCTATAGTTTTGGATCCTGCAACATAGGAAAATATCTTCAGGGTGGTAATAAGAAAAGAAAACCATAAAGGTTATTATGCAATGGTTATTTTAAATTTCTTTGGCATCTAACTGTGCAATAAAGAAGAAATACATCAAACTGAAATAGCAAATTTTAAGGTTAGGTAAGACACCATTTTCTTTATTCCAGAATATATCAAACACAAGAAGAAACCATGAATAAAGCATAGTACTGTCACAATAATTCTTTGAACAATACTGCTCTAGGAGACTATATATGTGAGAACACAAGTTTACCTACATTGCTCGCACAATATGGAAGCATGGATCAAGCGTCAAATGATTCGATGAATATCTAAGCTTACTTGACGATGATCATTTTGATAGAACTCCTACCAATTGTACTCGAAGCTGAAGAACATTGCTACCCATGCTTCGAGTACAAATATTATAGACGTGATAATAACAGTAAAGGAAAAAAGAACTCGTACGCAACACATGGAGGGAGACGGGGGGCTAGTAAAAGAAAATAAAAATGTACATCTCTGAACAATAAACAACTGCATGAAGCTAAAATTCTCTGTTAACTTTTAAGGCCCTAGTAAAAGAAAATAAAAAAAGAGGAATGGAAGTAGGCTAGCAGCCGTTCGTAGTTCCGGTGGAGACTCTACTACCAGTGTATGAAATACAAATTCAACCGCATTACCATGCAATATGAATTAGTTGAAACAAAATTTCCTATTAATATTAGAGCTACCTCCCTTTCACTCTGTGTACAATTGCCCTTTAATAAACCTTAACGTTCTACAGAAGTGTGAATTCAAGGTGTTTAATTTTCATGCCACAATCATTGGTAACAACATCAATTTATGCAGCCTTATGGAATTGTGTGTGCATATGGACTAGTTACCAACTTATATTAGTCTAATCTTGAAATTATGTTCCAGAAAGTTTTTAACTTGTATCCCCAGGGATACTACATGGGTTATGGTGAAAGCCTTAAGCAGTTACATAACCCATTTGATACAGGAAAATAAAAGAAAGATGTAAAACAAATTACCCATACTTGTTGAGAAAGACGACGACCCAGACATCAACAGGCGCCTGGAAGACCTCCTTAACAAATTCCGATCCGAAGGCAGCACCGACCCGAACCTCGCTACCCACACTGCCTCCCTCATCTCCGCCAGCTTCTTCTTCCAGGAACAAGAAAATTCTATCATCTATTAAGAATGTACCTGAACAAGATTGCATAAATCCGTGCCTACAGAGTCCGACACAGCTATCCCTGTGTCCAAAAATTTATAGAAGGACTGGCTCAGACATAATATCGAGCACAAGATAGGAAAAACAGAAATAGATTTGGATAGAACTCTTGCGTATTCCACGATCAAGAATTTGAGAATAATAATAGACCCACCAATTCAGTTGAAGATTGCCCCTGTCCTCAACACTTCATCCGCCAGATTTAAAGATAGCAACCCGAGCTTGAAAGTGAGCGGCTCCTGGAACTGACCGAACAATAGTTCGAAACATTGAACGTGCAACGATCCATATCAGAGCAAGGTTGATAAGTTCAAACAACAGAACCTTCGGTGGTGGAAAGGAACTCACCAGATCAACTGGTTCGATTGATCATGAGTGAAATCGAACAGGAACTTCGTAGGAAAAAACAGCAACGATGCTTCCTCAGAGATTTTGCACGTTTCTTCGATCGCCGTTACGTCGAGAATTGATTGATCAAGAACAGGAAACCGATCAATTTAACCCATTCGTAATGCTCCGATCAACAGAAGAATAGATCGAAAAATCAAAGGAGAAATAGAGAAGGACTTACAATCAAAGAAGAAATTCCTTACCAAAACGGGACCAGACCACGCCGGAGAGGAACGTCACGAACCCGCTCCCAATTTTTTGTCGGAAGGAAGAAGAAATTAAAAACCCTAGCCCTAATTTTGAAGAGAACGGGCTCTAGGGTTAGGGTTTTGGAGTTGGGGGAAAGGAAGGAGAACGCTGCCGAAGTGGTGGCTCTGCAACGATAGCTCACTCGCCGAAGGGTTACTGCGTAGTCGAGCCCATCGCCAGAGTAATTAAGGTTAGGGTTGAAAATTGGGGGAGAAGAGGTTTGAGGAGGAGAGATGCTGCTCGGTTAGAAAATGGATGAGAAATAAATTTCTCTCTCCCACTGAGCTTTTATACAGTGAAGGAATTTCAAGTTTGCCACCGCTCTAAAATATTAATGATGTTTTATTTTATAAACGTTATAAAAAGTCCAGAATTAGCCCAAACCGTCATAGAAAAAAAGGTATTTCTCAACTTTGATAACGCTTATGTATCAGCCATCATTAAAACTCCTTGTCGAGCGTCATTAATAGGTCTTTTTGTTGTAGTGATTCTTCATTTCGATATAAAGATGAACTTGGACGGAGCTCCGCCTTGGCGAACTAACGAACTCGAGCTCTTTCCGAGGGTGAAGATGCGCTACCCTAGTCTTCCCGTCGCTTTGAGCTTTCATGATAGTGTCTGTTGCATCAAAATATCGGGATCGTCGAGTCCTGACACAAGCCGATGGTGCTTATTGCATCCAAAGATTAAGGCGACCGTGCTCCATCTTTTCGTTATACTGGCAGAGCCATAAGTTTCCGAGTGTGCCTGTTGCTTTCGAAGATCGGGGCATCGTGCCACGATCTTCGTCGAGCTAGGAGAGCTCCTCCTCCTTCTATACAAGGGCTGATTGGTGCTGATGCATCTGTGCCATAATGACGAGGCAATGCGCCTGGATGAGACATCAGAGTGATGCACCTGACAGATGATGCGCCTGGCATAGGGCGTATAGCAGTTGCTGTGCCTGGCTGTAGCTTTAGGATCTTTCTTTTTTGTAGAAGTTCTCCTCTGTAATGCCTTTCTTTAGGTATGTAATAGACTTTCATATAAAATAAAAGCCTTATTTTCAATGTCTTTAAATTTATACTTTTTTTTGCTGTACCAAGTATCTGCTTTAGCTTTATGGCACATTTGAATTGGTCACATGGTTGGGTTGAGCGCATAGAAATCCTGGGCTATAGATGCGCCTAAAATTCCATTCTTCTACAAGACCCCCTTCAAAGTTTTCAAAACTTTCTTGCCAAGTTTTAGAATACTTTGAATAAGAAGCATGGGGAGTAACGACTCTGGACGCATGCCCTTCGCCTAGGCGCATGGCTCTCCTTGGCATATATTCGTTCTGCGTGTCGCTATGGGTACGCTTGCTGCTTAGGCGCATACTCTTAGGGCGGATGATTCTTCTTTGAAGAAATAACGCCTCGATCTCAGGAAAGATTAATAATGATCTTTTGAAGATAAGCAGCCATTAGTTTCACGAGACTCAAAACGATTGATTACTGATGTCATGCCTCATCGGTTTACACACGAGGCCAAGCCTATAAATAGGCGGCTTGTGAGGAAAGAGAGTCTTCTACTTTCTGCAAAAGCTTTCTTCTTCCTTAGAGCTCTTTTTTTCTTTTTTTCTTTGAGAACTTTTTGTCCTCTCGAAAAATGGCTCCCAAGACTCCCCGAGGCGGTGCTACTGGCCAAGGAAAGGGTCGAGGTAAGGAACCCTTGGAGTTCGACACGGAGGAAGCCCTCGTCGTCTTGGCGACCCACGCCGACGTTCGCCCGGAAGTGCTCGGTAGGTATTCTCTTGCTTTGGTTTTTATTGCAGTAAGGTTGGGGTGACCCGACTATAGATGAGCCGTCGCATATTGATGTGCTTAGGCTGACGTGCATGGACTTTTGTCCTGATGATGCGCCAAAGCTTTACTTGCTGACGTGCATGGACTTAGGTCCTGATGATGAGCCGAAGCTTCACTTGCTGATGCACATAGACGTAGGTCCTGATGATGCGCCAACGCTTCACTTGCTGACACGCATGGACTTAGGTCCTGATGATGTGCCAAAGCTTCACTTGCTAATGCACATGGACTTAGGTCCTGATGATGCACCGAAGCTTCTCTTCAATTGCACCTGGACTTTTGATCCTGTGTGTCTTTGTTGGGATTCCCTCTATGTTTATTGTTTTTATTCCAGTTAATGTGCCAGAGATTTTGATGCGGCTCAGATGCTCATGTTGGGCTTCTAAGTCCTTTTAGTCTTTTGCCTGATGGCTTTTTTTATTTTGTGTGACAGTATCGATAACCATCTCCCTGTTGAACGAAGTCCTTTTGGACCCTGCGCTCTGTCAACTGGGCGTGGATTTTGATAAGGAGGTTGTGAACCTGGCCAAGGATGCTATTATGTTGGGTCAGTCTCCGGAGGGGATGGCCCAGATTCGCGAGCAGCACAACACTTTCCTCCAGGGCATGATGGAGAGAGGGAGACTCAAATCTGCTGAGTTTGAGAATGAGTCCTTCTTGAAACCCAAATTCATGTTCGGAGACCACCTGACTTCTGCCGAAGCGAAGGTGCTGAAGATCAAAGAGGACTGGTTCTTCAAAGCCAGAGGTGTAAACATGTATATCAAGCAAGTGGAGCACCAATTGCCTTTTACGGCCTTCCGTAGTCTTGCTTCGAAGAGAAGGATGGAGTGGGAACTCACTCCCTCTCAAGGAGGAGCCATGGCTGACACTATACCGTTCGACACCTCTTCGAACCAGAGGGATACATTGACGGCTACGCGAGCCGGGACCTCTTATCATTGGCGAACTTTGCGTCCCGGGGGTATCTATAGTGATGTTCCCACCGATACCTTTGTGTTCAATGCTTCAACCTTCGTCAATCATCTGGCGTCGACCAAGTTATCATACCCGAAGGGAGAGTTTCAGGTCGAGGGTTGGGGCCACTATGTGCAGAAGTGGGACGAGTTGACCCTTCGGGTTTTGACGATGTTTAGGTCCAATCTCACAAAGATTGTTCTTACCGCTGCTGTTCGTGCTACTCAAACGAGCATAGACCTGAATAGGCACATGTTTCTTGCTCTTCTGGAGATGTACAATATCCACATTGGCACTTTTTTCACTCCCGTGGGGGAGTTAGGACTAGTGCAACACACGATGTACGAGGTCTTGAATGTCCCTTGGGGGTCTGAACCCTATGAGGAGTATTTTCCCTCGAACGAGGAGTTATTGTCTTTAGAAGAGAAGAACTCTGAGATGATGGCAATATTCAAGGAGGTCGCGAGCCATTATTACCTGCTTTAGCACAGGGAAAACGGTGGGGCACAGCCCCATGTGAATGCTTGGAGGGAGTATGTCTTCAAGCAAGACTTGGCGGATTGTTCGAAGATCCGTTTTACGACTCCTCAGGGGCTCTTCCATGCTGAGGTAATCGCTGAGATGTCTAGGCTCAATGAGAAGAACCCTCGTAAAAACGAGGACCGGGAGCTATCCGAGCACATCTATGGCTGCTTCTGGCACTGTGCTCACAAGATGACTTGAAAGGCCGGATTGGCGTCCTTTCTGATGCTATGGCTTCGTGAGCATGTATTTGCTGGTGGGTTCAATTCCTTGGAGAGGATATCCAGGAATCTTATTTTTTCGGCTGTTAAGTTGGTCTTTGGTTATCTTCTGGCTCTGCTTTCCGCTATGGTGTGCAACCTGAAGCGGGGTTTGAGAGAATTCATCGAAGATGTGATAGGTGAAAAGGGCAAGAGGGACAATTTCCCTCGTGTGGAGCTGCCCTTCCATTACCTGATGGGATGGCTGATTCTACACCACCCCAATATAATGACTCCTGGGTCGGCCGAGGAGCCCAAGGAAGGCAACGCTTTTATCCGTCGCTTCTACAGGCGAAAGTGGTTGCATACATGGGTACCTATCTGTAGGAGGGTTCTGTCTTATCTCCCAAGGTGGGAGATTACCAAGGTCGCTCCAATCTTTGATGGTTGTGAGGCGGATAAGGAGCTGGAAGATGCCAGCGAAGCTACAATTTTTTGGTGTCGTGGGAGTTCTACTGGCTACAGAGCATCCGACCTTCCCATCTTGTGTATCGAAACCGGAATTGCTGCTTCTTGGAGCCATATTTTCCCAGTCGCTTCGCACGCCAATTCGGCTATGCCCAACTGATGTTGAAAAAACCGAGTAGCTCTCTGGGATTCGTTGGGAGTTTACTGGATGGTGTCCGGAGGTGGCAGTATTATAATGTCGGGTGCACTGGGGTACGATTCACGCTGCCGGTCTGCAACCCCTAACCACATATATTATATTATGCCACAAAGTTTTACTGTGCAATGAATACCGTTCCCGTTGGATTTGACCGTGAGACTAGTTTCATTGCAGGCACGCAGCTCGAAGCTTCAGAAGGCATACTGGCAACGGCTCGAGCTTATCATCCTCCTGAAGTGATAGTATACAGAACTGCCCCTGTAGCACCGGCAGGAAGCTCCTAGGAGGACACCTCGGCCAGACCGTCGAAGAGATGTGCCCCGACGGAGGCAGATTCATCTGAACCGAAGAGGCCCAAGAAGGCTTTAGCTATGCAGGTGCGACCTTCGGTAGCTGCTGCAGAACCAGCTCCCGCAGCGGTATGTGCATTGTCATCGGTCTGGTTCAGTTCCTTCCTTTTTGGCTTATATGTCTCTTCTTTTAGAGGAGAAGAGGAAACCTCGATCGTCGAAACCTGGCCCAAGTCAACCAAAGGAAGTGGCAAGCTCGTGAGATGAGCGTATCCCTCCGATCGTGTCGTCTCATATGGAGGAGACTTTGGATGATGTTGTCACCGTGGAAGTCCCTAATATTTTGGGCTACGGTGGAGATGATATTGCAGGTGGAGTGACACCTGAGGATGTTGACTTCTCTCATCGGAGAGGTGGAGCAGAGTCTTCACAGGGAGTGATGCAATCTATTGTGGGGTCCCCCAAGATTGGCGTGGGGGTCTCAAAAGAAGTTGTCAGACAAACCCCTCCTGATGAGGAAGAAGAATGGGACTCGTCTTCCCCAGAGGACGCTCCTGAAGAAGATGTTGCTGGGATGATCCCGCAATAAGCAGAGAGGAATGTGCCGAGAAGTCGACCGCTGAACCCTCTTTTGTGGAGGCTTTAGAGAGCCCAATTTTAAAGGCTGCTCCATTGTCTAGCTCTGTTCTTACCTCGGCGGGTGATATGACTCACCTGCCGAGTCCGGCTCCTGGCCCTAGAGTTGATACTGATGAAGGGGGAGTAACTCGACTGCCGAGTCCTACTCCGATTTTAAGTGAGAAAGAGGCAAGAGTATCTTCTTTCTCGTTCGATGCTGAAAACCCTTCATTGACGGTCAGAGGATGCGCTCCTGCTGCCAATGTTGCTACCGAGACAGCTGTGGCAGGCTCAGCTGTTGTGGGGCTGCCAGATGCCCATTTAAATAAGGACAAGAGCCCTTTGGTAGAAGATGCACCCTTTTTCCCTCCTGCCTAGGGGGAGGTATCGGGTCCTCAGGGAAGTTCAGGGGTCATGATTACCGAGACTCTGGTTTCTTCTCCTGAAGATATAAGATTTGAGGCTCCTGCGAGCCAAGCGGTGACTGCGCACTCAGCCTCAGGTATGGGAGCTTCTGCAGGAGTTGCTTCCTTGGCACTTGTAGTGGCTCCTACAACTACTGCAATGATGCCTCAAGTGCTGGCTGATGCAGATGAATACGTAAGATTCATTGTTGAGGCCGTCTACAAGATATTGCGACGAGAGGTGTCGGCTGTGTTGGACGAAGGTGGAAGCTTTGCGACTACGAGACGCATGGCGCTCCCATTTATCTAGCAAATCCATAGTTACCAAGGCCATGATCATATGGCCAAGATCTTGGAAGCCTCTATGACTGAGCTCGATCTTCGCCTGACAGAACTCCGAAACATTCGACGAAATGACTTTTCTGCTTTATTTGAAGAAGAGCAGAATAAGCTGGAGGCTGCCTTTGAGTTAGCTCACTCTGACACCATGGTTACCTGGGCACAAGAGATGGCCGATGCTGTAGACAAGGAGGAGAGTTTATCCTCGTTGATGGAGGAGAAGGCCAAACTGTGAGATTCTTTGATGGTCAATCTTGCGAAAGTTGATGCGTAGATTCATCACCTACAAGAGCAACAAGCCCGGCTTCTGGCTGATTCCGAACAAGTACAGGCCGAACATGTCCAGCTCATGGAGGAGACGGCGAGATGTACTTGCCACGCGGCCCTCTTGCTTCGTCAAAAGAAGGAGTTGGACGACAAGTTCATCGCCGACCTTGCACTTGTGGCCAGACACGCAATGCGCCAGAAAGCTGAGCGTCGCATTCTGGCGACTGTGGAGACTAAAGCTCAAGCCTTGCAGCATCGGGTTGACGAACTGATTGCTGATCTATAGTTCTTTTTTTTTGTTTTGGAGACACTTCTGTCTCTCTTTTGATGTAGGTTTTTAAAAAATGTAGCTCTGTTATTTCCTTTATTGAAGAAATAATGAACCCTTTGCTTTGTTCAATCTTTTGTGAATTTTGTGGACCTATTATCAGTTGCGCACTTTGGGGGTGCTGATAATAAGTTGTATGATGGATCCAGCATATTTAGAGGTAATATAAACTTGGTAAACAGGGGTACTTCTCCTGGGGGTTTTATGTGGACTTATCATCCTTGGCGTACCATAATTTTAAGTATGGATAATAAGTGGAGAGAGAGAGAGGACCAACATATTTACTCAAAGGTAAGACGGACATGGTAAATATGGGCTCAAAATGGTAGAGTTTTCCTACTCAGAGGTAATATGGACATGGTAGAAGTGAACTCTGTGGGTGTTTATAGAACAACTCAGAGGTAATATGGACGTGGATGTTATGTGGTGTAATAACACAGGGATTGTTGTACGGAATGTTTTACTCAGAGGTGATGTAGACGTGGTAAACATTACCTTAAGCATGATCTTACATGGTGCAGGATCCTGCTTGATGGGGTGTAGAGAAGCAACTCAGAGGTAATATGGACGAGGTTGTTCTTCTACTGGGGATAGAATGCAACGAAACGGCTGGGTTCCAGAACAATATGATTTGTCAAAGAAGGGGTGTGAACTTGGTTTGGTTAAGTTCACCAGTCCTCTCTCTGGAGAGAGGCAGTACGTTCTCGACAGAGGTCAAGAATAATACTTTTTTTAGGATTTGCCGTTGATGGGATGTACGGTTGTCATGTTGGCTGACAGCACCTTTCTGAAGATTGAGCTGATACTGGTGTCGGAGTCCAAAGTTGAAGTTTCAGTTGAGTAAGAATATATGACATCCTCTGCTTTTGATTCTTTTAGAGTTGTTGGAGGCGTGATGTAGCCTATCCCTCGTCGGGTACGGTGATAGTAGTCTTACGGCTTCCCTTTTGGCACTGGAAGTTGTAAGGGAAGGCGTCGACCTTTGTCGTAGTTCAGACCTTGGTCGCTCTTCAAGTTGTAATCCATCTTTTGGATGAGATACTTAGCTCGATCGTTGTACCGATAGATTTGCGTTCTGCAGGTGTCGGGTTTTGACTCCGTCGGTAGGAGGTCTTGGTGACGCTCGACTTTGCCAAAAATAATGGGCTTTTCGTCCTTGTTCCGAGGTGGGACTATGTAACAAATATAGAAACTCTAGAGGGGGGTGAATAGGGTCAAGCTAACTAATCAATCACTTAGCACAAGCTAATGGGCAATTTAAAAATATAAGTGCAAGAGAAGAAGCAACAACAATACCGACACACAATATATCCTGGTATCCTCCCAAGGGGCACTCCAGTCCCGGAACTCTCTCCGAGTTTAATCCACTATTTGAGTAAATAGTTACACACGAGTTTGGATTCGAAGAACTCGTCAACTTCAATACGAGTTTGGATTCGAAGAACTCGCCAACTTCTTACACGAGAGCTTTAGTCCGAAGGCCTCTCCGACTTCAACCGAGAGTTTGGATGCGAAAACTCTCCAACTTCAACCGAGAGTTTGGATCCGAAGACTCTCCAACTTCAACCTTTCAATAGGTTTTGATCTCCTTATACAACAAGATGAAGATGTTACTTTTCAACTCAATAACTATAACACAATTTGTGGATAGCAAATGAAAGCTTTGTAGAGTTGTTTGTGGATATGCTTTGGTGGTTTAGAAATTTTTAGGCTCAAAGCATCAACCTTGAATGAAGGGGTTCAAGGCTATTTATAACCAAAGCATTGAAAAAAGCTCAAAGGTAACTTTTCAGTCAGCGATCGGTATATCGTCGGTACGAACCGGTATACTGTCGGAATATCGGTCTAGAATTACAACGGCTAGAAATATAGCCATTGGGATCATTAAATGCTCGAAATCCGACCGTTAGATTTTTAACATTACTGAATCGGTATACCGTCGGTATAGATCGATATTTCGTCGGTATGTCGATTTTGTAGACAGAAACTTTATGTGAACAAAAATTAGTATACCGTCGGTATAGATCGGTATACCGTCGGTATGCCGATTTTCATCCAAAAATGATCCTGGGCTAATTTCTAACCTAGCTTTCGATTTTGCCATCTATTTTTTGTGTTTATAATTATTCCTAAGACTCATTACAGACTCCAGATATACTATAGCAGGTGCAGGCTTCTTCAAATTCTTGAAATGATGATAGCATGGCATGGCTTCTTTCCTTGATAGATGTTATCTTTTTCCCTTGGCGACAACTTGTCCAAAGATACTCAGTTTGTGAAAACTAAAAAGTGATCGGACAGCGGAACCCCCGAGTGCGTGACTCCGGAGATGTCGTCGGGTGGTTCAAATAAAACTTGTAGGATCTGTCGTCTTTGGCCCACCATGATTTCTTTATTCGCATAAGTCCATGTTGATCTTGCATATTGCTTTTCTGCATGTACATGTTAGGTGAACAAAATAATATACATAGTAGCAAGTATGATAAGTTTAATGCACATTAGGACAATGCCGAGTTTAAGTATAAGTGCTAAGGTGATAGCATAAATGTTAGTGATATCATAATGATTAAACTTAATTGAATGACCAAAATCAAAAAAATATAGTTTTGATTTTGGCAACCCGATTAAATTTAAGATATATAAGCTCATATCACTAATATGTAAACCAATAGGCACATATCACCAAAGGTATAAGTAGAAATGCTATAGCGATAGTATGAAGATTAGTGATAATGAAATGCTAAACTTAACATATTAACCATATTCAAAAATATGATACAATCATTGGGCCAACAACAAACTCCTTGGTACATGACGACCAGATTTGTATGACTCACAGTCGTTATTTGTGTTTGCAATGACTGTAGAGCATTATCTAGAGTGTACATGGTATTCCAATGTGGAAGACTAGAACAATTGAAAGATACTCTACTATTGATAAAATACGGGATCTTGTCTCGAGAGATTACATCATCGAGGGATGGAGCATCGACATTAGCCGATATATACTCTCTAAGTTCTTCATCAGTGAGAACTGGAGCAGCCTTGGAAGGTTCAGGAGAGTTTTTTGGGAGCTTGCCCCGTGCTGGCTCCTGGGACTGTGCTGAGGAGGACGTCGAGGTCTTCTCTTATGGCCTGACGGGTGCCGACAACTGAGGAGGTATGCCTATGAGCCACACCTTGAGGGGAGCCTCGGTTGGTATGCCGAAAGCTGGAGCCTTTCCCCATAGCTTGGCTACGAGAGGAGCCGCCACTTGAGGGGGCTTGCCTTTGAGGCGTATCTTCAATGGAGCTTCATTGGGTGTAGTGCCCGAAGAAGCTGGCGTCTTCCAGCGGAGTTTGACTACCATAGGAGCCAGTGTTTGAGGTGGCCTTCTTTTGAGTAGAACTTTTAGAGGTACATCGATTGCTATGTCCTCCTCTAGGTCAGCTTCGATCTCAGCTTCTACCTCGTCATCAGCGTTATTGGCTTCATCTTCGAGATGAATTGATTTGTACAGATTAGCGTCGGTAAAGAAGGCTTCAATCCCTCTGAAAGGATCGACATTAGCAAACTCTGTTCGGATGATGCCGCTGGTGGATACGTATTTTATACATTAATAGAGGGTGGATGTCACCATCATGTATTCATGTATCCTTGGCCGTTCCAACAGGATGTTGTAGTTGATGTCTGCATCCACAACGTAGCAAGTCACCTCGGTCTGGAGATCTCCAATGTGACACTTCAAGCAAATCTTTCCCAACGGCTCACTCTTACTGGTGTTGAAGCTACTGATGGTAGTGTAAGACGATGTCAGGCGATGCATCGAGATCCCCAACGTCGGAAATAGAGTTCAGGGGATGATGCTGAGAAAAGACCCAGGGTCGATCTGTATTCGATCCACCTTGATGGCACCGACATACCCTGTGTAATACAGGGGTCTGTTGTGCCTGTTGTTCTTGAGCAGCATATCCTGTTGAGTGAATGTGATGTTGGGGATGATCTCTCCCATATTACGACAGTACGGACATACTATAGGATCATCGTCAGGCTGCTTGACCTGACTAATGAAAGACTCGACGTCCTTTAGGGCATCGCAGAGAGCCTCCCGAGTATATTTGGATAGGCGGAGGAGCTCGAATAGGGAAAGCCGTGCTGGTGTACTGGCCAGTTGTGCCAGTATGTCAAAGTTGTGGGGCTTGGCTAACCTCGAAGCATTGTCTTTTTGAAAAGGCCTGTCGAAGCGGGGCTCCTTCTACTTTTGTTTGTCAGCTGCAGGAGGTTGGAATGAACCTTCTCCTTGGACAATTGTGGTGATGACAGAAGGCATCACCTCAGACGGAGCCTCCTCTGGCTGGGCGTTCTTCTGTGAACGCATTTGTACGGGCAGTGCTTCTTCAAGGGAGGAAGTCACCATTCGGCAAGACTTGGTCTTCTTGCCATTGTTTTTGGAGGTGGAGGTTACCCCCGGTTGAGTCAGCTCTGGAACGAGATCCGGGTGAACCCACATGATCTCTCCCTTGGATGTTGTGAGTGGTATGAGCCTACCCATGTTGTCATGGGTTGGTGGAAGGTTGACTACTTCCATTGTCGCCTTTGGGATGGGGAAGACGCCATCTTGAGCTGTGGTAGGTGGTAAGGTGCCGAACTGGAGCGGCACCATGTTGGCCGAGACTGTCTTCTCCTCGTAATCGATTGAGATGACGTTCCCATTGATCATGTGATGTATGTAGTCTTTGAGGATATAGCAGTCTTTAGTAGGATGTCTAACGAACCGATGGTAGTGACAATATCTCTGTTCGTCGACTCTGCCCACTTCATCAGGATGCTTGGGATCAGGCAACTTGATTTTGTCACCCTGCTTCAACATCTCGAAGAGTTGTAAGGTATCTTCATCGTTGAAGGAGTAGACCATCTTCAGCTTTGGTGAAGGATGAGGCCTTTGAGCAGGACCTTGCGTGCTGTTAGACGCATTGACAGTCAATGCCTGCTTCCCTTTCGCTTCGTGGCTGCTATTGTTGGACGCAGGCTGTTTTTCTTTGTCGTCAAAAGTTGGGAAGTTAACCCCCAAAAGGCGAGGGTTACATGTCTTCATCTCAGCAGCTTCGGCTTCAATGATCAACGAACTCCAATCGGGCGGAAAGTGGAGTTGAGCCAGAGCTTGATCACGGGGATTATGTTCATATAGCAGGAGTCGATGAGTGCATGTTACGGCATGTCTGGAGGCAACCTTAGGCATGCTTGTCGAAAATGCTCGATAAAATTTCGAACAGTCTCCTTCTCAGTCCGTCTTACATCTATTAGAGATGACATGGTCATGTCTCTCCCTAAATCATAGAACCGATAGAGGAAGAGACATGTCAAATCATCGAAGGATGATATAGAGTTGTCAGGGAGACTGCAGTACAGTCATAGGCGACTCCCTTCAGAGCCCCGATAAAAAGGCTCATGAGTAGGGCGTCTTCCTTTGGGAGATGTCCCGTCTGAGACTGGAAGTAGGTCAAGTACTGACGAGGAGAATCCTTTCCGTCGTATGGCGTCAGTATATGTGGTTTATACTTAGGAGGATAAACCACCTTGTTCCACTCAAGAGGGTTAGGTTGAGGAAACCCCAACTTTTGACGTTCTTCTTGCCTGTTTCGGGCCTCGAAGCGTTCACGCAGGCCTTTGATCATCTCGGCCAAGTCTTCTGTCGAGCTGGGAGCAGGTGAAGGTGGTACGACCTAAAGCTGTATACTGGAAGGAGCTGATGCTTGTGGTGCGGTGTGGTGTTCCGCTCTTGAAGAAACCTGTTGAGGGGGTATACTTGATTCTCCGTTGGCCCCTGGATCTGGGCTGGTGGAGGCAGGTGCCTTTGCCAGAGTGGTTCGAATGTCGAACATCGCCTGGGTCAGGATCTGCATGGAGGAAGAGAGGGTCTTAAGACTCCCTTCAAGAGTGTCTATGCGCTGTATGATGTCTAGTGCTGGAGCGTCTGACTCTCCTTCATCACCACCCCTGCCATGTAAGCTGTCATGACATGGGTAGAAGTGGATGGATCGGTCGAGGCTTCGATTTTGACCTCGCTTTCCTGTAGAGGGGCTTCTTCTTCTAAGGCCTCGTGTTGGCTACCCCTAGCTACGTCAGAGTCGGTTTTGTAGGAACGTTGAGCACCTCTAGAGGGGGGGTGAATAGAGTGCGTGTGTGCAGCGGAATATAATCACCAAAAAAATTTAAACTATGGCGGATATGTAAGAGACAGTAAATAGAGATAGAGAATTCAAACTCAGTAACACAGCGATATGTACTGGTATCCCTCTGAGAGGACTAATCCAGTCTCGAGTACTCTTGCTCGATGTTAATCCACTATGGCACAAGCTTTAACTGAGAGCTTACAGTCTCTTACAATACCGTGCTTGGTGACGAGCGCACGACCAGCTCCACACACACACCGTGCTTGGTGACGAGCGCACGACCAGCTCCACAACAGGAAAAGTTGTTGAAACTTGGAACGACCTCTTTACAACTCTTGAGTAACTAAAAGACTCTAAATCAACTCTGATAGTACTGGCTTTTGGCTAAGAGATGTATAGGTGAGATTTGAAAATCTTAGATCGTTAGAAAACACTTGAGTAATAGAGAAGAGAGAATGAAGAATGAATTGATGATTTGAAATGAAAAGTTCTTCTCTATTTATTGGTGTTTTCTCCAACCGAACTCGGGCAGAACTCGGACAGAGTTCGGATGCAAATATCTCGCAAAGAGACGTTGCTCACTGATTTGGAGGCAACAGAAGTTTGAATAACTTTTGACCGAACTCGGTCAGAGTTCGGACCGAACTCGGTCAGAGTTCGGACCGAACTCGGGCCGAACTCGGTTAGGAGTTCTGTCAGGAGATATTTGAAAATCATTTGCAAAAACAGTTTTCAATAATGTTTTTGGTTATTTGTAAAATCATTTTGAAAGTCTATTTTCGAAATATGTTTTTGAAATATTTGTAAACGAAAATACGAATGGTAAATAGGTAGGCTTTTTGGAATGTGGACAGTTTTAACCCTAAGCCAGTATTACCATAATTGATTTTACAGAATAAATCCTAGACTCAATAAAATATAAAATACAGAATAAAATGAGAAATGAGTCTCCAGTAGATTTGATGATGTTGACGCTTTGATTGATGCGGTACATCGTCCGTTGAATATGATTTCATGAATCCTGAAATGATTAGCAGTGTTTCCTATATTTTATGTATTGACTAAAGTGTATGTTGATTATCGAAATCGGGTGTGACCATGGAATGGGCCAACAATCTCCCCCATTTTGATAATTGACAAACTTGAGTCTATACCAAAATATATTTATATCAAATAGAACAAAATACGAAGTACCTGAAAAAAATGTTTGGATTTTGTTTTTGGATTTGCGCTTTGGTATACTCTTTTTCTCCCCCTTTGTCAAGTAGTAAAATGAATAGGCTCCCCCGTAAATCGTGAAGCCAACAATAGACAAATGCAAGACAAAGTGAAGAAAAAAATAATCACAACATAGACATATATGAAAACAAAAGATATAGAATAAACCAGCTCATAATAAACTGAAATAACATAGAAGTTTCCACTAGAAATCCAAAAGTACAACTAATAATGTCTAACTAAACAGTTTAGACATGAAAAATAAAAGAAACTACTACATCAACTGCATCAACTAATCAAATCAATATCCACTATCCCATAGCTGAATCCACGTCACATCGTGGGGTCGTTCGCACCGGAAGGATCATGTGGGAAGTAGGCGGCAGTCGGGTCGAAATACTGAAAGGTAACCTCATCAGTAGATCGAGGACCCGAAAAAGCAGGGTGAGGAAGGATGGTGACCGGATGGACTGGATCCTGAGCCAGGCTATAGTGGAGGTCAGCAATACTATTTCTCAGCACCTGGGCCTGAGAAATGTGCCGGAACTCTGAGTCCTGATGACATTGCGTAGAGACCGCAACAAAATCATCGAAGCGCTGGTAGAAAGTCTGATCGAATCCTGGGACAGGGCCGGAGCAGGAGGAGCATCAGCTAGAGGGACCTCAGCATCAGCAGCTGGAGTAGGAGCAGCTCCAGGTGGTGCAGAAAATCGATGAGAGCGAGTCAGCTCAACAGGAGGAAAGGAAATGGCACACGTCTCAAGATCAATCTCGAAACGTCGAAATATAGAAGCAAGGTGCATAGGATATACTAGATTCCTACCTGTATTTTTGTAGTTAAGCATCCAGGACATCATAGTTTTGGGAACGGAGAATGGGACGCCAAAGTGGATATGATATAGAGCAGATAGTTCCAAAAAGGTAACTTCATCAGTAGAGCCTTTCTTCGGAAGAAGAGCAGAAAATATCATACGATGAAGCTCAAATGTTTGGTTCAGATGTTTGGCAAAAATTCTCCGGGGAGGAGGGTTAGGATGACAAATTAATTCCCTAAAGGAAGCCAGAGTGACATCAGCAGGGAACTGAATGTGGTAGATGTCAACTAATGCATCACCAAGATTAGAAATATGAAAGAATTCACTGATGTCGGCGGCACTAAATTCTAATTCTTGCCCAGCAATGCAAGAATAGAAATTGCCGTTTGGTTTTACCTGCAGATTGCAGTAAAACATACGGACTGCATTGTCATAAATGCTCTCTTGGACCTTGAAGAAATTGCGGTATCCAAGTTGGTCAAAAATTTGAGCATATTCAAAGAAAGTAGTAAAATTGACGAAAGCTCCAGAGCAAATACGACGACCAGAGAAGGAGTCGAACCAGAGATCCGAAAAGTCTTTGTCGGGGAACAAAGTAGCATCGTACTCATCGGGATCTCTAGGTCGTGCTGGACTAAAAAAGACTAACAGAGAAGGTTCCTCTTTGACGTTTGGGGGCCATGAGAAGATGGAAAGAAAAAGAAAACCTTTGAAGAAAAAGGAAGGGGAAGGAAGATGACCGCCCATTGGAACTCGTCGAACCCTTGCTAAGATGGAGGAGGAGAGACTTCTAGGAGGAGAGGAAGGCTTTCCACGTTTTGTTGTGAAGAAAAAGTGGAAGGAAAGTTGGATTATATAGGCACTAGGGCCGGCTGTTCGGTTCTGGAAGTTACCACAACGCCGACCGAACTCGGTCCGAATTCGGTCCGAAGTCGGTCAGAGTTCGGGCCGAGTTCGGCCACTTGCATTCCCGAGATAAACAGTGCAGGCTGGTAAGTTTAAAAGTTAAATTTAATAACTTTGACTATTTTATTAAATAACGATTATTATTTCTGAGTTAACTGTAGGGGTTGTCCCAGCTAACGGAGGTTCACCGGAGAACTCTTAAATACCGCTTCGCTTCGACCGTAGCCGTGGTGACAGACATACCCTTTTTAAGTTTGTACCCAAAAATAATTTTTGTTAAAATAAAATATCAAGTCATAAATTCAATTTTAATTACCATATGCACTATGAGTCCGAGAATTCAAGAATGCCGAGCTCACGCCTCAAAATGTTAAAACGGTCTTCAGCCAATGGTTTAGTGAATATATCTGCTAGTTGATGTTCAGTGTCAATAAATTCTAGGCAAATATTCCCGTGTTGTTGATGATCACGAAGAAAATGATGTCTAATTTCTATGTGTTTTGTGCGTGAATGACAAACAGGGTTCTTAGTCAGATTTATTGCACTAGTGTTATCATAATAAATAGGAATATTTGAATAGTGCAGATTGTAATCCTCTAGGGTTTGCTTCATCCATAAAATTTGAGCACAACAACGTCCTGCGGCGATATACTCAGCCTCAGTTTTGTTTCTTGCTAAACTAAGAGACTAAGGCCTTTCCTAAGAAATGACATGTGCCACTGGTACTTTTACGGTCCACTTTGCATCTAGCAAAATTCGCATCCGAGTAACCTATAAGGTCAAAGGATTTGGTTTTGGGATACCATAAGCCAACTGTAGAAGTTTCTTTAAGGTATCGGAAGATACGCTTAACTGCACTAAGATGTGATTCCTTAGGGTTTGCCTGATAACGTGTACATATGCAAATGCTAAACATAATATCAGGGCGACTAGCAGTTAAATATAATAAACTACCAATCATACCTCGATACTTACGCTGATCGACAGGTTTGCCACTTTCATCAGCATCAAGCTTTGTAGATGTAGCCATAGGAGTCCCGATTGGCTTTACATTCTCGATGTCGTACTTTTTCAGTATGTCCTTCGTGTACTTAGCTTGGTTGATGAATGTTCCGTTCGAGTGTTGTTTAATTTGCAGTCCTAGGAAGAAGTTCAGCTCTCCCATCATACTCATCTCAAATTCACTCTGCATACACTTGGCAAAATCTTGACAGAGTTTTTCATTAGTAGAACCAAATATAATGTCATCTACATAGATTTGCACTAGAAGTATATCATCATTCATGGATTTTATAAATAAAGTAGTATCAATCTTTCCTTTCGAAAATCCATTATCAAGTAAGAAGGCACTTAGGCGTTCATACCAAGCACGAGGTGCTTGTTTGAGTCCATAAAGTGCTTTCTTAAGCTTGAAGATGTGATCAGGTTTTTGAAAATCTTCAAAACCAGGGGGTTGCTTCACAAAAACCTCTTCTTTCAAAAATCCATTTAAAAATGCGCTTTTCATGTCCATTTGAAAAAGTTTAAAATCATTAAAACATACGAATGCGCAAAACATGCGGATGGCTTCTAGTCTAGCAACAGGAGCATAGGTCTCATCATAATCAATTCCTTCTTCTTGATTATAACCTTGTGCAACTAGACGTGCTTTGTTGCGTAGAACTTGTCCATCTTCACTAAGTTTATTTCGGAACACCCATTTGGTACCAATTATCGATTGACCAATTGGTTTAGGAACAAGTTCCCAAACTTGGTTTCTCTCAAATTGATTAAGTTCCTCTTGCATGGCAGAAATCCAAAACTCATCAGAAAAAGCCTCTTCTACGTTCTTAGGTTCTATTTGTGAAATAAATGCTATATTTGCTGCTAATTCAGAATCTTTAAGAGATGAATGTGTACTTACACCTTTGGATACATCACCTATAATGAGAGTTTCTGGATGATCTGGCTTGAATCTCAATGATTCAAATCTTTGGGCCATATCCTTCACAAGACTTTTCTCAGTTCCTGCATCTTCGGAACTTTATATCAGTCCTTGCCTCTTGGGTCAGATCTTTCTCAGAACTCTTCCTAGTCTTTTTAGGTGCATCTTCATCATCACTGTCGCTAGATCTGTGACTATTCAACTCATCAAAAGTAACATTAATACTTTCTTCAACAATCATAGATCTTTTATTAAAAATTCTATATCCCTTACTCTTAGCAGCATATCCGAGAAATATCCCGTCATCTGCTTTGGAGTCGAACTTTCCCAAGTTATCCTTGGTGTTCAGGATAAAACAGCGACAACCAAAAACTTTAAAGTAAGAAATGTTTGGAATTCTTCCAAACCAAAGCTCATATGGTGTTTTCTTCGAGATTGGTCGAATTAACACCCTATTTAAAACATGACAGGCTGTACTAACAGCTTCTGCCCAAAAGTATTTAGGAAGATTATACTGATTCAGCATGACTCTAGCCATTTTGCTTATAGTACGGTTTTTTCGCTCCACAACACCATTCTGTTGGGGAGTTCTAGGACAAAAAAATTCGTGGTAATATCCACTATCATCACAAAACTTTTTGAAGTCAGAATTTTCGAATTCGCCACCATGATCACTTCGGATACGAGTAATCATGAAGCCTTTTTCGTTTTGTACTTTTTTATAAAATATCTGAAATTCAAAAATAGCATCACTTTTGTTTGATAAAAAGTAAACCCAAGTAAATCGAGAAAAATCATCAACAATAACAAAAGCATAGAGCTTACCGCCAAGACTAGCGACTCTACTAGGACCAAATAAATCCATATGAATCAACTGCAAAGGTCTCGAAGTACTTACAGCGTTGATGGATTTAAAAGTAGACCTATGTGCTTTGTTCTTTTCACAATCTGCACATACCATATCTCTCTTGAATGGAATTTCAGGGAGTCCTTTTACCAACTTCTTTGTATTCAGACGTGAGATAGTATCCATGTTTGCATGTCCTAGTCTCATGTGTCATAGCCTGCTTTCATCTTGATTGGCTACTAGACACCTTCCTGCATTATTACTATTCTCCAAAAAAAAAACATAAATGTTGTCTTCTCTAATCCCTTTATATACGGGATCACCAGATGACATATCATATATGGTACATTTATCTTTCACAAAATTGATACCATAACCATTATCTGCCAAATGACTTATGCTCAATAGGTTATGTTTCAATTCAGTTACTAGACAAACATCCTTTATTATTGGATAAGGAGAAATACCTACAGTACCATTACCTATTATATCACCTCTCAAGTTGTTTCCGAAGGAGACATATCCTTCTTTCTTCATCGATAGCGTAGCGAATAAGGATGCATCACCAGTCATGTGTCGCGAACATCCGCTATCGAGAATCCATTTGCTTTTAGCATGAGAGGGTTGAGGGTCCACCTACAAGACAAGTAGATAAATCCTTTGGTACCCATTTTCTGAAGGGTCCACACAGATTAGCTTTAGGTCTCCAGACTAAAGTATGGTTGTCAACAAGCTTTCTTGCAAGACAATATTGTGATATGTGTCCGTGCGTACCATAATATGTGCAAGTCAATTTAGTGGTAGAAACTGTATTTGCAAGCTTGTTTTGTTTGGAGAACCTGTAAGTGAAAGCATGATGGTGTTCGTGTTTCTTCTGTGCTTTCTTGTGTTTAGTCCTTCTAGGTGTATGCTTTGCATTAGGACTAATTTTAGGCTGTGTCACAGGTATTGCCTGTTTGCCTAACTTGATTTCTAACTTTTTAGAAATCGCAATAGACTCTTCGTATCTAGCAGTCATATCAAGGAGTCTTTGTTCAGTTACTAGGTGCATCTTCTTCTCTATGTCATAAAGCTTTTGTACTTTGACATAGTCCCTTTCTTTCTTTTAATATTGAGGATAGCCTCATGATAGTCTGCTTTAAGTTTGGCTATCTCTTCCGTAGTTACCGGTAGTATATGTCTCTTTAATATCTTCAATTAGATTAGACAGTCTAGCTATCTCGGTTGTGTGTGCCTTAATCTCTTTTCGAGATTGCTTATACTTGTCGAGCACTAGTTTTGTGATCTTCAAGTAGTTCGCTAAAGGCGTTCTCTAGTTCATCGAAAGTAAAATCATCAAACAAAGGATTAGATGATACCTTTTCAAATGCCATGAGACAAACATTTGCATTGCTGCAGGGTCTGTCTTCTTCTTCTGAGTCACTGGCATCGCTTTCGTGCCAGATGCTTGTGTTCGCATACTTTCGACCAGATGTAGCTTTTCTGCTTGATCTTGATCTATCGTATGGACTGCTTTTTTTGGTGGTTGGACAGTCCTTCTTCATATGCCCTGATTTCTTGCATCCAAAGCATATAGTTTCATCTTCGTTGCTTTCTTGGACGTCTTTCTTCTTTCTGCTTGTGAACTTTAGATATTTCTTGAAGTTCTTCACAAGTAGGGCTCTTTCATCACCACTTGACGATTCTTCATCGGAATCGTTGTATGTTGATTTTCTTGCTTGGGCTTTGAAGGCAATAGTTTTCTCCTTTGGTGTTGCTTCTTCAAAATCTTGCAAGTCGAGTTCATGGGTCATGAGTTTGCCCATCAGTGTCTCCAGAGTCATAGTGGTGAGATCGTTTCCTTCAATGATTGCTGTGGCTTTTGGATTCCAGTTCTTTGTTAGAGCCTGCAGCACTTTTCTGATCTTCTCATGATTACTGTAATCCTTGCCAAGAGATTGTAGAGGATTAGTTATATCAAGGAAACGAGTAAACATCTGTGTAATTGACTCACCGGGTTTCATCTTAAAGGATTCATACTTCTGTGTTAGTCTACTAATTTTGGATTCCTTTACTTGGGAAGTCCCTTCATGGGTTACCTCAAGGAGTTTCCAAATTTCATGAGACGTCTTACAGGTTGAAACTCTATTGAACTCGGTTTTGTCAATTGTACAGAATAGTGCATTGATGGCTCGAGCATCAAGACTAGCCTTTGCTTTTTCAGCATCGGTGTACTTGTCATGAGTCTTTTCCATAAGAATGCCTTCAACCACTGTGGGTGCTGGCTTCTTATAACCATTAATGACTATTGACCATAGATCAAAGTCAAGAGACTTTAGAAAGAAAGTCATCCGTGTTTTCCAGTATGTGTAATTTGTTCCATCAAATAGGGGAGGTCTATTTGTGGATTGCCCTTCACCGTTGAATATAGATTTCACGGCTGCCATTTATACTCTCTAAGGTATGTTATATAAGAATATAACCTGCTTTGATACCAATTGTAGGACCGTTGAGCACCTCTAGAGGGAGGGGTAAATAGAGTGCGTGTGTGCAGCGGAATATAATCACCAAAAAAATTTTAAACTATGGAAGATATGTAAGAGACAGTAAATAGAGATAGAGAATTCAAACTCAGTAACACAGCGATATATACTGGTATCCCTCTGAGAGGACTAATCCAGTCTCGAGTACTCTTGCTCGATGTTAATCCACTATGGCACAAGCTTTAACTGAGAGCTTGCAGTCTCTTACAACACCGTGCTTGGTGACGAGCGCTACGACCAGCTCCACATACATACCGTGCTTGGTGACGAGCGCATGACTAGCTCCACAACAGAAAAGTTGTTGAAACTTGGAACGACCTCTTTACAACTTTGAGTAACCAAAAGACTCTAAATCAACTCTGATAGTACTGGCTTTTGGCTAAGAGATGTATAGGTGAGATTTGAAAATCTTAGATCATTAGAAAACACTTGAGTAATAGAGAAGAGAGAATGAAGAATGAATTGATGATTTGAAATGAAAAGTTCTTCTCCATTTATAGGTGTTTTCTCCAACCGAACTCGGGCAGAACTCGGACAGAGTTCGGATGCAAATATCTTGCAAAGAGACGTTGCTCACTGATTTGGAGGCAACAGAAGTTTGAATAACTTTTGACCGAACTCGGTCAGAGTTCGGACCGAACTCGGGCCGAACTCGGTTAGGAGTTCTGTCAGGAGATATTTGAAAATCATTTGCAAAAACAGTTTTCAATAATATTTTTGGTTATTTGTAAAATCATTTTGAAAGACTATTTTTGAAATATGTTTTTGAAATATTTGTAAACAAAAATACGAATGGTAAATAGGTAGGCTTTTTGGAATGTGGACAGTTTTAACCCTAAGCCAGTATTACCATAATTGATTTTACAGAATAAATCCTAGACTCAATAAAATATAAAATACAGAATAAAATGAGAAATGAGTCTCCAGTAGATTTGATGATGTTAACGCTTTGATTGATGCGGTACATCGTCCGTTGAATATGATTTCATGAATCCTGAAATAATTAGCAGTGTTTCCTATATTTTGTGTATTGACTAAAGTGTATGTTGATTATCGAAATCGGGTGTGACCATGGAATGGGCCAACAGGTTTGTCGAATCACATCTTCATCTTCGAGGGGAGGGTTGTCAGAGGCTTGACTACCCCCGGCTGTTGCTTCTGCCAGGGCCTTCATCCTTGCTCGGATGCGTTCGTAAACCCCTGGGGATGGGACCACTGTTTTGCTATTCCTCAGCCGAGTCTTGGATGCAGAGGCTGAGGAGTTGGTGGTTGTCTTTCTCATGGATGAGTAGGAATTGGAGACAACATGATAGGAAGCGATCTTAGGCTCCGCTTCGTCTTCAATTGGCACTTTCTTTTCGAGGAGACGTCCAATAGGTGCCGTAGATTGTAGTCGCTGAAACACAGACTGTCTCTGTGGTGGAACTGCAATTTTGTAACAACAACAGTTGATGGTGACCATAACACAGGTATGCCGTACGAGAGGCATATTGTGCTTATTGGTCAGCTCTTCTGATCTGCATTTGTGACTGATCACATTACGCAAATCATGATGGGAGAGTTTCACTTTAATACCCCCATCAGGCGCATGACAAGGTCAAGAACCGGGGTGGTCATGTGAATGTTTTACCCCCTGATCTGGTTCATGCGCCTGAGATACGCCCAGATCATTGGTAGAGGAACAACATTTATGGCAACTTGAGTCCACTTTATGTGCGTCACCCAAGTGGGCACATGGACTCAACATTGCAGTTGTCCAGCCAGACTTGGTTCAAAATATAGTAGATGCGCCCAAGCGGGACATGGACTTTGAGAGTCGACCCATTTCTGGCACAGATGTGCCCGAGCCGACTCTATACAGCTTACCATCAGCAGCGTACATGATTTTGAATACATGCTTCTGGTTTGCTGTTGGCGTAGCACATTCATGGCGCATGGCCAGTGCTGCCATAGATTTTTTTGTACTAGTCCGCGAAGGCGTATAGTACTCAGAATCCAATTGTGCCCCGCCGTGACAGCGAGTGAGTCTGTTGAAGTCAGACGTTCTCTCCTGCGCACCAGAGCTCATGCGCTGGAGATTGGTTTCACTTCTGCTTCGTTGGCGCATCTTCTTCGGCTGGGAAAAAGATGGTTGGGGAATGCAGTCAACATTGCGTTTTCTAAACAGATGTGCGGCACCAGTGGGCGCATCCTTTTTGCTGAGGGCGTTAGCAGGAAGGGCCAGCTGCGGTGGCGTATCCCCTTTGATGATGGTGCCAGGCGCATCGGCCTTGCACACCCAGACCTGGCAAGTCTTCTTTGGCTTTGGCTGTCGCTTTGAAGGACTCGCGCTGCCTTTAAAGATGAACTCCTCATACGCCTGTTGATTGAGGCGCACCACAAGTATTTTATGGGAGGAACCGCGTTTGATGTCGTCAGATTGTGACACAACTTTTTCGTTGGAGGAGAAAGAGTTCCCCAGCAGAGTCGTCAGCTTGTTTGCCATCGAAAATACGATAAAGTTATGTTGATTAAAACTTTGGTATTTCAATTACAAATAGAACAGTATACAATGTAGGACTTAGACATAGTCCTAGGAGTACACTTTTGTTTTTTATCTGGGAACTGTATTGGTGGAGCAAGTGGTAATGTGCTGACTCCGTTGTCAATCTGACGACGATCTTGAACTCTCTGAATGTCTGGGTTGCTCTGGATACCGGAGCATTTCGAGGAGAAGTGGACGTTGAGTGTCTCTTCTGACCTCTGTACGTGGATATAACAGTCTGCCTGTATATCTCTCTCTATGTCTGTCTGTCCTGATGTGTGTCCGTCATGAAGGAGCAATCCTTCTATTTATAGATAGCAGGCTGGCTGCTCATGTGCGCATATGTCGGATGCGCCTGGACGTGGAAACGCCACGTGGCTGATGCTGGCGGGGGTGCATGGACGATGTGCCACGAGTTGTGGTGGAATCTGCTAGAAATGCTTCATCAGGCTACGGAGGAGCTGACACGTGGCAGTTGCTGAGATTTGGTTGTTGCTAAGATCTTGGGTGGTTAGCACCCATTCTTTGAATAGAATTGAGTCAAGGGACGTGTGGCGTATGCCTGTGGCTCAAAAATCTCTGTTTTGGAGGGGAGTGATCAGTCGGGGTTCGCCTAGGATCGAGCACATGGAGGCGACTTAGTCTATGAGTTTTAGTCATCATAGATGAGTCTGGGCACATGGCTTTTGAGGTGCATGCAGAGCTTCGCATCAAGGTGCACCTAGGATCAGGCGCAGGGGAGGCGACTTGGTCTCATGACTTTTAGGAGTCATAAGCAAGTCCAGGCGCATGGCTTTTGAGGCGCAAACAGAGCTTAATCTTATGTTGCTTGAGATCAGAAGTGAGCTGGGGGCATTATGTCCATAGGGCACACACATTCTTCTTGGCGCATGGCCACGAGGCGAATACGAATGATTGGTCGGCCACGTGGCTTCTTGCCGACCTAAGTGTAATGATGGTACTGACATCAGCGATGCTTCAATTTTTGCACAAATGATTGGACGGCTCTTGGAATGCGTTGTCGCCTTTGTCGTTCAGCATTAAATGTTTGATGGAGAGGGTTAGATTGGTTAGTGCCAATCTGGGCGCATGGCTATGGACCGCTGGACGCATCCATGGGGAGCACATGATATCGACGACACATCTGCCAATGTGTCACATCCTCTTTGGCCCGCCTGTTGAGTTCTTTGAGGCATAAATTGCTGTTTTGACTTAGCCGAATATGAGGAGACAGATGTATTTGCTATTAATGCAAATTTATTACATGAAATTTGGAACGTTGGCCATTTGGCACTCGGGTGTAGGCTGCCCGTGCTTATAAATAGCCATATGAGGGAAAGTTTTGCTTTCATTCTTCATTTCGATATAAAGGTGAACTTGGCTGGAGCTTCGCCTTGGCGAACTGCCGAACTCGAGCTCTTCCCGAGGGAGAAGATGCGCTGCCCCGGTCTTTCCGTCACCCTAAGCTTCCGTGATAGTGTCTGTTATATCCAAATATCGGGATCGTTGAGTCCCGACACAGGCCGATGGTGCCTGTTGCATCCGAAGATCGGGGCGGCTGTGCTACATCTTTCGTTATGCTGGCAGAGCCACAGGTTGTCGAGTGTGCCTGTTGCTTCCAAAGACCGGGGCATCGTGCCTCGATCTTCGTCGAACTAGGAGAGCTCCTTCTCCTGCTACACAAGGGCTGATTGGTGCTGATGCACCTGCGCCATAATGACAAAGCGATGCGCCTGGATGAGACATCAGAGTGATGCACCTAACGGATGATGCGCCTGGCATGGGGTGCATAGCAGTTGCTGCGCCTGGCTGTAGCTTTAGGATCTTTCTTTTTGTAGAAGTTCTCCTCTGTAAAGCCTTTCTTTGGACATGTAATAGACTTTTATATGAAATAAAAGTCTTATTTTCAATGTCTTTAAATTTGTATTTTTCTTTGCTGTGCCAAGTATCTACTTGAGCTTCCTGGCGCATTTGAGTTGGTCGTATGGTTGGGTTGAGCGCATAGGAATTGTGGCCTATAGATGTGCCTAAAATTCCATGCTTCTACATGTATAGTGCGCTCCGACTGACCATCCGTCTGTGGATGATACGAAGTACTGAACTTGAGTCTCGTACCCAAGCTCTCTTGCATACTCCTCCAGAAATGCAAGGTGAATCTAGAATCCCTGTTCGAGACTATACTAACTGGTACCTTATGAAGTTTCACAATTTGCCTCTTGTACAAGTCAGCTAACATCTCGATGGACTGGCCGACTTTGAACGACAGAAAATGTGCCGACTTCGTAAGTCTATCCATAATCACCCAAACTGCGTCCTTTCCACTAGGACTCCTCAAAAATCCAGTAACAAAATCTATGGTAATATGTTCCCACTTCCTTTCAGGAATGGGAAGTGGTTTCAACATACCTGCGGTCCTTTGGTGCTCTGCCTTTACCTGCTGACAGACCAAGCACTTTGCTACAAAGCGTGCAATCTTCCTCTTCATACCATGCCACCAATAGTACTGCTTCAAGTCCCAATACATCTTAGTACTCCCGGGATGAATAGAATAAATTGAACTGTGGGCTTCACTCAACAACTCCTGCCTCAGTTCTCCATTTGGAACGTATAGGCGATTCCCTCACCTTAATGTCCCATCCTCATGAATACAAAGTCCTGTCTGCTCTCCAGCCTCTGTTCTCTCACGAAGTCTTCAAAATCTTGCGTCTCTAGGCAAAGCTGCCTTGATCCTACCAACGAGCGACGACTGCACTTCTAAATTGGCAAGTACTCATTGATGTCCCGGTATAATAACTTTTACTCTGAAGATCCTCTAATAACTGTGGATGGGCTGTCAAGAAATATGCAGTAGGCTTCTTACTTAAAGTGTCTGCCACTACGTTCGCCTTGCCAGGATGGTAATGCAATTCTATGTCATAGTCTGTCATGAGCTACTACCACCGCCTCTGTCCCATATTCAGCTCCTTTTGCGTGGAGACATAATTCAAGCTCTTATGATCCATAAATATCTTTACATGTTCTCCATACAAATAATGCCTCCATAGATTCCATGCAAAGATCGCCGCTGCTAACTCTAGATCATAAGTAGGGTAATTCTTCTCATGTACCCTTAGCTGTCTCGATGCGTAGGCTATGACCTTTCCGTGTTGCATCAAAACACATTCAAGTCCACTACCCGACGCATCACTATAAACCACGAACCCTCCCGATCCAGAAGGAAGCGTCAAAACAGGTGTTGAGGTCAACCTGTTCTTCAATTCTTCAAAAGCCTTCTGACAATCTTCTGTCCATCAAAACTCTTGATCCTTGCGCGTCAACTGCATCATGGGCTCTGCAATCCGTGAGAAATTTTCTATGAACCTGTGGTAATACCCGGCAAGTTCGAGAAAACTCCTAACTTCTGCAACTGATGTTGGTATAGGCCAAGACTCTACGGTAGCTACCTTTTCCGAATCCACCGAAAGTCCTCCCGACATAATGTGTCCCAGCAAAGGAACTTTATCAAGGCAAAATTTGTACTTACTAAGCTTGGCATACCGCTTCTCCTTCCTCAATACTCCTAATACAACTCATTCTATCGTGGGTATAATATTATAACTATTTAATGATACCTGTCAGTTCACTCCTAAAAATTTCTCTTAATTGGCTCTATGCATCCGATATCCAGGCACTCATACTCAACTCATAATCTTACTAGGATCCAACTCTAAGAAACTTCGCCATTTATTGCTACCCATCCTCACAATTACGCCAATAATCTAGCTTAATTATATTTTATAATATAACCATAAGATTTAACTATTTTAGTTATTTAATAAGTAGAAGGTAACGGGAACCTAAAACTGGGTCAAACAAACCTATATACCAATTTCAAACAACGATAGGGTCAAGCAAAGCATGAAGATTTGTCGAATTATTTCCAAGAACGAAGTGAAGCCGAATAAGATGCATAAGACATAGTTTAGGTAAGACTCGAGAACCATATATCTTCGTGATTATGTCACATAAAGTACTGCCACGCTAGTGTGCATCTGGCTGCAAATAACATTCTTATTCCATAATCCGACGGATGGCTGCAGTGCACATCTGCTATGCCAGGTAATACAAGTTCTTGAGCTTATCTTGGCCAAATCCATAAAAGATTTTTGAATTGACTTTTTACAAAAATACAGGGTAAGTGATCAACATGCATATGATATAGGTCAAGTAGAATTTGAGAAACATATGTAGCTATGATGCCGTTATCTGAAGTCCTGCTTCGGCAGTATTTCTCTGGCTGCAAAAACTTTGATTGCGTAATACAAGGTTAAATAAAATTTCTCAAACTTTTTTTTGGACCAATCCATAAGGCAGTTTCCAACAAATTAGCGAAAATGAACGAGATGATTTACTCAAGAAGTCAATAGGGAAGGGTTTAGTCAAATCTCTAGTAAGGAAGAACACAAAAGCAATCATATTAGGAAATAAGATAACATGAAAGCAATCATGCTGAAGAGTCTGAGAAAATTCTATAATCATGTTTGTGGATGTATCCTCAAGTCCTATTCCTTAATTGGTTGTAGGCTCGTAGTAGTACGACTATCCTAGGTATCAATATGACTTCACAAAATTTACGAAGACTCTACCTACACATATGACTTCTAGTGTCTATGCCTCGGCTTTCCTGATGTGATAGTAAGGAAAGATACATCCATTATGAAGATTTGTCTTGCTAGCATGAATAAATAAGGATTACGGTAGAACATAATCAAACTGGATGCAAATCAAGAAGTCAAGTGAGAGTTCGAAACGAAGTTAAGGAAGGTATCAAGCGTGTGGATGTGATCCTATGGGTCTTTCCAATTCTATTTACAGGCTCACGTTGGTACAGTAACGTAACCGAAGTGATTAACGTAGACCTGCATGGGCCACCACAAAAATATGTAATGCTCCAGTCCCAAAATACATAGGACCAGGTATACGAATACATGTTAACAACACTTCACCAATGGGCCAAGCTACACAATATGTCCATTAGCGAAATACTTAAGCTATAAATCATGATAATACCAAAAAATATAGCACAGTCCACAGGTATATACCTCTATTCACATCTAGAGAGTCCACAAAGAGATCAAGAATAATAAGGAAGTGTCTCAAATATCCAGCAATAAAAGTAATGAAGTCTGTACAGGTAAAATATCTCGAAACCCCAAAAATAGAAACAAAGTACAAATCAACTAAAGTCCGATGAAAAGAAAAGGAAATAATGTAGCAAGACTAAATATGAAGATAACATGATCACGAAAAATCCTCTGGCACTATCTCGTCCTCCTGTACCGGTACGCCTCCAATCTCAGCTCCCGAACCGTAAACCTCCGGGTAGTCTTCAGCTTCATCTAAGCCTGGGAAATAGCCAGGTCCTTAGAGTACTATCAAGGTGCATAATATACATGCCAATATACAAAAATGGAAATATGAACTAAGGCAATCTACTGTATCCGTCTATGTGCTATGCAAGTGAGGTGAGATACTTTTCTAGAATACCGGACCCCTTCCACTAAGGCTCACTAGCAACTCAGCAGGATATTATCCCCAGTACCTGTGTTGTGGCACCAATGACAATCAATTCTCGACAGTGATAATCCCTTACTCTGCTACAGACATAAATGTCACTAAACAACAGGCCACACGACAATAGGTCTGATATTGTAGTCAAGTTTTCCCCAATCCATATGTCTAGAATCTAGCAATGTCTACATTCATCTCGAAAGTAAAAGCAATACTGATAAAAAATCTAGAATGCTAATACGAGGTCAATACCACGAATAGTCATGTAAACTTCGCATCATGAATGTGTCGATGTCCTGTGGTCAAACGTGTCAATGGACACATCAGTATATACGTAATGCCTAATGTCAATACTCGATGTCACTATCATGACATCGTCACCCATCTATAAACAGGAAACTAAGTATCAATGTCCTATATCATGCAATGCTAATCAAAAGAAACAACAAAACAGAAAAGAATAATCTGTAATGAAGGCAAGGCACGCTTGCCTGTAACTGCTGTCTGTGGGTAAGCCTATCCAACTCCGATGTCCTTGTCGATCCTCCCAAGCTCACCTATAATAATGCACTATATTTAATATTCTATATCAACACACCATATATAAATTATATGAGTATCGACACCTCCTAGTTGCTATAACGTTGTTACGACACTGCATCTATTATATAAATATATATAGGTACCAAAATCTCTTGTAAATACATTACAATTATAACAAAATAATATATTTAAATTCTAAAATTTATCTATAAATATTTATATATTACTATAATGCTATTTTCAATAGGAAAACCCTTTCACAAAGGGTCTTATGTCAATGCCACATATGACTTCCTCAATTCGACACATTAATTTTGTCCCGAAACAACGATTAAAATAAAAATAATAAATTCTGTAAAAATTCTAGAAATTAGTTAAAATAGTACTTATAGTGTTAAACCTTGCACAACATATAGTTTAATATGGATTCATGGAGTTTTGACACTTTTGGACACAAGGAAAACAGAATTTTTTAGAGTTCGGTGACACAGCAAATGTCATGAATTTTTAAAATAGCCAACGATTACGAAACCTAACTTTCAGATATGCGTTGGAAAGGTATCGACATCTTCATTCTGAATAAATATATATAAAGGTTAGAAACTGAACTTAGATAGGCAACAAGTGGCCCGCAATAGAATTCATCAGTTCTGGATACCCTGTCATAGAATCAATGCCACGGACAAACTGCTTAGAATTATGAGATCAGGCGATCAGAGGTTGGAGTAGACATACAAAGTAACTCTCAGATTTTTTTTGAGAGAAACGGATGAGAAAAAGTGGATGAAATATCATCTACAAGTCGACTAACCTGCTGTGGCGTTTCAGACTTCGATTCGACGGAGTTTCAGCCCAAGTAGTGCGTCATGCACCTCTCTAACGGCCGCAAGGTTGCTCCTACAGTTTCTAGGGTGGAAGGGATGTTGAGAGGGATGTCCAAGTGGTGGTGGTTGGCGCAGAAATCGAGAAAAAAATTATATTTTGTGAAGAAAGGGGGGTCGGCTAGGGTTTCGGGTTTAGAGTGGTGGCCGCTAGGTTTGGAGGGGATTTGTGGAGTAGTGGGCGTTTATGAGAGATGGGGATGGTTAGGGTTTGATAGGTATAGCTATCAAACCCTAACCATCCCCATCTCTCATAAACGCCCACTACTCCACAAATCCCCTCCAAACCTAGCGGCCACCACTCTAAACCCGAATATAAATATATATATATATATATATATATATATATATATATATATATATATATATATATATATATATATATATATATATATATATATATATATATATTTTAATATATATATATATATATATATATATATATATATATATATATATATATATATATATATATAAAAAATATATATATATATATATATATATATATATATATATATATATATATATATATCTTTAGTATATGGGCTTTGGTTTGATCTAATTTGGATAGGATTTGGTTCTCCAAATCATACTATTGTTAATAGGTTTCCTATTTTGGTTAGATATTTGACCAAGCCAAATATATAAGAGAATATTACATATAGGTGCAATTAAACCTCTAAAATTTTCTTAAATATATGTATACTTGGTTTTGGTACTCCTAGTTAGGCTCTAACTAGTAGAGTTGACTAGGTTAGGGTCCGAATAGGATTACTAGTCAAATTGGACCCAAAAAATCAGTTTAATGAGTCTCATATGCCATTTGCAAATAAGTAGTACATGAGAACTCGATTGGATGGTACACCCTAGGCATGTGCATTGTAAACTCAAAATGGATCAAAATTATATATTGGATCATACGGTTTCGATCTATGTCACGTCCAAAAAATCAAATTGAAAGTTGGCTTAAAATTACGTCAATGGCTCAAATTGGCCAAAGTTGGCCTGAAATTGCACAAAGTCAAAGGAATGTTGAAAAGCAAAATTGGATGGGACATGATATATCAAAGTCAAGGTGGACGAGTCAAGAATTCAAATATGGAACTGGATTTGAGAAAACAATATTTGTTGTGCTTCCAAAATCAAAGCTACAGTAAACTACTAACATAGTCATTATTGACTTTAATAAATTAAAAAATATATATATAATAATTAAAAATAAGATCCAAAAATGAGGGGGCTTACACATAAAGCCTTATAAAAAGGCTCATTGTTAGCAAAAATTGTGCAACATTTTTTGCAACATGTGAGTGGACTTATTATTTATAATGACTGTGCAACGATTTATGCTACCAGTAGCAATTTTTTTTATTGAATAACAACATTTATGATAACCATTGTCAAAAGCATAAACAACTATTAGAAAAATATTGATCTCGCAACAGTTTGTTTAACAGTTGCAAATTTAATGTCCAATTTGAATTTTGTTTATACATAATAGGGATTTAAGCATTAAAATTACTCGTATTAATTGATTCCTTGTTCGCTAACAAAAAATATAAGATAATTAATATTTAACATCAATCCAAAATCTTCAATTGATGAAAATGACATAAGTATATATATATATATATATATATATATATATATATATATATATATATATATATATATATATATATATATATATATATATATATATAAGAAACCCCTCTTTTTATTAAATAAGGCTGAAAAGCCGAAGCCAGAAACGTATACAAGGCACAAGAAGCAAAAGCCTATACAAGTATACCAACAAAAAGGCAGAAGAGGGGGAGAGAACACTAAACCCCCAAAAGCTAGGGTGGGATCAAAGACCAGAAGGCTATTGGGGTGTGGACGCACAGGGTGCTCCTCTTACGAACTTGCCGTAAGATTTCCTTAGTGAGCTGGTCGACCGAGTATTGGCGCCCCTCGTATCTCGCCTTATTGCAATTTTTCCAAATCGCCCACGTAGCAGCTGCTGCTATGATCTGGTGGCCGTGGGATGCTGATCCCCAGATGTTTATCAGATCGTGGAAGCGTCCGCCGCCTGGATCTATGTTGCAAACCCGGTTAAGAGTTCTCCAAATCCTGTCCGGTAGATCTCCTTCTCGAAATATGTGGTCAATAGTCTCCCTGTGACGTTCTGTGCAGCAATTGCAAGCTCAAGCTAGACTGATTCCGATAGAGTTATGTGAATCGTCCGTTGGCACTTTCTTCCTAATGACTCTCCATATGAGGAAGGACCACTTCTTCGGGATACATGAATGCCAGAAGCGCGCCATGAAATGCGACTGCCCGTTCCCTTGGATTGTGGGTCTCGACGATCTCACCGAAAATGACCCGGAAGACTCAAGCGACCACCTGAGCTCGTCAGCATCGAGGCCGATGCTAAGACCGTTCTGATGGATGCTATCTGCCGTTTCGTTACTAGCCCAATCGCGAATCTTGTTCCAGTCCCAGTCATTGTGGTGTGTGTTCCACAGGTCTCTGATACTGCTGTTACCGGGAAATACTGCCTGACACGGGATCAAGCTGTCCCCGATCCATCTTTCAAGGAAGGGATCCGACTCTCCATTTCCCAGTTGGAGTCTAATGGCTGGTTCTGCGAGATCGCGTCCGATCAGGATACGACGCCAGGCCGCTGAGGATCTGCTGTTGGATATGGCTTCCGATGGGTGGATGTGTTTGAAGTACTTGGCCTTCATGAACCTGGTCCATAAGTTGTTACTCGTGCGAAGTTTCTACCACAATTTCATTGAGAAGGCATTAATGATGTGAGTGAGTTTGGTGAATCCTAGACCCCCATTTTCTGTCGGGTGAGCCATTGTTTCCTAGCTAGCCCAATGGTGTATGTCTTGACCTTTGTTGTGCCCCCAGAAGAAGATGATGAATATCCGTTCGATCGACGAGATAACCTTCATAGGCGGGGAACACGCTGCCAGAGTGTGGATGGGAATGGAAGTGAGTACATATCTGATGAGGATCATCTTGCCGCTTGGAGATAACGTGGCATTATGCCACCCTCGAGTTTGTTCCTGATTCTGTTGGTCAAGTTCTCAAAGATGCCAACGTTGTATTTCCCGTAAACAAGGGGGCTGCCAAGATAGTTGAAGGGGGTGGGCAACGGAGAAGGATGTTGAGTTGGTGAGGCTGATGGTATGCTCTCTTTTGATGCTGTGGTGGGCGTAGATAACGCTCTTGGAGTCATTGATCTTCTGTCCTGAGCATCTAGAGTACCTAGTTAGGATATTATGGACCACCTCCATCGCTCCAATGTCCTCGGAAGAGAAGATGAGTAAGTCATTTGCGAATGCCAGGTGGGTGATGATAGGGCAACCGCTCGCTGTGTGGTAATGCTGGAAGTTAGGAGTACTGACCATTTTGTTAAGGTTTCTGCTCAGAGCGTCAGCAGCTATGATGAAGATCGTGGAAGATAAAGGATCGCCCTGTCTAACACCTCGAGTAGATTTGAAGAACCCCTCTGTTTGGTCGTTGATAACTGTGGAGAACCATGAGTTACTGACGGATCTCCACACGGTATTGGTCCAGTTTTTCGAGAATCCGAAGGCCCTGAAGACCCAGATCATGAATTGCCAGTCCAGTCTGTCGTAAGCTTTCTCCATGTCGATTTTGACGGCAATGTTGCCCCCTCTTGCTGGAAACTTCATCCAGGTGATTAAATCTTGTGCCAGCATGATATTGTCCTGGATGTTCCTCCCACGAACAAAGATGCTTTGTTCCTCAGAGATGATTTTGGGGAGCATCCCCGCCATTCTGGTAGCGATGATCTTGGATATAATTTTGTTAGTGAAGGTGCACAGGCTGATGGGTCAAAAATCGTGAAAGGTTTTTGGATTTTCTTTTTTCGGGATCAGGATCAGCTTGGCGCTGGATATAGCTTTGGGATAAGTGGCTCCTTCGAGAAAGGTGGTGGCCGCTTCGGTGATGTCCTGTTTGATAATATCCCAGCAGGTGCAAAAGAATCCTTCCGAGAATCCACCTGGGCCGGGGGCGCTGTGCTCGTTCAGATCCCACACTGCCTCTTTAACTTCCTGCTCTGTCAGGGGGTGATCCAACTGGGTATTGTCGTCATCGTTGATAAAAGCGGGGATTTTGTCCAGGAATGGTCTGTCTTTGTGGACCGTCTCTTTGGAGAATAATTTGGAGTAGAAGTTCGCAGCCGCTGCTTGGATGCTCTTATAGTCAGTTATGAAATTACTATTATCGTCGGCGATATGGTGAATCGATAGTTTATTTCTACGGCCGTTAATGCAGTCGTGGAAATACTTCGAGTTTTTATCCCAATTGCTGTCCCATTTCAATCGCACTTTCTGCTTCCAGAAGTCTGTCTCCACTTTGAGTCTAAATTTGAGCATGGCCTTGGTGAGGTTCAGAGCTTTCCTGGCCTTGGGTGATCGGTCTGCGACAAAAACTGCTTCGGCACGGGAGACGTCGTCCTCCGCGACCCAAACCGCTTGAAATATATCCCCGAATGCATTTTTGCTCCAGTTTGATAGGGTTGTCCTCGTGGCTTTGAGTTTGTTGCTCACCCATAAGAGGGGATCTGAAGAGTCATCGCTATTCTAGACATCCTCCACGATGCCCAAAAATTAGGGGTGATCGGTCCAGAAATCGAGGAATTGGAAGTTCTACTTGAATGGATTGTCTTATTTTGAATTTCAATCAACAGGGGGAGTGGTCGGATTCTGTTGAGTTTAGGTGAGACAGATTGGTACTGAACCCCATTCCGTGCCAGCGGGCATTCGTGAGGACCCTATCCAGTTTGGAGTATTGGCGTCATTCTCCTTCCTGCATGTTGCACCAGGTGAACGCGTTGCCTTTGAGTTGGAGGAGGGCTAGATGAGCGTTGAAGATAAAGTTATTAAAGTCTTGCATAGCCGGGGCTGGGGGGGCCTCCCTCCGATTTTCTCTTCTCTGTAGGTAATCGCATTGAAGTCCCCTATACAAAGCCAAGGGGAGTTGCTGTTAAGCTGATGGATGTCCAGGAGGTCGTTCTAGAGGTAATTTTGCTCCAATCACACAGCTACCGTGGACCGCTGATAGGATAGCACGATCCGGTAACATGGGGTGTTCCATCCAGCAGGATAGGGCTTGCCAAGAGCCCTGGATGACTCCAAGGTTGACGTTCTTCGTACACAAGATCCAAATATCGTGCCTGCCTGCTACGGCCGATAGAAGGCCAAGTTGCAGCTGGATTGATTTTAATCTAGCGGAGGGGATTTTAGGTTCAATTATGATGAGGATGTCGATCTTGTTGGTTTTCCGAAGGCTAGAAATTCTCTTTAATGTAGGTTTATTCGCCAGCCCGCGAACATTCCATGATAGGATGTTAAGCATTAATAAGATTTTGTGAGGGTTTTTTGTTCCGCTTGGTAGCGGATCTGGTTTGGATGGATGTAGCTTCGACGTTTTCTATCTTGGCGTGTATCCTGGACGAGGTAGAAGCTTCCGCCTGAGACGAAATGGGAGGTCGCTGGAGGATTGCTTGAGGTGGACCGTGGGGGGGTCTATCAACTCCCCTACGGAATCCAGCGAGGGGTCTTCGGTGGGGATGACTAGGGAGTCGTTGGCGCGCTCTATCAGAAGAGTTGTTTGCTGGAGAGGGTAACCTGCGGCTTGGATCTAGAGTCCTCTCCTAGCTAGGTCTGGCCCTAATATAGCGAGGGCTTCTTCGATTTGGTCTTCACACTTGTTTTGTTGATCAGCATCGTCGGGAATGATTGCCAAGGTAACTGCTGTGGGGTCCTCATTGAGGTGTTGGTGCTTAGCCTTGCTGCTGTTAGGGAATACCTCTGTCCTCTCCGTGATAGTGTATTCGGGCACTGTGTCGAAAAGGGCTGAAGTAGCTAATGGCCTAGCTACCTACGTGTCACGACCCGTACCCACCGTGAGGGTACGAGTACGTAACAGCGTCCAGCTTACGCCGCAGTGTCGGCGGTAGAACACTGTTCTAGGTCATGAACTATAACTAACATAATATGAATACTCTCCATAAGGAGGCCAATACAGAGGTATAACTCAATCACAATATATAGATAGAAAATGGTACGATGAAATAGATAAGGAAATCCTCAACTGAGGTACAATAGAAATGAAATACAAGTCTCAACATCTCTACAATATACAACTCTGAAACCATGACAAAAGCTAAACATGAAAAGAAATAGTCTAAGCTATCTACACTATACAAGGTATCATCTTGAGCAGCTGCCTGAACCTCCCTAGGGGTCCAGGTCGCGAGTGTCATCTAGGCAAGCTCCAAGTAAGGGGGTGCAGGGTTCCTCATCATCCTCTGTAAAATTTTCAACAGGTCCAGTCAGGACGGGAGTGAGCACAGTACATCTCATGCAGTTCATATCATGTCAAGAGATATAAAGCAAGCAATAGAGTAAGATACATGAAACGCTATAAGAAGATGTACATGAAACAGAAGAGATATTTGATAACTGGAAATATATATACATGATAAGTAAGAACTGTAAGTGACTAGTGATTTAGAGTACGAGATGGCATGTAATTGGCTTAGGTTGAACATGATGTACATGAGTGAACATGTAGGACATCAGCCAATAAGGCTGTGTTGTACATGATAAAACATGAATAGTAACAGAGTGAACATTATGGGTAAATCACATGACCATTTATACTCACCCCTACCCACAATCAGTACACAAGGATCTATTCAAGTTACGTTACGGACATGATGTTTTGGTTATACAAGAGACACATGAGCAAACATGAGAGTACATGAAAGAACATGAGAGTACATGAACGTACATGTAAGAACATGAGAGAACATGAGTGTACATGAATAACGCAGAAGCAAGGAATACATGATGTACATGAAACACATGTCATAAAGTATCCGATGCGCCCGCTAAGGGGGATAACATCCCAAGAAGAGATCCGTATAGTACCAATCCGTTTTGATAACGTGACAGCATCAAGTAAAAGTAATCTAGAGCGAGAATATAAATCGTGACAAGTATGAAACGATCAGAGAATGTACTCGCCTCGTATCTGAATGTCTGAAGTAAATGTACTGTCCGAGATGAGATACCTGACTCCTAGTTAGAGCAACACAAGTCAAGATGTATACAGAGGGTGATATATGAAATGTACAATGCATCTGCATACTGTCTAGGTCAAACTAGGCTAAAGTCGACACTTGGTCAACTCTAGTCAACCACACTAGTCAAACTAGGTCAAGTCCTAGCCCAAATAAGTCTAACAAGTCTCACTAGTCCTAACCATGCCTAGTCTAGCAATCACACACCAATGACAAGACTATACTAGCCAACACAAGTCACACATCAAGATACATCACTATCATGCATATTCAATATTATATATATAATTATATAAGAGAAAGGAACTAACATGTAAAGCTATGTGTGTGTGAACATGGAGGTGTACATGAAAAGAGGAATCAACACTAGTTATGAGTTTACACTACACATGGCACAGAGCTAACCATCTACATTACACAAGTATTTATACTTAACATGTATGGCTACAAGTATACATCTATATACCTATACACATAGGAGGTTAGAGAGAGATATGTAAATAGGCAAATGCCATATCTATTGCATTCCACATTAGGCTATATACATGATACTCACATGTGTATATCACATTCACATAGGCAATTGCATTGTTCCTCACACATTACCCATCACATTACACATTTTCACTAGGTTAGATATTATATATATACATACATATATACATACATAGAGGGAGAAAATATGTATGTCAAGAATGTGTGTGTAAATGTGTGGCTGTACATTAGAATAGGGTGTGTACATGTCATAAATGTGTGTGTTTTATTTCTCAGTTTTCAGAAGAAAAGGAATCCTAATTTTCAGAAGAAAATGTGTGTCAATGACAGTTTGTTCATGTATTTAAACCTGTGTGTGTTCTACAATGTGTTCAGTCATAGGGAAAACTTTAGGAAGCAATTAACAGTGAATAACTAGAATCTCAAATTTTATAAAGAAAGGAGGGAACCAACTCATGATCCCTCCCCATAATCTCAAGTTTTCAGGACTGAGGTTGGGTTCTAACATCCTGGAAAATTTAGAATTTGTATTTCCAGTTCACCTATCAGTTCAAACATTCCATTCACTCTCCCATGCTCTCAGGTATAGGTTTGAGTTCTAAATAGCATGAACATTCAGGAAAATAGGATTTCAGTTTGTGTGTGAGTGTGCGTGACTAGAGAGAATACATGTGTGTGTGTGCGTGTGGGCTGCAACAAGTGACAGGAATAGCATAGAGTGTGTGTGCGTTTACATGAAATGAGTGAAAGGGTGAGTGTTACTTGTGTATACATGAATGCACGTGTGTGTGGTGTGTTAAACTCAGATTTAAAGCCAAAAGAAATTCTCAGATTTCCATCCTTTTATCAGGTTTCCATCTCAAAACAATTTCAGTTAAATAGGGATCAAATCTCACCCAACAATACAACACTCAAGCAATGTGAAACTTCACATTAAACTCAGGTTAGCAAGGCTATGTTAAGACATTATTACAACATCATCATCACAACAACAACACCATAGCAAGTCTAAAACGTAAACTACAGCTCAGGAAAACAGAGGCATGTAGGTAATACATTAAGGTTTAGATAATGGTTCAGTTTAGGCTTACATTTCAGGCATGTAAACTAAATTAACATAGGCAAGATGTTTACAATATTAAATGAACCTTTAATACACAGAAATTATCATTAATTAACAGATTTAGCTCTGAAACCATACTGCATAGGTTCATGAATACAATTTCAGGAAGGAGAGTGTCAGAATATTGTTCAAACCCAATTTGTAAACCAAGCCATGAAACCAATCTCAGTTATGTGACAGTGCCCTCTATCTATTTCAGGTTTCAGTGTGTAGGTGTGTGTGTCATGGTGTGTCCAGCATGGTGAGTGAACTAAAATTCTAGATTTCCAGTGCCTCAGGAAACAGGTTAGATAGGGAGTGTTGTGTTGAACATGGTGTCAAGTGACAGTTTAGAATAGGGTCCTCAAGAATTGGCAGTTTCTCATAACAGTCCTAACAATTTGAAATCCATGAATCCTAATCAACATGAATCCTAGTCTAACTAACATGCACAACATCCTACTAACATGTTTAACATTGAAATATCAAATGAATCAAATTAACCACAACATTCAACTCTGAAAAGAGCGTATCAGGACATATCATGTATTGGAATCAGAAAATGCCTTTCCTCTTCCTCAAGTTCGAATACCAAAACATATTCTATTGAAAACACAATTGAAACACAACATCAAATCATATTGAACCTCAAAAACAATCAAATTCCCAATACAGTTTCAACTATAACAACAAACCAATTTAAAAACTGTCAAAAGCTGGAAAATGCAACCAGTGCATACACTTGCACATTCGAAACCGAAATCAAATCCACACCCCAATCAAACAGCAAAAATATTTAAAGTACAGATGTGAGCCACCATGCATACGTGTCAAGGGTGCTAATCGTGTCCACAACCGTGTCCAATGTGTAGACTCGAAGTGTCAAAAAGAAGGAACCCGACAGTGATAGAACTGTCAGTTAAGGCTGTCTCGTGCAGCCATGTCGTATTCGATTGGACAGGACTCAGTGCTCGAAACGAGCCGTGCTCTTGCACAGTGACAGGTGGGGTATAGTGCTAGGTTTCTAGTGGCCTGCAACGTGTTCACATGAACCGTGGTGTCGTGTCGAACCGCGTATCAGTGGCTCGATTTCAGTGTACACAGTATATTGAAAGACTCGTGCATGCGTGATTTCTCACCATCTACTCGACGAAGTCGCCTCAAAATTGGTGTGCGTGCTGACAGTGATGGCCTGCACGTGTCGACCAAAAATTATACCATATGAATCCGTGCCGTGTCCTACAGGACACTTGGGCAGCAGGGGATCCAATCTCGAGCGCGCGCGAGCGTGTCCCCGTGTCCAAACTGACACAACACCACACCAATATCACCTCAGTCCATAAGAAATAGGTAAGCGACAACAAAATAGCAATTTCCATTCAAAAAGATTTCATAGATGACCCAAAAGTTCCTTTGAGGCATTTACACAAACACATTCCTAGGGATACTTATACGTGTCCAAATAGGACACAAAACTGATACAATCCAACACGAAACCAATGCTGACACTTAGAGGACTCCTAGGGCTCCCTAAATATGAAAACAAATCAAAATTTCATGGAGAAATGGAGGAGTTACCTATTGTTGAACTTTCAAGAAAAACCCCTCTTTGATAGCTCTCCTCTTGATGTCCCAATCCACTCAAATCACATCAAACTGAGATGGAACCTTAACAACAGCAAGAATGGGTATATTAGTACCTAATGGAATAAATTAGAATGAAAAACGAAGAGGAATGGAGTTCTAGGAATTAAAATACAATAGGAAACTAACCTTCTTAAACTTTGAGTTTTCCTAAGAAAGAGGCAACCCTAGATTTTAGAAGGGTATTTATAGGGTGGTGATCCCAATGAGGATAGGGTGGCTGGCCAAGTGAGTCTAGGGCTTAGGGTTTTGCAATGTCTTGGGCTTTGGGCCAACCTACAAGGCTATGGTTTAGTTTGATTTATTAAAGGCTCTAAATCATAAGCCATGACTTATGACTTTCTAAATCCTATTGTTAATTAGAGTCTAATGACCAAACCAAGGATTAGGCTAGGTTAGACTAGAGTCATATAACCTAACCAAGTCCATACTAACTAGGGTTAGCTCCTAGGTTGGTCTACAAGAGTCAAAACTAGTCAAAGTCAACCTAGTCCAAACAATTCCAAAATAATTCCTAAAAATTCTCATAAATTCAAATAAATTCTATTAAATCTAAATAATAATTAATAATTTCGATTAATTCTCAAAATTACAAAAATGACTAAAATACCCCTCAGTCTGGAAATGAACACTAGCAAGACACCAAATCATAAGTCATGAATTTAAAATAGTTTAAAAAAAATTAAAAAAATAATTAAAAATCACTAAAATCATATTATGAAATAAATATCATTAAATAATAATTGTAATTACAAAATTTCAAAATTACCCTCATTTGGAAAACTGGGTGTTACAATCCTACCCACCTTATAAAAATTTTGTCCTCGAAATTAAAATGGTAGTAGTCCTTCTAAGTCAAACACCCCACAATCAAAGTCTCAAACATACCGTCAGATAATCATATACGTCTATCCAAAATCATGTTGTCCAGAGTCTCCATCATGCTAGTGAGCAAGGCTACGATAATCACAGAGTCCTTGACTAAGGTACGTACCCTTAGGTTCATGGTATTTAAAATTTTCGCATTGCCGTATGCGACGGCGAAAACCTTAAATTCCCATACCCGAAAAATACATCCAAAATCTGACTATATGTCCTCACTATGCCAACTAACACGACCATCGAAGATTCTAGATCCCATAACTGAGGTGACCCAGCCCGTATGATTTTCTTAGAAGAAAAACAAACATAATGAAAGAGAAACATGACAAAATTAATCAATCAACAAGGAACAGATGGAATCGGATTTCAACGTAGTTATAAAAGACAATTTCGGAAATGGAATCAAGAAGAACGGAACTTGCAGCAAGATCTCCAATGGTCTGTGCATCCGCGACAGTCCTGACGATAGCTCGCCCTGGTGGTTTTTTCTGGTCTGCTGCTGATGCTGCATGAACCGCTGCTGCTGCGAGGAATCAGAAATGACGGGAAAAGTCTTTATACAGGCAGAGGTGCACCTCCAATGTAGCAGAAACGCCAACCTGAGTCGGCACAACAGAAGTTGCGATCTCGAGGCCCTGATGAACAGGACGAGAGGTGGCTAGCCTCTCGATAGTATCCTCCGAACCGAAGTGATGAGATCATGTCTTCATAACCATCATGAAAACAGGTCAAAATAAGAAGCAATTTCTGAGAATGAAGCGAAAATTCAAAGGATGACAGTTTATATTCAAAGAAAAATCAATAAGCAACAATTTTAGACAAAAAGAATCTGATTAAGAGTTTTTCCTAATGTGATTGAGTACCTCCGAATATCCTAATCCTACTGCAGGCTGTAGTGACACTCTAGTTCGAAAACCACTACATAAACTCGACCTGCATGGGCCACCACTAAAAACGTGTTACGACCCGCATCCACCGTGAGGGTACGAGTACGTAACAGGGCCCAACCTACGCCACAGTGTCGGCGGTAGAACGCTGTTCTAGGTCATGAACTATAACTAACATAATATGAATACTCTCCATAAGGAGGCCAACACAGAGGTATAACTCAATCACAATCTATAGATAGAAAATGGTACGATGAAATAGATAAGAAAATCCTCAACTGAGGTACAACAGAAATAAAATACAAGTATCAACATCTCTACAATATACAACTCTGAAACCATGACAAAAGCTAAACATGAAAGAAAATAGTCTAAGCTATCTACACTATACAAGGTATCATCCTGAGCAGCTGCCTGAACCTCCCCAGGGGTCCAGGTCGTGAGTGTCATCTAGGCAAGCTCCAAGTAAGGGGGTGCAGGGTTCCTCATCATCCTCTGTAAAATTTTCAACAAGTCTAGACAGGACGGGAGCGAGCACAGTACATCTCATGCAGTTCATATCATGGCAGGAAATATTAAGCAAGCAATAGAGTAAGATACATGAAACGCTGTAAGAAGATGTACATAAAACAGAAGAGATATTTGATAACTGGAAATATATATACATGATAAGTAAGAACTGTAAGTGACTAGTGATTTAGAGTACGAGATGGCATGTAATTGGCTTAGGTTGAACATGATGTACATGAGTGAACATGTAGGACATCAGCCAATAGGGCTGTGTTGTACATGATAAAACATAAATAGTAACATAGTGAACATGATGGGTAAATCACATGACCACCCCTACCCACAATCAGTACACAAGGATCTATTCAAGTTACGTTACGGACATGATGTTTTGGTTATACAAGAGACACATGAGCACACATGAGCGTACATGAAAGAACATGAGAGTACATGAACGTACATGTAAGAACATGAGAGAACATGAGTGTACATAAATAACGTAGAAGCAAGGAATACATGATGTACATGAAACATATGTCATAAAGTATCCGATGCGCCCACTAAGGGGGATAACATCCCAAGAAGAGATCCGTATAGTACCAATCGGTGATGATAACGTAACAGCATCTAGTAAAAGTAATCTAGAGCGAGAATATAAATCGTGACAAGTATGAAACGATCAGAGAATGTACTTGCCTCGTATCTGAATGTTTGAAATAAATGTACTGTCCGAGATGAGATACCTGACTCCTAGTTAGAGCAACACAAGTCAAGATGTATACAGAGGGTGATATATGAAATGTACAATGCATCTGCATGCTGTCTAGGTCAAACTAGGCTAAAGTCGACACTTGGTCAACTCTAGTCAACCACACTAGTCAAACTAGGTCAAGTCCTAGTCCAAACAAGTCTAACAAGTCTCACTAGTCCTAACCATGCCTAGTCTAGCAATCACACACCAATCACAAGGCTATACTAGCCAACACAAGTCACACATCAAGATACATCACTATCATGCATATTCAATATTATATATATAATTATATAAGAGAAAGGAACTAACATGTAAAGCTATGTGTGTGTGTGAACATGGAGGTGTACATGAAAAGAGTAATCAACACTAGTTATGAGTTTATACTACACATGGCACAGAGCTAACCATCTACATTACACAAGTATTTATACTTAACATGTATGGCTACAAGTCTACATCTATATACCTATACACATAGGAGGTTAGAGAGAGATATGTAAATAGGCAAATGCCATATCTATTGCATTCCACATTAGGCTATATACATGATACTCACATGTGTATATCACATTCACATAGGAAATTGCATTGTTCCTCACACATTACCCATCACATTACACATTTTCACTAGGTTAGATATTATCTATATATACATACATATATACATACATAGAAGGAGAAAATATGTATGTCAAGAATGTGTGTGTAAATGTGTGGCTGTGCATTAGAATAGGGTGTGTACATGTTATGAATGTGTGTGTTTTATTTCTCAGTTTTCAGAAGAAAAGGAATCCCAGTTTTCAGAAGAAAATGTGTGTCAATGACAGTTTGTTCATGTATTTAAACCTGTGTGTGTTCTACAATGTGTTCAGTCATAGGGAAAATTTAGGAAGCAATTAACAGTGAATAACTAGAATCTCAGATTTCATAAAGAAAGGAGGGAACCAACTCATGATCCCTCCCCATAATCTCAGGTTTTCAGGACTGAGGTTGGGTTCTAACATCCTGGAAAATTCAGAATTTGCATTTCCAGTTCACCTATCAGTTCAAACATTCCATTCACTCTCCCTTGCTCTCAGGTATAGGTTTGAGTTCTAAATAGCATGAACATTCAGGAAAATCGGATTTCAGTTTGTGTGTGAGTGTGCGTGACTAGAGAGAATACATGTGTGTGTGTGTGTGTGGGCTGCAACAAGTGACAGGAATAGCATAGAGTGTGTGTGTGTTTACATGAAATGAGTGAAAGGGTGAGTGTTACTTGTGTGTGCATGAATGCACATGTGTGTGGTGTGTTCAACTCAGATTTAAAGCCAAAAGTAATTCTCAGATTTCCATGCTATTCTCAGGTTTCCATCTCAAAACAATTTCAGTTAAATAGGGATCAAATCTCACCCAACAATACAACACTCAAGCAATGTGAAACTTCACATTAAACTCAGGTTAGCAAGGCTATGTTAAGACACTATTACAACATCATCATCACAACAACAACACCATAGCAAGTCTAAAACCTAAACTACAACTCAGGAAAACAGAGGCATGTAGGTAATACATTAAGGTTTAGATAATGGTTCAGTTTAGGCTTACATTTCAGGCATGTAAACTAAATTAACATAGGCAAGATGTTTACAATATTAAATGAACCTTTAATACACAGAAATTATCATTAATTAACAGATTTAGCTCTGAAACCATACTGTATAGGTTCATGAATACAATTTTAGGAAGGAGAGTGTCAGAATATTGTTCAAACCCAATTTATAAACCATGCCATGAAACTAATCTCAGTTATGTGACAGTGCCCTCTATCTATTTCAGGTTTCAGTGTGTAGGTGTGTGTGTCATGGTGTGTCCAGCATGGTGAGTGAACTGAAATTCCAGATTTCCAGTGCCTCAGGAAACAGGTTAGATAGGGAGTGTTGTGTTGAATATGGTGTCAAGTGACAGTTTAGAATAGGGTCCTCAAGAATTAGCAGTTTCTCATAACAGTCCTAACAATTTGAAATCCATGAACCCTAATCAACATGAATCCTAGTCGAACTAACATGCGCAGCATCCTACTAACATGTTTAACATTGAAATATTAAATGAATCAAATTAACCACAACATTCAACTCTGAAAAGAGCGTATCAGGACATATTATGTATTGGAATCAGAAAATGCATTTCCTCTCCCTCAAGTTCGAATACCAAAACATATTCTATTGAAAACACAATTGAAACACAACATCAAATCATATTGAACCTCAGAAACAATCAAATTCCCAATACTGTTTCAATTATAACAACAAACCAATTTGAAAACTGTCAAAAGCTGGGAAATGCAACCAGTGCATACACTTGCACATTCGAAACCAAAATCGAATCCACACCCCAATCAAACAGTAAAAATATTTAAAGTACAGATGTGAGCCACCATGCATACGTGTCAAGGGTGCTAATCGTGTCCACAACCGTGTCCAATGTGTGGACACAAAGTGTCAAAAAGAAGGAACCCGACAGTGATAGAACTGTCAGTTAAGGCTGTCTCGTGCAGCCATGTCGTGTCCGATTGGACATGACTCAGTGCTCGAGACGAGCCGTGCTCTTGCACAGAGACAGGTGGGGTATAGGGCTAGGTTTCTAGTGGCCTGCAACGTGTTCATGTGAACCGTGGTGTCGTATCGAACTGCGTATCAGTGGCTCGATTTTAGTGTACACAGTGTATTGAAAGACTCGTGCGTACGTGATTTCTCACCATCTACTTGACAAAGTCGCCTCAAAATTGGTGTGCGTCCTGACAGTGATGGCCCGCACGTGTCGACTAAAAATTATACTATATGAATCCGTGTCGTGTCCTACAGGACACTCGGGCAGCAGGGGATCCAATCCCGAGCGCGCGCGAGCGTGTCCCCGTATCCAAACTGACACGACACCACACCAATATCACCTCAGTCCATAAGAAATAGGTAAGCGACAAAAAAATAGCAATTTCCATTCAAAAAGATTTCATAAATGACCCAAAAGTTCCTTTGAGGCATTTACACAAACACATTCCTAGGGACACTGATACGTGTCCAAATAGGACACGAAACTGATGCAATCCAACACGAAATGAATGCTGACACTTAGGGGACTCCTAGGGCTCCCTAAATATGAAAAACAAATCAAAATTTTATGGAGAAATGGAGGAGTTACCTATTGTTGAACTTTCAAGAAAAACCTCTCTTTGATAGCTCTCCTCTTGATGTCCCAATCCACTCAAATCACATCAAACTGAGATGGAACCTTAACAACATCAAGAATGGGTATATTAGGACCTAATGGAATAAATTAGAACGAAAAAGGAAGAGGAATGGAGTTCTAGGAATTAAAATACAATAGGAAACTAACCTTCTTAAACTTTGAGTTTTCCTAAGAAAGAGGCAACCCTAGATTTTAGGAGGGTATTTATAGGGTGGTGATCCCAATGAGGATAGGGTAGCTGACCAAGTGAGTCTAGGGCTTAGGGTTTTGCAATGTCTTGGGCTTTGGGCCAACCTACAAGGCTATGGTTTAGTTTGATTTATTAAAGGCTCTAAATCATAAGCCATGACTTATGACTTTCTAAATCCTATTGTTAATTAGAGTCTAATGACCAAACCAAGGATTAGGCTAGGTTAGACTAGAGTCATATAACCTAACCAAGTCCATACTAACTAGGATTAGCTCCTAGGTTGGTCTACCAGAGTCAAAACTAGTCAAAGTCAACCTAGTCCAAACAATTCCAAAATAATTCCTAAAAATTCTTATAAATTCAAATAAATTCTATTAAATCTAAATAATAATTAATAATTCCGAATAATTCTCAAAATTACAAAAATGACTAAAATACCCCTCAGTCTGGAAATGAACACTAGCAAGACACCAAATCATAAGTCATGAATTTAAAATAGTTTAAAAAAATAATTAAAAAAATTAAAAAAATCACTAAAATCATAATATGAAATAAATAACATTAAATAATAATTGTAATTACAAAATTTCAAAATTACCCTCATCTGGAAAATTGGGTGTTACAATCCTACCCACCTTATAAAAATTTCGTCCTCGAAATTAAAATGGTAGTAGTCCTTCCAAGTCAAACACCCGACAATCAAAGTCTCAAACATACCGTCAGATAATAATATGCGTCTGTCCAAAATCATGTTGACCAGAGTCTCCATCATGCTAGTGAGCAAGGCTACGATAATCACAGAGTCCTTGACTAAGGTACGTACCCTTAGGTTCATGGTATTTAAAATTTTCGTATTGCCGCATGCGACGGCAAAAACCTTAAATTACCATACCCGAGAAATACATCCAAAATCTGACTATATGTCCTCACTATGCCAACTAACACGACCATCAAAGATTCTAGATCCTATAACTGAGGTGACCCAGCCCATATGATTTTCTCAGAAGAAAAACAAACATAACGAAAGAGCAACATAACAAAATTAATCAATCAACAAGGAACAGATGGAATCGGATTTCAAGTTAGTTATAAAAGACAATTTCGGAAATGGAATCAAGAAGAACGGAACTTGCAGCAAGATCTCCAATGGTCTGTGCATCCTCGACAGTCCTGACGATAGCTAGCCCTGCTGGTTTTCCCTGGTCTGCTGCTGATGCTGCATGAACCGCTGCGGCTGCGAGGAATCAGAAATGACGGGAAAAGTCTCTGTATAGGCAGAGGTGCACCTCTAATATAGCAGAAATGCCAACCTGAGTCGGCACAACAGAAGCTGCGGTCTTGAGGCCCTGATGAACAGGACGAGAGGTGGCCAGCCTCTCGATAGTATCCCCCAAACCGAAGTGATGAGATCATGTCTTCATAACCATCATGAAAACAGGTCAAAACAAGAAGCAATTTCTGAGAATGAAGCAAAAATTCAAAGGAGGACAGTTTATATTCAAAGGAAAATCAATAAGCAACAATTTTAGACAAAAGTAATCTGATTAAGAGTTTTTCCTAATGTGAATGAGTACCTCCGAATATCCTAATCCTACTGCAGGCTGTAGTGACACTCTAGTTCGAATACCACTACATAAACTCGACCTGCATGGGCCACCACTAAAAACGTGTCACGACCCGCACCCACCGTGAGGGTACGAGTACGTAACAGCGTCCAGCCTACACCGCAGTGTCGGCGGTAGAACGCTGTTCTAGGTCATGAACTATAAATAACATAATATGAATACTCTCCATAAGGAGGCCAACACAGAGGTATAACTCAATCACAATCTATAGATAGAAAATGGTACGATGAAATAGATAAGGAAATCCTCAACTGAGGTACAACAGAAATGAAATACAAGTCTCAACATCTCTACAATATACAACTCTGAAACCATGACAAAAGCTAAACATGAAAGGAAATAGTCTAAGTTATCTACACTATACAAGGTATCATCCTGAGCAGCTGCCTGAACCTCCCCATGGGTCCAGGTCGCGAGTGTCATCTAGGCAAGCTCCAAGTAAGGGGGTGCAGGGTTCCTCATCATCCTCTGTAAAATTTTCAACAGGTCCAGTCAGGACGGGAGCGAGCACAGTACATCTCATGCAGTTTATATCATGGCAGGAAATATAAAGCAAGCAATAGAGTAAGATACATGAAACGCTGTAAGAAAATATACATGAAACAGAAGAGATATTTGATAACTGGAAATATATATACATGATAAGTAAGAACTGTAAGTGACTAGTAATTTAGAGTATGAGATGGCATGTAATTGGCTTAGGTTGAACATGAAGTACATGAGTGAACATGTAGGACATCAGCCAATAAGGCTGTGTTGTACATGATAAAACATAAATAGTAACAGAGTGAACATTATGGGTAAATCACATGACCACCCCTACCCACAATCAGTACACAAGGATCTATTCAAGTTACGTTACGGACATGATGTTTTGGTTATACAAGAGACACATGAGCGAACATGAGCGTACATGAAAGAACATGAGAGTACATGAACGTACATGTAAGAACATGAGAGAACATGAGTGTACATGAATAACGCAGAAGCAAGGAATACATGATGTACATGAAACACATGTCATAAAGTATCCGATGCGCCCGCTAAGGGGGATAACATCCCAAGAAGAGATCCGTATAGTACCAATCCGTGATGATAACGTGACAACGTCAAGTAAAAGTAATCTAGAGCGAGAATATAAATCGTGACAAGTATGAAACGATCAGAGAATGTACTCGTCTCGTATCTGAATGTCTGAAGTAAATGTACTGTCTGAGATGAGATACCTGACTCCTAGTTAGAGCAACACAAGTCAAGATGTATACAGAGGGTGATATATGAAATGTACAATGCATCTGCATGCTGTCTAGGTCAAACTTGGCTAAAGTCGACACTTGGTCAACTCTAGTCAACCACACTAGTCAAACTAGGTCAAGTCCTAGCCCAAACAAGTCTAACAAGTCTCACTAGTCCTAACCATGCCTAGTCTAGCAATCATACACCAATCACAAGGCTATACTAGCCAACACATGTCACACATCAAGATACATCACTATCATGCATATTCAATATTATATATATAATTATATAAGAGAAAGGAACTAACATGTAAAGCTATGTGTGTGTGTGTACATGGAGGTGTACATAAAAAGAGGAATCAACACTAGTTATGAGTTTACACTACACATGGCACAGAGCTAACCATCTACATTACACAAGTATTTATACTTAACATGTATGGCTACAAGTATACATCTATATACCTATACACATAGGAGGTTAGAGAGAGATATGTAAATAGGCAAATGCCATATCTATTGCATTCCATATTAGGCTATATACATCATACTCACATGTGTATATCACATTCACATAGGCAATTGCATTGTTCCTCACACATTACCCATCACATTACACATTTTCACTAGGTTAGATATTATCTATATATACATACATATATATATACATAGAGGGAGAAAATATGTATGTCAAGAATGTGTGTGTAAATGTGTGGCTGTGCATTAGAATAGGGTGTGTACATGTCATGAATGTGTGTGTTTTATTTCTCAGTTTTCAAAAGAAAAGGAATCCCAGTTTTCAGAAGAAAATGTGTGTCAATGACAGTTTGTTCATGTATTTAAACCTGTGTGTGTTCTACAATGTGTTCAGTCATAGGGAAAACTTTAGGAAGCAATTAACAGTGAATAACTAAAATCTCAGATTTTATAAAGAAAGGAGGGAGCCAACTCATGATCCCTCCCCATAATCTCAGGTTTTCAGGACTGAGGTTGGGTTCTAACATCCTAGAAAATTCAGAATTTGCATTTCTAGTTCACCTATCAGTTCAAACATTCCATTCACTCTCCCATGCTCTCAGGTATAGGTTTGAGTTCTAAATAGCATGAACATTCAGGAAAATAGGATTTCAGTTTGTGTGTGAGTGTGCGTGACTAGAGAGAATACATGTGTGTGTGTGTGTGGGCTGCAACAAGTGACAGGAATAGCATAGAGTGTGTGTGTGTGTTTACATGAAATGAGTGAAAGGGTGAGTGTTACTTGTGTGTACATGAATGCACATGTGTGTGGTGTGTTAAACTCAGATTTAAAGCGAAAAGAAATTCTCAGATTTCCATGCTATTCTCAGGTTTCCATCTCAAAACAATTTCAGTTAAATAGGGATCAAATCTCACCCAACAATACAACACTCAAGCAATGTGAAACTTCACATTAAACTCAGGTTAACAAGGCTATGTTAAGACACTATTACAACATCATCATCACAACAACAACACCATAGCAAGTCTAAAACCTAAACTACAGCTCAGGAAAACAGAGGCATGTAGGTAATACATTAAGGTTTAGATAATGGTTCAGTTTAGGCTTACATTTCAGGCATGTAAACTAAATTAACATAGGCAAGATGTTTATAATATTAAATGAACCTTTAATACACAGAAATTATCATTAATTAACAGATTTAGCTCTGAAACCATGCTGCATAGGTTCATAAATACAATTTTAGGAAGGAGAGTGTCAGAATATTGTTCAAACCCAATTTGTAAACCAAGCTATGAAACAAATCTCAGTTATGTGACAATGCCCTCTATCTATTTCAGGTTTCAGTGTGTAGGTGTGTGTGTCATGGTGTGTCCAGCATGGTGAGTGAACTGAAATTCCAGATTTCCAGTGCCTCAGGAAATAGGTTAGATAGGGAGTGTTGTGTTGAACATGGTGTCAAGTGACAGTTTAGAATAGGGTCCTCAAGAATTGGAAGTTTCTCATAACAGTTCTAACAATTTGAAATCCATGAATCCTAATCAACATGAATCCTAGTCTAACTAACATGCACAGCATCCTACTAACATGTTTAACATTGAAATATCAAATGAATCAAATTAACCACAGCATTCAACTCTGAAAAGAGCGTATCAGGACATATCATGTATTGGAATCAGAAAATGCCTTTCCTCTCCCTCAAGTTCGAATACCAAAACATATTCTATTGAAAACACAATTAAAACACAACATCAAATCATATTGAACCTCAGAAACAATCAAATTCCTAATACAGTTTCAATTATAACAACAAACCAATTTGAAAACTGTCAAAAGCTGGGAAATGTAACCAGTGCATACACTTGCACATTCAAAACCAAAATCGAATCCACACCCCAATCAAACAGCAAAAATATTTAAAGTACAGATGTGAGCCACCATGCATATGTGTCAAGGGTGCTAATCGTGTCCACAACCGTGTCCAATGTGTGGATACGAAGTGTCAAAAAGAAGGAACCCGACATTGATAGAACTGTCAGTTAAGGCTGTCTCGTGCAGCCATGTCGTGTCCGATTGGACACGACTCAGTGCTCGAGATGAGCCGTGCTCTTGCACAGTGACAGGTGGGGTATAAGGCTAGGTTTCTAGTGGCCTGCAACGTGTCCACGTGAACCGTGGTGTCGTGTCAAATCGCGTATCAGTGGCTCGATTTCAGTGTACACAGTGTATTGAAAGACTCGTACGTGCGTGATTTCTCACCATCTACTCGACGAAGTCGCCTCAAAATTGTTGTGCGTCCTTACAGTGATGGCCCGCACGTGTCGACCAAAATTTATACCATACGAATCTGTATCGTGTCCTACAGGACACTCGGGCAGCAGGGGATCCAATCCCGAACGTGCGCGAGCGTGTCCCCGTGTCCAAACTGACACGACACCACACCAATATCACCTCAGTCCATAAGAAATAGGTAAGCGACAACAAAATAGCAATTTCCATTCAAAAAGATTTCATAAATGACCCAAAAGTTCCTTTGAGGCATTTACACAAACACATTCCTAGGGACACTGATACGTGTCCAAATAGGACACGAAACTGATGCAATCCAACATGAAACCAATGCTGACACTTAGGGGACTCCTAGGGTTCCCTGAATATGAATACAAATCGAAATTTCATGGAGAAATGGAGGAGTTACCTATTGTTGAACTTTCAAGAAAAACCTATCTTTGATAGCTCTCCTCTTGATGTCCCAATCCACTCAAATCACATCAAACTGAGATGGAACCTTAACAACAGCAAGAATGGGTATATTAGGACCTAATGGAATAAATTAGAATGAAAAAGGAAGAGGAATGGAGTTCTAGGAATTAAAATACAATAGGAAACTAATTTTCTTAAACTTTGAGTTTTCCTAAGAAAGAGGCAACCCTAGATTTTAGGAGGGTATTTATAGGGTGATGATCCCAATGAGGATAGGGTGGCTGGCCAAGTGAGTCTAGGGCTTAGGGTTTTGCAATGTCTTGGGCTTTGGGCCAACCTACAAGGCTATGGTTTAGTTTGATTTATTAAAGGCTCTAAATCATAAGCCATGACTTATGACTTTCTAAATCCTATTGTTAATTAGAGTCTAATGACCAAACCAAGGATTAGGCTAGGTTAGACTAGAGTCATATAACCTAACCAAGTCCATACTAACTAGGGTTAGCTCCTAGGTTGGTCTACGAGAGTCAAAACTAGTCAAAGTCAACCTAGTCCAAACAATTCCAAAATAATTCCTAAAAATTCTCATAAGTTCAAATAAATTCTATTAAATCTAAATAATAATTAATAATTCTGAATAATTCTCAAAATTACAAAAATGACTAAGATATCCCTCAGTCTGGAAATAAACACTAGCAAGACACCAAATCATAAGTCATGAATTTAAAATAGTTTAAAAAAATAATTAAAAAAATAATTAAAAATTACTAAAATCATAATATGAAATAAATATCATTAAATAATAATTGTAATTACAAAATTTCAAAATTACCCTCATCTGAAAAACTGGGTGTTACACTACATGTATTCTTCCGTGTCACCTGGTTCGAGGATGTCGAATTTGTTGGAGAGAGTGATGTGTTGGGTTTTAAAGGAGATCAGGGCTTTGCTGGGGGATTCACTCTTGTCGGTCTCGCCTTCGTTGGGGCCGAATCTTGTGTGCGTGTTCGGTAGGGGTAGCAGAGGTGACTTGGGGCTTCTTCCCTCGGTAAGCTCTATGTTTGTTCGGATTGACTTTTTCTTGAGTTCTGGGTGCAGGCGATAGCAGTACTTGGGAAGGTGACCTCTTAAATGGCAGTGGTTGCAATACAAAATGTGGTTGTCGTAGAGGATTTGTTGAGTGTGGGTATGGTTGCCCAACTCGATGGTAACGGAGTTGGAAGGTTCTGAGGAGAGGTCGAGTTCCATACAGATTTTGACGTAGTGAGCCTTAGTGAGGTTACTGGTTTCTGGCACAGTTGCCACATACGTCCCGAACGAATTGGCAATACGCCAGAGAGCCGCTAGGACAAAGCATATTATGGGAAGGTTGGTCAGGGTCACCCAGACGGTGACCATAGCTGAGTCAACTTTGGTGTTAAAGTCTGATGACCACTCAATGATCTTCATCTGATAGTTATCGATTCTGCAAGTGCCTTTGGCCCACACTGTTCTGTGGTCGCCGACGGAAGAGAGGTGGAGGATCAAGTGTCTTGGGTCCAGTGGGGCCACCGGGTAATCCGTCGAGAGTTTCCAACTGGCTATCACCTCCTGAACTTTGGATAGTTTGGGGCATCAAGAAGAAATTTTAAGGATAAAAGTGTGAGGAAATGAGGACGACAGCGAGGTTATTTCCTGGACCGAGAAAGGGATCGACGGAATTGGGGAATCTTGAGAGTATTCAATGTCCGGAAGGTTGACGTCGGGGAGGAGAAGGACTTTCGGGGGAGCCAGGTCCAGGCACAGCGTAGCGGTGTAAGAAGGCTGTGCTGCTCCGATAGAAGGTTTATCCTGGGTCCTGACGAGGGAAGGAGCAATCCGGGGTGGGGGGTCTTTGGCTGGTCAGAAGTGTTCTGAGTCCGGCCGGAAAAGACCTGAGTTGGAGGGGTGGAGATGAGTGGTTGGCCTGGGAGGATGCGGAAGGCGGGGAGGGATCCTCTCCATGAGGCTGAGGTTGTGCCGCCTGAGCTGCGGGCTCAGCCTGACAAAGATGAGGAAGAACGCCCGAATCGGGCACTAAAGACGCCCTGATACCGGTGACAAGAGCGATAGGAGGGGATTCATGGGATGCGAGAACCGCTGGAGGGGCAGAAGGGGGATAGAGTCGGGGAAGCACAAGTCGTGCCGGGGGTTGGAAGTGGAGTGGAGGGGTTGGGGCTGGCGTGGAGAGGGGCTGCGTAGAGTTGCCGGAAGAGATTGGGATGGGCGTAGATTGGAGTGGAAGGGAGACCTGCATAGTAGATAAGGGGGAGGGGATCATCGAAAAGGAGTGGGGGATCAGGGGCGGAGAAAGGTGGGAGTGGGAGTACAAGGGTGGTATGGGAAGGAGGGGCGTAGAAAGGTGGAAGTGGGGTTCAGCGTAGAGGGGATATGGAGAGAGGGGGTCAGCGTAGATGGGGCGTGGATAGTAGGTGGTGTAGTGAACTGGGGCTAGTGGGTGGGATCCACTAGCGGATCCAAAGGAGGAGTTATATGCTGCAGCGATAGAAGCGTAAGGAACAGAGTAACGCTGGTCCACTAAGGGTAGGGACCCACTAGCGTAAAAACCTGAGTACCGCTGATCCACAAAATGGTGTGACCCCCGAGCGTAATAACTTGAGTGCCGCTGATCCACAATAAGGTGGGACCCACTAGCGAGTTCGTTGGGGGGGATAATACGCTTCACCATGAGCAGTGTGATAACCAGTATTACGCGCTGCCGAAGGTGCGTAAAAATCCTGGACTACCTCGAGTTGGGCGCCAAGAGCAGCGTACCCGAGGTGTCTGTCGATGGGATGCCCGACACCTGTATCGCAGGGGGCTCCCCACCCGATGGGTCAGAAGACCCGTTCGAAATTTGAAAGGAGGCGAAAGGAGGGGGATGAGTGAGCCGGTAGCTGAGCAACACGGAGGACCCGGCCCAAGAGGGGGTGGCTTGATGGTTGGAATGCGTTGTGGGCAGTGGGCGAAGCGGGGGATCGAACGAATCCGAAGGGGAATAAACCGTGGAATACCGAGCGCCAAGGCTGGGGCGCCGGGCTGGGACGGGAAGGGGCTGAGGGAGGGAAATGATGGGGACGACTGAGCCAGCAGTGGAGGTGAGGGGGAAACGACCGGAGGGAGATGACCTACCAGAGCAAGGGGGTCGGAAGGCCAAAGAGGAGGCATCGAGCTCCGGCTGGACGGCCGCCGTGAGCCGGACGAGGAGTTCGAAGGAACGGGCGGGGAGAGTCCCTAGAGACTTCCCAACAAGGGAAAGGGGGAACAAAGTCTCTGTCACGACCCGTGCCCTAGAGTTAGGGCACGAGAACGTAACAACGCCCAGCCTACGCCGTAGTGTCGGCGGTAGAATGCTGTCCTAGGTCTCAATGCATCTAACAGTATAAGACTAAACAGTTTATACTCCCCGAATGGGGGTGACATAGCAGATACCATCTCAATCACATCTAAGGTAGAGCATGATAAAGATAGATAAAATATGAAATCCAAAATAAATACATGAGATAGAAGTCTAAGTGTCTAAGATATATAAACCCAGAAATACATCTCAAAACCCAAATACAGAATCCACAAAGTAAATACAGCTCCAGACAAAATGAAATAACTATTAAACAACCTCTACTGTGTCTCCTCTAGGCTAGCAGGCAATCTCCAAGCTATCTGTAAAATTTATCAACAGGTCCAGTCAGGACTGGAGCGAGTACAGTACATCTCAACAGTTCATAGCAGGTTAGAAGATATAATCATGCAGTAAAGTAAGATACAAGTACTGAAAGAAATGCAGTATGTAAACAGAGAGAGAACTGTAATAGAAATATCTACTATACATAGGGAACTAGCAGTGACTAGTGAATCAGAGTACAACATGAACATGTAAATGGCCTGGGATGATTCTGATGCTACACTATGGAATGATTCTGATGCTACACTACTGGTGTATTATTCACATGTCCATTTATACTCCCCCGTACCCCCAATCAATACACAAGGATCCAGCCAGGTTATGTTATATGATGCTATGTAACAGCCCCCGAAGGTGATAGACCCCGAAGGTGATAGACCCCGAAGGTGATACATAGTAGTCCCATAAATGGGATAAGGATTCTAGGAAGACTCTGTGATCATAAGAGTATATGTCACAAGTGATCGAAGAACCAACGAAGTATAGTGATACGCCATGTAAGTGAAACGCACAAACGGTCCAATTTGGACACAAGGGCAAAAAGGTAATTTCGGGTCAAAACGGTGTCCGTGTCGGAGCCGTTTTGCACCGAAAAACGTACAAGAAATCAAGTCAATAAAATATAACAAATTATATGTCCACGAAACCAGAATGTCAATACGAACCCAACGGTATCTCCAGAATTGGATTCCGTTGACCCGATCTCCATTTGGCCCGTTGACCAGAACTTGGAATTCCGGTTTGCACGGAAATGCGTGCCGGAGCCAAAGTTCTCAAAACTTAGCAAACTACCTGTCAACGAGTCCAGAATGATGATATGAACTCAACGGTATCTTCGGAATTGGATTCCGATGAGCCGATCTCAAAATGACCCGTTGACCCGGATATTGGTATCCGACTTGCACCGAAATGCGTGCCAGATCCAATGTCCACCAAAACCTAGCAAATTATATGTCAACGAGTCCAGAATGACGATACGAACTCAACGGTATATCCGGAATTGGATTCCGATGAGCCGGCGTCAAAAAGTCCCGTTGACGCAGAATGTGGGACCCACTTTACACCAAAAAATGTGCTAGGGCCCACGTTCTCCAAATCTAGCAAATTTTATATGAAAACATGCCAGAACGACGCCACAAGTCTACTGGTGGTGTCAGAAATGAAATCTGGAGTCCCGTGTTCAAAAATGGAATTTTACAAGTTGAAAATTACGAATTCGGACGACCAACTTTGGCGTCGAATTCAACCAATCAAACAAGCTCACAATGAAACGAAACTGGAGGGGTAGTAAGAGGGTTATACCAGCTTCGCACCGGAACTGGTAGCATACCAAACGGAGCTGCGGTGGAGGAGATACAAGCTAACGAAGTAGGCCCCGCAAAACTGTCCAAATTTAATACAATTTAAACGGTCAACTTGGTGGCCGGTTTTCATGTATCAAACGAATAAATCAACAGACAAAATTTGACATGAGCAAAGGTGGATATACCGAGATTGCGACAGAGCAAAGAAATCGCCGATCCAACAGTCGGATCTCCGGGAAAATGTATGCCAAGTCGCTGCGACGGAGCGCCAAAACGAACTCGATCCCGCGCGCGTCACGACGGGACGTCGTTCAAAACGCACGAATCGCCTCGACGGCGCGTCCCGGAGGACGGTGGCCGCCATGGGAGGATAGGCTAGAGTGCGGCGCACCTGGGGGAGGGGTTCGCCGGAGCCACGGCGACGCGTGGCCGGCTCGGCGGCGGCGCCAACGCTTCACGCGCACGCGCGCCTGGCGCGTTGCCATTTCTGTGCTGCTGCCAACGCGGCTTGCGCGGCGGCGCGCGGGGCTGCGCTTGGCTAGCCCGACCGGCGAGGTGGAGTGGTGGTGGCGCGACGGCCTAGGGACGACGTCGGCCCGCCGGAGTGGCTGGAACGAATGATGAAGGTGGTGGTGAAGACCATAGGGATGGTGGCGGTTGGGAGGAGGAAGGAAGAGGAGGAAGAAGGTGGTGGAGGCCAGGGGATGGTGGCCGACGACCGAGCTCGGCCAGGAGTGGTCGGAGCTCCGGCCAGGGGGTCGGGTTGCATGGAGAGAGGAGGTCGGGTTGTTTGATGGGTTGCTGTTGTTGAAGTGTTGTGTAAGAATAATTTTTGGAAGGAAGAGAGAGAAGATGATAATAACAAATGTGGTAGGGAGAGAGAGAAAAAGTTGTATTCTTGGGCTTAGGGCCGGCCATGTGGCTGAGAGGTGTTGGGGAGAAATGAATGTAGGGAAATTAATGGATGGGATTAATTTTGGGAAATCCAAGGGCTATAATTTAAATAGGAAAGATTAGTTCATTCCTATAGGATTTAATTCAAGGAAAATTCTAATAAATAATTAAAAATGGGTAGAATGAGTACTAATATTTTTTAGGCAAGAAAAATATGAGGGTGTCATGATGGAGAAAAACATGGAGCTGGGCTGGACTCGATGGAGCCGGGTTGGGTCAAAACCGAACATTATGCAAAAATCGAATTAAAATAGATGTTGATGATCATGGGTAAATAAGTAGCACATGGGGATTCCAATAAATGGGACACAATTGGCGGACAGGTAGTAGGCTCAATGTGGGCCATGTCCATAGTTGGGCCTGACAGGTTTTGGTCGACAGGGGACCCACAAATCAAGTTGGAAAATGAATGTGACGCCGTGGAGTGAAATAAAATTGGGTCACGTGTCGGAAAAGTTGTGCGAATCAAATGGAGCACAAAATAACGTGTCTGAGTGGAACACGAAGGTCATGGGTGACGAGCGTCTCGAGTAGATCATCAATGAGGAGTTGGTTTCAAGAAACTGACTGGTCTTGCGCTCCCAAATTAAAAGTCACGGTAACGTGCTGAAAATGATCAAAGAAAAGAGTGGGAAAATAAATAATAATCAAATGGTCTAAATTGACCCGAAGTTCAGCGAAGCAAAAAGAGCACAAGGGAACAAGTTTGGGTGGGATACTATATACCATCAGGAAGGTAATCCCGTCCACTCCCAAACTCGTGAAGAAGATTTCCAGAGTTGAACATCCCTGATACTCCAAATATCAATGGCACGAAAAAGCACACTTAAGGAAAAAATAATAGAATAAATTATTTATTAAAACCAATAAATCAGAAAATAAAATAAAATAAAAAAATCAACCCAAAATTCAGGGTGCTCACATCCTACCCACCTTATAAAAATTTTGTCCTCGAAATTAAAATGTCCATACTCCCTGTAGGTCAAACCCCCACAATAAAAGTCCTAGAACTTAAATAAAACATACCATCGAAAAGGACAACGTCCAGGGTTATGGCATACGGTGGTAGTAAAAGTCTCATCTAGGTATACTAGTCATACTAACCAAGGCAGTCATCGGGTATCAAAACACACAAGCAATCCAGAGTGCTAAACTTAGAAAAGATACAGAAATAACAATCATCAAAACTGTAAGACAGTCTACCATCCTATGTGAAAACTGGTACTTATCAAAAATAAAACAAAGGTAACTACCAATTATCTGAAAAAGGTACTATTCAAGGAAAAATCAAAATCACTAGTTAAGGAATGAAAGTCAATTGCATGGAAATCCAATCACAATATACATATATAGAGAGCGTTAGAGAGGAAAAATCTAGCATTATGTGTATGGGGACATGTTCATATGGTTAGATAGTAGGCGTGTGTGTACGTGAACATACATGAAAGTGTATATGAGAAATTGGGTTTTAAAATAACGGCTATCAAGTCACACTAATCATGGCATATTGGTTAAACAATCTACAATACGCAACTTATTTACTCATAACATGCATGGCTATCCATATATATATAAAAGGTAGAGACTTAGTTACGTATTTATATATATTATAACATGTATGCCTAAGCTCTATATACATCTATCTAGATATACAATCATAACATAGAGGGGAAGGGTTTGGTTACACGACAGTATATACTAAGTTAGGGTGTGTGTGTGTGTCCTTGTACATGGTTATGGCTTAGTATTAAAAAGTTAAACCTAGTTTTAGTTCAGCATTTACATAAAAAAATATCTGAAATAAGCTAACATTTAACCAGTGCAATATTAACATAATGCAATTTCAAAATTTAGGGGTTTTGAAACATCACGACTAATCTCAATGCTCCCAATACATCCTAACATGATAGAAATGAAACCCTAACATATTACCAATACATTTATCTACGCATACAGTTCGATATTACATGTTAAATCTGAATTTTAACTAAACATGGAAATCAATGTAAAAATGTTAACATGTAACTAGTTTTCAAGATTTTGGAGGAATTTGAACATTAAAACCAACTCAATGATTATCACAACTAACATGTAAGAATATGAAACCTAACATTATATCCCTACATACAACAATGTACACAGCTTTAAATATTATATTAAAGAAAATAAAATAGCAATTTAAACTAAACATTTGGAATTCAGTATTAAGGGTTAATATGTACACAGTCTTAAATTTGACAAATTTAAACACAAATTTTCAACCAAAATTCTTTTGAATTGAAACCCTACGTATAACATACATGTGCAGTGATGTAAACCTAAATAATAACATGAAATTTATATTTAAATTACGAATTTAACATGGAAAAGCAGAGAACCAGAAATATTGGTTATAAAAATTTGGACATCAACAACATATCAATATGTATCTAGATATGTGGAAAAATCAAGTATAGCATGCATACGTGTTAGGCAAAGTGTCTGTTATATATATATTCATATACATATTCTCATGTCCCAAAAAAATTAATTCTACGTTAAGACTAACATTTAGATTCCTACCAAGATTGCAAGCAGGTGATTGACGAAATCAAGACAGTTTTATTATCATTATCATTTAATACAATAATAATAGCAAGAAGGAATAACAATGAAATCTATTTTGCTTATCCGTTTAAAGGAAGAAATATTTTGAAACCCAGAGCTAATTATCAATCCAGCATGTGACCTTAGCAAAATCATCGATTCATTGTATTATGAAAAACTCATAGCAAGAAGTTACACAAGGTTTATAAAAATAGCTAAAGCTACATCCTAAGTTAATAATGGGAAGCAAAACGAAACAAAATGAATAATAATTCCTTTTTCTTTTTTGAATAATTGAACAAAAGTAGAGAAAACATGTTCAAAAATATTTAAGGTGCAATCTGATAATCATATGCGTCTATCCAAAATCATGGTACTCTAAATCCTCGTCATACTAGTAAGCAAGGCTACGATAATCACAGAGCCCTTGACTTATGCACATATCTCTAGAATCATGGTATTTAACATTTTTGCGGTGCCGCTAGCTTGGCTGCGAAAATCTTAAATTCCCACACCCGAGAAATATATCCAGAGTCAGACTATATGTCCTCACCATGCTGGCTAATGTGACTATAGAAGGCTAGATTCCATAACATAGATGACCTAGCCCATATAATTTCATCGTGCCAAAAATTAAATTAAATCAACAACGAATACCCAAAAATCATATTTATCAATAAACATCAAAATTCAAAAATAAACAAAATCCATCAAAATACAAACTCGAATGCAACAGCTATCATCAAAATTCAAAATTCGACAATCATCCATCAAAATTAATAAATACAAACTCAAATTCAACAATAATCCATTAAAATCAAATTTAACAACAAAAAAAGTAAAAATAAATCAAATCAAAGGAAAAAGAGAGTTTTCAAATCGAAGTTAAATAAGATTCTCCAGGGTCGTCCCAAGAATCTCTCAAGGGTTTCTAACTGTGACTGAGTACCTTCAAAATATATTCTATTCCTACTGCAGGCTGTAGTGGTACTCAAGTTCGAATACCACTACATAAACTCGACCTGCATGGGCCACCACTAAAAACGTGTCACGACCCGCGTCCTAGAGTTAGGGCACGAGAACGTAACAACGCCCAGCCTACGCTGCAGTATCGGCGGTAGAACACTGTCCTAGGTCTCAATGCATCTAACAGTATAAGACTAAACAGTTTATACTCCCCGAATGGGGGTGACATAGCAGATACCATCTCAATCACATCTAAGGAAGAGCACAATAAAGATAGATAAAACATGAAATCCAAAATAAATACAGGAGATAGAAGTCTAAGTGTCTAAGATACATAAACCCAGAAATACATCTCAAAACCCAAATACAGTAATCCACAAAGTAAATACAGCTCCAGACAAAATGAAATAACTATCTAAACAACCTCTACTGTGTCTCCTCTAGGCTAGCAGGCAATCTCCAAGCTATCTGTAAAATTTATCAACAGGTCCAGTCAGGACTGGAGCGAGTACAGTACATCTCAACAGTTCATAGCAGGTTAGAAGATATAATCATGCAGTAAAGTAAGATACAAGTACTGAAATAAATACAGTATGTAAACAGAGAGAGAACTGTAATAGAAATATCTACTATACATAGGGAACTAGCAGTGACTAGTGAATCAGAGTACAACATGAACATGTAAATGGCCTGGGATGATTATGATGCTACACTATAGAATGATTCTGATGCTACACTACTGGTGTATTATTCGCATGTCCATTTATACTCCCCCGTACCCCCAATCAATACACAAGGATCCAGCCAGGTTATGTTATATGATGCTATGTAACAGCCCCTGAAGGTGATAGACCCCGAAGGTGATACATAGTAGTCCCATAAATGGGATAAGGATTCTAGGAAGACTGTGATCATAAGAGTATATGTCACAAGTGATCGAAGAACCAACGAAGCATAGTGATACGCCATGTAAGTGAAACGCACAAAACATAGAGCACCCGATGCTCCCTAAGGATAACATCTCAAGAAATGATCCATATAGTACCAATCCGTGTGACCATCGTGACAGTACAAGTAAAGTAATCTACTGCAGAAAATAATTCTAAGCAGGATATGAAATGATCAGAGAATGTATTCGCCTCGATAACCTGAACAGCTGATAAGTATAGGGGGTCCCACTGAAGCCACAGAGTCCTATTTAAAGCAACACAGGTTACAAGGTGTTCAAGTTATAATAAATGAATCTCTATAATCAATCTACATTATTCTAGGTTCTTCTAAGTCAAAACAACTCTAGGTCGACTCCGGTCAATAATCTAGTCAAACTAGGTCAAGTGTTGACTTATAGTTGACTTTGGGTCAACTGGTCAACTCTGGTCAAACAGCGTCAATTCTAGTCTAATATAAAGTATACTTCGTTATTTGTACGTCGAAACTTACGACACGCAAATCGAGATAAGAAGATTATCGGTAAGGTTGATAATCTTATTATAGTGATCCACGTGTCCAACTTGTCAATTTCAGCGATGTGAGATCACTGGAATTGGCTGATCTCAGTTTCATTGTACTAATCCCAAAATACGAACATTATATGAATTAATTATTAATTAATTATAAAAAGGTTAAACTCAGAGAAATTATCAACAAACATTATCGGACAATGAAATGAACATCGCCAACGTGTCCAGAATGGTCAAATTAGCTAGGATAGCCTACCCAACGGTCCAATTTGGACACAAGGGCAAAAAGGTAATTTCGGGTCAAAATGGTGTCCGTGTCGGAGCCGTTTTGCACCGAAAAACGTGCAAGAAATTAAGTCAATAAAATATAACAAATTATATGTCCACGAAACCAGAATGTCGATACGAACCCAACGGTATCTCCAGAATTGGATTCCGTTGACCCGATCTCCATTTGGCCCGTTGACCAGAACTTGGAATTCCGGTTTGCACGGAAATGCGTGCCAGAGCCAAAGTTCTCAAAACTTAGCAAACTACCTGTCAACGAGTCCAGAATGATAATACGAACTCAACGGTATCTCCGGAATTGGATTCCGATGAGCCGATCTCAAAATGACCCGTTGACCCGGATATTGGTATCCGACTTGCACCGAAATACGTGCCAGACCCAATGTCCACCAAAACCTAGCAAATTATATGTCAACGAGTCCAAAATGACGATACAAACTCAACTGTATATCCGAAATTGGATTCCGATGAGCCGACGTCAAAAAGTCCCGTTGACGCAGAATGTGGGACCTACTTTGCACCGAAAAACGTGCCAGGGCCCACGTTCTCCAAATCTAACAAATTTTATATGAAAACATGCCAGAATGACACCACAAGTCTACTGGTGGTGTCAGAAATGAAATCTGGAGTCCCGTGTTCAAAAATGGAATTTTACAAGTTGGAAATTACGAATTTGGACGACCAACTTTGGCGTCGAATTCAACCAATCAAACAAGCTCACAATGAAACGAAACTGGAGGGGTAGTAAGAGGGTTATACCAGCTTCGTAGCAGAACAGGTAGCATGCCAAACGGAGCTGCGGTGGAGGAGATACAAGCTGACGAAGTTGGTCCCGCAAAACTGTCCAAATTTAATACAATTTAAACGGTCAACTTGGTGGCCGGTTTTCATGTATCAAACGAATAAATCAACGGGCGAAATTTGATATGAGCGAAGGTGGATATACCGAGATTGCGACGGAGCGAAGAAATCGCCGATCCAATGGTCGGATCTCCGGGAAAACGCACGCGAAGTTGCTGCGACGGAGCGCCAAAACGAACTCGATCCCGCGCGCGTCACGACGGGACGTCGTTCAAAACGCACGAATCGCCTCGACGGCGCGTCCCGGAGGACGGTGGCCGCCATGGGAGGATAGGCTAGAGTGCGGCGCACCCGGGGGAGGGGTTCGCCAGAGCCACGACGATGCGTGGCCGGCTCGGCGGCGGCGCAAACGCTTCACCCGCGCGCGCGCCTGGCGCGTTGCCATTTCTGTGCTGCTGCCAACGCGGCCTGCGCGGCGGCGCACGGGGCTACGCGTGGCCAGCCCGGCCGGCGAGGTGGAGTGGTGGTGGCGCGATAGCCTCGGGACGGCGTCGGCCCGCCGGAGTGGCTGGAACGAATGATGAAGGTGGTGGAGAAGACCATGGGGATGGTGGCGGTTGGGAGGAGGAAGGAAGAGGAGAAAGAAGGTGGTGGAGGCCAGGGGATGGTGGCCGACGACCGAGCTCGGCCAGGAGTGGTCGGAGCTCCGGCCGGGGGTCGGGTTGCATGGAGAGAGGAGGGATCGGGTTGTTTGATGGGTTGCTGTTGTTGAAGTGTAGTGTAAGAATAATTTTTGGAAGGAAGAGAGAGAAGATGATAATAACAAATATGGTAGGGAGAGAGAGAAAAATTTGTATTCTTGGGGTTAGGGCCGGCCATGTGGCTGAGAGGTGTTGGAGAGAAATAAATGTAGGGAAATTAATGGATGGGGTTAATTTTGGGAAATCCAAGGGCTACAATTTAAATAGGAAAGATTAGTTTATTCCTATAGGATTTAATTCAAAGAAAATTCCAATAAATAATTAAAAATGGGTAGAATGAGTACTAATATTTTTTGGGCAAGAAAAATATGAGGGTGTCATGATGGAGAAAAACATGGAGCTGGGCTAGACTCCGTGGAGCCGGGTTGGGTCAAAATCGGACATTATGCAAAAATCGAATTAAAATAGATGTTGATGATCATGGGTAAATAAGTAGCACATGGGGATTCCAATAAATGGGACACAAGTGGCGGACAGGTAGTAGGCTCAATGTGGGCCATGTCCGTAGTTGGGGCTGACAGGTTTTGGTCGACAGGGGACCCACAAATCAAGTTGGAAAATGAATGTGACGCCGTGGAGTGAAATAAAATCGGATCACGTGTCGGGAAAGTTGTGCGAATCAAATGGAGCACAAAATAACGTGTCTGAGTGGGACACGAAGGTCATGGATGACGAGCGTCTCGAGTAGATCATCAATGAGGAGTTGGTTTCAAGAAACTGACTGGTCTTGCGCTCCCAAATTAAAAGTCACGGTAACGTGCTGAAAATGATCAAGGAAAAGAGTGGGAAAATAAATAATAATCAAATGGTCTAAATTGACCTGAAGTTCAGCGAAGCAAAAAGAGCACAAGGGAACAAGTTTGGGTGGGACACTATATACCATCAGGAAGGTAATCCTGTCCACTCCCAAACTCGTGAAGAAGATTTCCAGAGTTGAACATCCCTGATACTCTAAATATCAATGGCACGGGAAAGCACACTTAAGGAAAAAATAATAGAATAAATTATTTATTGAAACCAATAAATCAGAAAATAAAATAAAATAAAAAAAATTAACCCAAAATTCAGGGTGCTCACAGACTCTCCATCTATATATATATATAATATAAGTATTTACATGCAAATGAGGCTCTAGCCTAGTAGTAGAGAAGAGACATGCGATCCAGGAGGGTGGGAGTTCGAGCCCCATTGTGGCAGAAAAAGTACTTGATATTGACCTTTTCCTATTACCCGTAATACTTTTTTAACCGTTACATGAAACATTTTAGGCAATGGTTATCAACCATCATGCATTACTTAATATTTACAATGGTTTGTTATTCCACTACTAAAATCTGTCCAATCAGCGACGCCGGAGGACGTCGCTAAATCGGGCATATACGTCGCTAAATTCAATTGGCGACGTAATTATTGACGTTTAGATGTAGTCATAATTTACCTAGTCTCTAAACACCAGGACGTCGTAATATGTTGCTATTGCGACGATAATTAGTGACGCAGATGTGTCGCTAATTTAGCGACTACTAACTACGTACAGCGACTGCATTTACCGACGTCACCTAGCGACGTTCCTTACATCCATGCTGACCTGGCATGTCAGGAAATTAGCGACGTTCTACGACGTTGCTACGTCGCTATATTACCGACACATAGTGACGTTTTAGCGACGTCTTAGTTAGCGATGATCAGCGACGTAGTGACACATATTTAGCGACATTCCGATACTTAATTAGCGACGTTTCTATTCGTCGCTGGATGTCGCTAAACGTCGCTGAACGTCGCTAAATTTGGCAAAAAATTTAAAAAAATACAGCGTTTCCAGCATTTGCAGCAGCACCTACATCAGCATTTGTAGCAGCACCTACAGCAGCACCTACAGCAGCACCTACAGCAGCATTTCCCTAGGTTCGTCGACCCCTTCGGTGGAACACTCAACACCGAATGATCAGGAGGAGCATCACGAACACAAAGTGTCAAACAATATGAAACACAATCACGAACACATATGAAACACAATCACGAACACATATGAAACACAATCACATCACTCAACACAGATATATAAAAAAATTTCAACAACAGTGTCAAACAATATAAAACACAATAACAATGTATGTCGAAATATATAAAAGACCCAACAATGGGCCATCACACAATAATATATATGTCGACTACGGTTAATCAGGAGGAGCATCACCGCTCCTGGAAAGAAGGTAAGAATACTGCTCCGGTGTAAGAACCACCGACGACGATGAAGGAGGAGGCAATGTAACCGATGTAGAAGGAGGCAGTATAACCGCTGGAGAAGGAGGCAGTATAACCGCTGGAGATGGGTGCGTCCGTGTATTTTCTAGGGCTAGCAGTCTGGCGCTGCATTGCTCCATGTAAGCTGCTATCCTAGTAACGATGCCGTGAATGGACTCCTGCATCCCCTGTATGTCCCTCACGGTGCGTTTGAGCTCGTCAAAGCGTGCGGTGACCGACACAGCGTCCCCTGGTGCCTGAGACCCTGGCTACTCAGAAATCCTCCTCAGTATATTGTCGTGCAGCTCAGCAATCTGGCGGGCAATGGTATCTTCGACTCAGGCCGACTCGGCCTTTGAGGGCTGTGAATGCGCACTGGCAGAGGGAGCCCTGGATGCCTGCGTTGCAACAAATGTGCCGTAGGACCCCGTACCGTAGTACGTACCTCTATGAAGACCACCAACAACGGTCTTCCAGAGCTCGTCCTCCGACTGAGGCGGAGAGGGCTGCGATGTACCAACCCCTCCCTCTGCAGGTGCACTAGCACTCGTACGCTCACGTAGCCTAATAAACTTATCCTAGAAAATTGTGCATCTCTATAAATTAGTACATAACTAAATTAGCCTAATAAATGTCTAAAGTATTTAATTATTATCAACTATATGGTTATCTGTATATTCTTCAAGTTATGTTAAAATTAACAAAATCTAAATTAGTACTTACATAGCTCTGAGTAGCCCGGTCGTCGATGAGCTTCCCGTCCTTCCGATGGGTGGCCAGGAAGACGGTCACCATGTTTGCGTCCTTACCCCTCTGTACCTGCATGTTTATTTTATTTTATTCTTTATTAAAATATAAAGTTATATACTCCTACTATCAATAAAATCTTATATATTGCAATAAATTGCATACGACACGACAAAAATGCTCCGTCAAAGGAATCGATCCACCACACCACTTTTCGGCCCTCGTCCTAGTCGCCTTCACCTTCTCCGACCGCTCTCTTTATCGGGGCTCCCCAAATCGAGCCCTCATCACGGTCCACTGGTCAGGCGTGATCCAACCAGCAATCAGCTTACCGGAGTGCTGACGAGCTTTCTGATCGTCAATTGCATCACGGATCAGCTTGGCGGCAACAGCAGGAAACTGCCTCTCAATCTGCTCAGCCCGATGTGGTAGATAAAAATAGGTCCTCTACAAGAAATACAAATTAAAATAATAAGTTCTAAAAAATGCTTAAAATTATATTAATCATACTAAATTAACTATCTTTAATTACCTTGAAGTGGGCAAACCAGAATGCCTTCCTCTCTTCCGAGGCATCCGAGTAGTTGATCCACGGACCCCCATAATTGGACCTCAGAAAGAAGCCCAACGCTCTCTATACCGACGAGGGCGATATCTGTATACAACGATAATTATATTCATATATATATATATATATATATATATATATATATATATATATATATATATATATATATATATATATATATATATACAGACATGCATAAAAAATATATATATTCATTTAACTTACTTCGGAGGACCGTCGGCCCAAATCTCTATCATCGTCTCGTCCTGAGATGCGCATGGAGGGTCGCTCTGGTATGGATCCGCATGGACGGGAGTAGGGTCTACCTCCTCCACCTGCTCCCTACCCTCCATGCTGCCGTCAGCGGTAGGAAGGCTAGGGGAAGGAGTATCAGCAAGCCTGGAACTGCTCGTCCCAGGTGTACTGCCACCCGGACCTGCGACCGTATGGTACAATGGAGTGCTCGGGTCAGACGATGGTCTAGAGCCATCCTTTGGTAACGGATCTCTCTGTCCACCTAAGGACACGGCTCGTCCTGACCAATCTCCGTGTCGTCCTGCTATGCCTCCGCGTCGTCCTGCCATGCTGATAATAACATATGATTAAAAATATAAATAAATACAATGACAGTTTAGAAATATCTGCATACATTGGAGTTCATAATTTAAGTTTACAAAAATTTGAATACTAATAGAAATGATCACAGTTCATAATTTAAGATTACAGAAATATAAATACATTAAAATTACAGTTTTTCAATCATCCTCTGAAAATTTATCTTCTTCGTTTGCCTCCTCATCCTCATCCTCTTCCTCTTCCTCCTCATCTTCACTAGCATCTCCTTCATCTTCCCCTTCAAATATTTGTACCTCTTCCACACAAGTAGATATGAAATAGGAAACTTCTGCTGAGTCGACATCAACTGTATTTGGTACAAGAGGTAGCTCGTTCTCCTGATAAGCCACTTAGTCGACGTCGTAGGTATTTCTGACTTTAGTCTTGCATACTGCCCACCATTCGTACCTCGTTATTTCCCATCTTGGATATGTTGTAAAATATACATGTTAAGCTTGACTTGCTAGGATAAATGGTTCGTATCCTTGGTATCGACAATGGTAGTTAATATCAACAAGACCATACTTGTCAATTTTCCATCCTTGATCTTGTATCGGATCGAACCAATCAACTTTGAACAACACAATCTTGGCAGGCTTTGTGCCATAATTGTACGTCAATTCCATAATCTCCCGTAAGACGCCATAAAAATCATTGCCTGGAGTAACATCTTTGTAGTTTTTAGATTTGATACACAAGCAACTATTTTGTGTGGAATCAAGATCCATGAAGCTATCTCTGATGGGAGCATTTATTGACTTGAACTTAAACCCATGCAATAACTTGGCCATAATTTGACGGCATAAATTGGTCCCTTGGCAAGAGTTCTAATAGATTCATTCTCAAGGGTGACGTCCGGACGATCGACCTAAACACGAGAAGATACAAAATTAAGTTCAATGTTAAGTTATTTCTTGTACAAATACAAATGGAGGAAGATTCTAACTAGCTTCTTACATATGTATTCAAGCAAGACGGGAAATGAAGTCTCATTTTTTTTCCTACTTCTTCATCTGCAATGTATGGTCTACTTGACCTCACCTCATCATTAAATTTCCTGAAAACCAATAAATATTGGGATATACTCGTTAAATTATAATAACGTAATCAACAAATAGATGACTTGAACGTTGAAGATTTTCACTTACCACTCTAGCTTTTTTACTTCATCCTCCTCGCAGTTGAGTAATATATATAACTGGGCAGCCCTTAGTTCATCATCATTCAAATATCTCTTTTTCAGTTTTCTAGAAGGCTTTCCAAGAGCATTAAAGACTTTCAATAATGCATCATTATATTCTATATCTCCATCGTCGTTCCTCGGAGCTCTTATTCTATTTGTAGCAATATGAGGCTTGAAATACATTGAACAAAAGTTTGTAATCTCCTCAAGGACATAGGCTTCACAAATAGAACCCTCGACCCGTGCCTTATTTTTTACCTTCCTCTTCAGGTGGTTTAGATGGCGCTCGAACGGGTACATCCACCGATAACCGACGAGCCCACCAATATGTGCCTCATAGAAAAGATGAATTGGCAAATGCTCCATAGAGTCGAAGAATCCAGGAGGGAACACCCTCTCAAGCTTGCATAATGTTACTGCAATGTCCTTCTCCTGCTTTTCAAGTCGATTGACGAGCAACTTAGTAGAACAATAATCTCTGAAGAATATGCTAAGCTCTGTCAGTATATCCCAAACGACCTGGGGTAAGAATTCTCTAAATGCAATCGGGATTAACCTCTCCATAAAAATGTGACAGTCGTGGCTCTTCATACCCTGTAGTTTGTTCTCCTTCGGGTCAACACATTTTCTTAAATTCGATACGTATCCGTCTGAAAATTTTAGGCCCTGGATCCACCTACAAAGTTTACCTTTGTCCTCCTTGTCCAGTGAGAAAATGGCCTTGGGTTGCTTATACTTCCCACTGCCTTCTTTTATCAAATACAACTCTGGACGTCTGCATATTTCTTCTAAGTCCAACCTGGCCTTGGGATTGTCTTTCGTCTTCCCCTTTACGTCCATCACAGTATTTATTTTATTGTCAAATATATTCTTCTCGATATACATGACATCCAGGTTATGTCTGAGCAGATGGTCACTCCAATATGGCAGGTCCCAGAATATACTCCTCTTTGTCCAGTTGTGAGCACGGCCAAATCCATCACACTTGTACCCCGTTGTTGGTACTTCAATAGCACTTGACAATTTTTTAACTTCCTCCCATATCGTGTCCCCGAACCACCGTGGCGGTGGACTGGACTTCTCTACCACACAAGCCCGAAAAGTATTCCTGTTCCTCCGGTACGGATGATCCTTTGGCAGGAACTGTCGATGACAATCGAAGAAGCACGGTTTTCTTCCGTGTTTCAAACGGAAAGCCTTAGTGCGAGCCATGCAATACGGACATGCGAGACGACCATGGGTGCTCCAACCCTATAACTTTCCATAGGCCGAGAAATCATTGATGGTCCACATTAGTATGGCCCTCATCTGAAAGTTCTGCTTTCTGGAAATATCATATGTGGTTGCACCTACTTCCCACAACTGATTCAGCTCATCTACCAAGGGCTGTAAGTACACATCGATGTTCTTTCTCGGGTTCTTCGGACCTGGAATAATAACAGTTAGGAACATATAAGGAGTCTTCATACACATCCAAGGCAGCAAGTTGTACGGAGTAACAATCATAGGCCAACAAGAATATTGTGAGCCCGAAAGTCCAAATTGGGTAAAACCGTCGGAGGATAGCCCCAATCTGACATTACGTGGCTCCGAAGCAAAATAGGGATACACTCGATTAAAGTGCTTCCATGCTTCCCCGTCGGATGGATGATCCATTACTCTATCTATTTGTTCCCGCTTGTGCCAACTCATATTATCAGCTGTCTCCTTTGCCATAAACAAACTCTGCAACCGCGGCATCAAAGGCAAATAGTGCATCGAATCTGTTGCCTTACATGCACCAGAAGTCCTTGTTGTACTAGTTGCCTTGAAGCGATCGGCACCACAAAATCTGCAGGCGTCTTCATCTTTGTCGTCCTTATAGTACAACATGCATCCGTTGTGACATGCATCAATTTTTTTATACCCCATCCAGAGCGATCTCACCATTCTTTTGGATCCGTAGAAGTCTTTAGGTAACTTGGCACCCTCTGGCAATATATCTTTAATTAACTCCAGGATTCGGTTGTAGCATTCTTGAGACATGTTAAAATCTGATTTTATGCTCAACAGTCTTGTAATCACCTCCAACGGTAAATGGTCATCACAACCAGGATATAAAGGAGTCATTGCATTCTCCAGCAACTCCATGAACTTTGCAGCATCGGCATTCAATGCCTCCTCAGCTGCATATTGATTGTTCGGATCGAAACTAGGTCCCGCAACATCGAAAACCATGTTCGTCCACCCTTGGTCGTAATCAGCATGCTCGTGGACATCTACATAAGGCTCTACATAAGGCTCCGGCTTGGATGCTAAAGGCACAAGTTCTACGTGTGCAGTCCACTGATAATAATTTGGCATGAAACCCCTCGAATACAAATGATATATCACATCCACTTCCGAATGATATTTTAAGTTGCGACATCTCACACATGGACACTTAATTTTTGTACGGTCCATGTACTGAGGGAACGTCTTGGAAAACTACAAGAACTGTTGTACACCCTATATAAATTCATCCCGCACACCGTATATGTCATCAGGATGACGATTGTACATCCACAAACGGTTCCGCAGATAGTAATTCATATCTATTTTAAGATAATTCTGCAAATATTGACACTCAATATATAATTCATATATGTTTTGTAATTCTAGAAAAGAAACAAGTGTGAGAACGGATGGCTCAGAACACATTTTCATAAGCAGGTAAAAAGGTTATATTCGATTTTTTTTAAAAGCAGATAAAAAGGTTATATTCAATTTTTTTGACAAGTGTGAGAACGGATGGCTCAGAACACAACCCAAAATTCATTCTAGCATACATTAGTGTTAATCATCTATGTTCTGTATATATGGTGTAGTGTATGTTCTTATCGAATCTAGTATCTGAAGGATGTAACAGAATCAAGATGAACCCACGAAATGCAATACTAAGACATCATCTACTACTAAAAGATGTAGTGATAGGTTGTCGTATCATCATTTCCAAGGGATGGGGGTCGGAGGACAGTCAACTTTATCTACGGGTACATAGATTTCTGCCTCGCCAGTCGAATGGCTACAAGGACAGTGTCTGGCTGGTACATGTAATTCAAAATTAGATTAATGGGACAGTTACTTCCAAACCCAGACACACCCCTCAAATTAGAAACATGTAATTCAAAATCAGACCCCAATGGATATGGCCTACTATCCTCACACAGCTTATGACACACTCAGTCACTGGACTGAATAATTCTATTGGTTTGGGGACTGAATAATATGTTAGTATAGGATTTCTATGACTGATACATATATAAATATACTATGATTGCTATTTATTATCTATAAAAAAATATTTTGGGCTCAGAGTAACTACCATATTCCAATCTAGCAACTGTAAACTCCCAAACATATTTCCAAACCAATTTTCTTGCAAACTATAGACAATAAACAAATTCCTTGCAATCAATCAACTTACAAACTACCCACTGTAGTATAATAAAATATAATCAACTTAACGTAATCGAGAAGTTAACTTAAATCGTGTTTTCTTGTGCTATGTGATCTACTGTGGGTTCATGGTATCGAATTGTGATTCGTATAGGCATAGAGAGCTCATGTTAGGTTCCTGATTTGGATTGCTGATCTAGATTAACAAGTACATGTATTGAGCATTTTGTATTACCTTTATTGCATGGTAATGCCTAGTATTATTGCATGTTCTTAATAAGAAGTAGTTATTGATTCATATTGATTTTATGACTTGTGCACAGGAGATGGTGTTTAGTATGATATTGTTCTGGTACATGTTCATAATATCGTTTTCGTTTATTATTGTTTATGTTTCTATTGTTTTTGTGATCATGTTGCTAGTGAGAGATGGATGGGAGGGTATAACTAGTAGACATATGGACTATGACCCATCACGACCTCACATTTATGTGAGGTAATTTTACCCTACTCGTAGACTCAAAGCACATTAGTAATACCCTAGCTCACGTATTACCAATGGGTTATAAGGTTATTACCAATGGGTTATAAGGTTATAAGGTAATACCCTATCTCATATATTACCAATGGGTTATAATGTTACCACCAGACCACCGACTTTTGGTAATACACGCAGACTTAACAGTATAACTTCCAGGGGATGTCTATCCATCTCCTTGTTTTCTTCTGATAGTTTAAACTGATCCATAATACTTGAACCAGAAATTGGGATCTCATTCTCATAAGTACTAGAGTTTGGAAGTAAAAATAGTTGAATAAAGTCCCTTAAAATATTTGAAGTAATCTTGTTGGTAATAACATGTTGATTGACAACCAACTCCATATAACTTTCAATATATGTACTATATTTTTTTCTATTCCAGCCAGCAAATCACAACTAACAAACAATATCTTCTGAAATCACCAACACTACTAATGATTCAAAACAAGTCTAAAAGAATAATAAAATCAATAATACAGTTCCAGCTCTAAATTTCTACACAGCCAAGAGAGGAATCAAATACATAGGATCATTTAAGCCAATAATAATAGAGAGAATCCACGAATGAACAACAATCCAAATATATTGAAAGCTAATACTCAACAAACCGATACAACAAACATGAGAAGAAAAGAGGCCATAAATCTCCATATAGGCATCCTCAGCGCAGATGAAAAACTTACATCAGAGAATAGAAAGGCTAGGAAGAGGAGCCATGTAGGCATCCTCAGCATTGAGTAATATCCATCTGATAAAAAGCTACCATGCCCTAGATCTGAACGAGGGAGAAGAGAGAGGGAGAGAGAGGGGGGCTACCTGAGGAGAAGGGAGGAGGAGGAGGCGGTTGGAGGAGCGTGCGAGCGCCGGAGGAGAGAGAGCAGGAAAATTGGGGGAAAAAAATTTCGGGGAATGATCGAAAAGAAAACCTTCCTGTCCTATATGAAAATGTTAGCGACGTCAGAATGAGACGTCGCTAAATGTCACTGATTAGTAATATACGGCAACGTTCTATAACAAACGCCGCTACGCGTCGCTATATTTAAATAATTAGCAATGTATAGCGACGACATTGCGACGTAGATTTCCATTTAATAAATTAATATTGCTATTCGTCGCTAGTAGTCGCCAACAGCGACGAATAGCAACGTCTCTTTACCACGTCGCTAAATTCCCAAAAATTAGCGACGTCTATTTATGGAGTTGCTAAATACGTCGCAAATTTGCCATATTTTGGTAGTGTTTGTTGCCAAATATATTATTGACAACACAATATACCCTAGTTTTTTGTAGTGACTCCTTCCATAATTTAGTATTGATTTAAATAATTACATCTGACTTGTCATCAACTTTAGGGCTTCTTTACCGTCTGGATCACTTCTTTATCGTCTAATTAATAGTTTGTGCATCTAGTTCTCATCTAGTGCGCCATCGAACTCTTCAATGACCTAGTCATCCATATGAGATTATTGTACATTAATCTTTGCTCTGTATCCCATACGAGACAAATATTGTCTCCTTATCGACATATTTAGACTCTCTCCTATATAGAGCCTCCTTCGTCAATAACGATTGTCAACACATCCTCCAATCAATTGGATTTGTCTCCATATGAAGATCGACGTCTCCTTTTTTGTACGAGACTAGACCCAACAAGAGACAAAATCCCTCATGATAGATTCCCTTATCAAAATATTAGTTTCCTTCTTATGTTTCGGACCATTCATCGCATGCCCGCGTCGAGATCTGATCTCTTCGGACCTCTCTGACGACCTCTCACCTTCTCGGTTCAAAACTAGAGCATCCAACAACCAGTTCAAAGTTTTTGCTGAGTTGATCCAATATCTTTTTTCATTCACGATGCACTCCAACTCTTTGACAATTGGCCTTAGTAGTCGTTATTGGCTTCTCCTCATCAAATCTCTTAGAACCATTGCTCTTTGTAGATGCATCCTCATACAACTTTGTCTTGAATCTACACCAACACTTCGTCACTCGTCATTCCTGTTGTTTATATACCAATCCTACTAAAATCCTACAAGTTCGTGATGTAGTGCCGCATCCCAGCATCGTGCCCCATTTCTCCTTGCGACATGGGGAGCGCAATTAAGAAATATTGCCGCTATCGATTAGTCAGGATAGACTGAATCAAGATCCTTTTCACCTAATGGATCGGCTTCTTCGAAATCAAGTCCCATATTCAGCGGGCTGTATTTCGATGACAGACTCTGCTGCTGAGTCGGAAGAGACCTCCTGCTACTCTATTTTTTATATCGTACTTACTTCTTTGACTTTAGTTTTATGAATACATTTTCATGAATATTTTTGTTGGATTTTAATGCTTGCGTTATTCGAACTTTGTATTTCATATCGAGCTCAAAATATAAGGGTAGAGTGCTGATTCATTGCTTATGCGATTATAGGTGATCGTGTTGGCACCGTCTAGTACAACCAAACTCGTGCTCTCGCCTCAAGTAAATCAAAGTGAATGGCTCGACCTTTCTTCCCCTTGACCCTCTTCTTCTCCGACCAATTGATGATACCAATATATATAAATGTTAGATAAAGATACAAGGATACGAATGCTTATTTATAATGAACTGTTGTACGATTTCTCACATGCACTTACTATAGGACTACTATGCCATGATTTTGCTATATGTTTACTTATGTTATACTAATTATAGAACTGTGTTATTCAAGGATGAATTGATGAATGTTGCCATGATAAGGCAGAACACACAGAATTGGTTATGTTTTTATGAAGTTGTAGACCGTACCTGAATAACTAGATTAGTCTAGCACGGTCATTGGACAACTTGTGCGCAAGGTATAGTTTCCTCGAACGGTAACCCGGGAGGCCACAGAACCGATTCGACCGAGGGAAAACATGATAGCTATGCTAAATCCTAACATGAGTTATTAAAAAACTTTCAGCGGGCTCACAACCGCATTGAAAGAGTCGTCGTCTGACCAAGTCTATAATCCAGGATGGCTTGTTATGCTAATGACCTTCACATAAATATACACTGTATAGTGATTGATATATTGAACAGAAAAGAACACGATAAGTTTGTACTGACAACGGCATGCTCTACTGTAGGTATATGTTGTAATATAGTTTATATTATTATACCTATCAAATGCTATATGCAATATACTAGTATGGCTAGAAAGATCACTAAATATATCGCATGCTTCAACATATAACTTCTTGAACAAAATGAGAGTTTGGAACATAAATTAGTCACACACCAGTATACGACAATGTACTGATCATCGCTCTCAACATGTACTACTCAGGAGGAGCGAAACAAGGCGATGCTCGAGTGTTTTGAAGCCTTGCTCGTGTGCTTGAAGGCTTGAATCAATACTTTCGAAGATTCTGCATCAGTCCAAGGAAAATGGCTCGATTTTCCTCGATATCAGGCGCTATAAATGTTTTGGTTGTATAAAAAGGGATGTAATGAATGGAGCGACTATCTCATCAGCATTTATTTTGTATTTGAGTCAAGTTGTAAGCCCTCACGACAACTATTGTAATAGAGTTTTGTAAATGACGTTCATTATCAATGAAGTTTCCTTCTGTTTCAAATGTGTTGTTCAATTTCTTTCCATACTCTATTAGATGTTGTATTTTGGATAATCTTATAAAATTGCCTTGTACGATGCGTAACTTAGGCTCGTACGACATCATCCCGAGGACGACTATCGATACTTATGAATTGGGACGTGACATGTGATACCCTCGGGCCACCCCCAGTGGGATTCCTTCTCCAAAGTCGACACTTCCCATGGCACCCTTAAGTCACCCCGAGGGGGATGTTTTTCCAAAGCCCACGCATCCATGGCACCTTCAGGCCACCACGAAAGAATATTTTTACTAAGCCCCTTGGGACGGACCAATTTAGCCAACTTGTTAGCAAGTTGGGCCTTCGTTCCGATCACACTCCTACTACAATTTGAAGGAAGATGGTAGAATTATCAACACGAGATCAAGCCACATGTAATTCATCTTTATCATTTTATGTGACCCTACTAGTCCACATTCAATGTACTTCAAAGATATATATATATATATATGTATATATATATATATATATATATATATATATATATATATATATATAATGTATGCAAATTTGATAGATTTTCTGCCCTCCCCCCTTCTTCTCTCGGCTCCCCCCATCTTCGGTTCCGACATGTCCTCCCCCCTCCTCGTCCACCTCCTCGCGCCGGCCGCAGGCCGTCGGCGGGGTTTCCTTTCCGACACCACCAGGCTCTCGCTCCTTCCCGTCCTCTAGTCGCAGGAGGAGACGTCGTCTCTGCCACCTTATATCCCCCGACCGAAGACGTCGCGGCAGCCACCCCTAGCGTCCTCCCCTTCCATTCTCGGCGCTCCACCCTCTTTCGACTGGACGGAGCAGCAGCTGGCCCTAATCGATCGCTGGTGGGTCCGTTCCCTCCTGCCCGTAGTCCCCCAGTCGGCGTCGTCGGGCGAACGCACGGCTAGTCACCCGCCAGAGTTTCCTCCACGCCCTATCGATCTCCCGCCAACGCTGGTCTCGGTGCTCGAGCCCCGGCCGGTTCCTTCGTTTGAGGTGGACGAGGTCTTCCCTCACGTCGTCATAAGGGTCGGCTACGACGGCCCAGAAGTCTCTCCGGCCCCAGCCCCGGGCTCCGTGCAGCAGATCGGCGCCGAAGAGCACCCCTCGAGAGTCAAGATAACCCACGTGACAGGCGGGCGAACCGACCACCAGCTGTCCTCCCCCTTCCCTCCCTCCGAGGGTCGAGTGCCCGTCGTGGCCACTTTTCCCCCTCGGGTGTCGCGCTGGCGCCACCCCAACTCGGGCCTCCTCCCTGGGCGACTCCTGGCGCCCATTCCAGGCTGCTCCAGCCTCTCATCGGCCGGTATTGAAGAGCTTGACCCTTCCCCAGCCGGCACCGCCAGCGTCGGAGTCCCAGCCGTCTCGCTGCTTCCAGCATCGAGTAACACGCCGCTGATCCGGTCGCATGTGGGCTCAACTGTTTTTTGCCAATGCCCCTCGGGTGGCGCACAGGCAGTTGAGCACGAAGCTGGTCCCGAGACTCAGACCCCACTTGGCCAGTATTTCTCGTCTTTTTCCTTAGATACTGTGCCCTTTGGTGCACTTCAGGTGGCTATGCCCCTTGGCACAGTTTCGTTATCGGGGGCTGTGCCCCTTGGCATAACCAGGCACGATAGGCCCCATGGCCTTGTGTCTTTAGGCACACTTCAGGTGGTTGTGCCCTTTGGCGCAACCTGGCACGATAGGCCAAGGCCCCCACTTAGTCAGCCACCTGGATACTCCCTGGCGCAAACCACGGGTTGTGCCACTTGTCCCGAGCTACCTCCAGATTACGCCACAAGTCCCGAGCCCCATTCGGATTGTGCCACTCCCCCACCGCCCCACTCGGATTGCGCCACTAGTCCTTTGCCTCCCTCGGGGCTCACGAAACACCGTTCTGACGTGTTTTTCCCCTGGGGTACACGCCTACCCCCTCTCGTCCCCCGTTCCCCTTCTTGGGAGGAGCGCCTCCCTGTCATGGCGCAAACTGCCAAGTTGCGCCTACCTTTCGTGGGCCTTCTAGCAAGGTACTTTCCGGGAGCTCCCTTGTGCAACACAAGACTTGCGCCGCTTCCGTGGTGAGCCCCAACCCGACCCACCAGGGATAGTGCACCACACCTCTTTTGTGCCCGTAATGAGCGGCGCCCCCACCCTCCAGTGTCCCCCTTTGACGATCCATATGCCAGGCGCGGGTCACACCCACGCGTTGATGCACTCATTTTTTGGTGCCCCCTCTTCGGTTCCCCCCGTGGAGCACCCCGCGCGCGGGGTTGGCTTTCCGAGTTCAGCGGTACAAGCGTTGCCCTGCGTCAGCCCCGTAGGCCAGGTGCCCCCGTCACCTCGGGCGATGGACGTACCTCCCCCGGGCCTCATTGGCAGGGCGCACCTTATCGTCCCTCCAGCGTCCATTGCTCCGCTGCTCCTGACGGTCCCTCCCTCCGGCTGTGTGCCCCTTGGCGCTCGGCCTCCTCCGGTGTTCTCAAATCCCTTTCTTGCGGCTCTTCCTGGGCACCCCGCCTCATCGGATTTTCCCCGTTCTATGCTTCCCCCCGGAGCCTCCTCCCACTCGTCCATCCCTGGCACGGTGGATCCCCCAAGAACTCAATCCCACGCTGAGGTTCTCCGGCTAGACCGGGAAAAGCCCTTACCGCATCCGGCAGTAGAGATTCAGCTTCCAGACGTAGTTTTTTTGCCTCCTCCCGTCGGATACCCCATCCGGGTCCTTTTCGACGCGGAAGAGATTTCCTTCCTTTCCACCCCCTTTAATAAAACGTTCGTCATCAAATTCGGATTCGGATGCCCGAAAATCCCCTTGGTCACCGAAAACGTCGCCTAGTGGGGCCTCTCTGCAGCCTTCCAGGTCGCTCCGCTCGACCCCAAGCACATGCTTCTTCATCTGTCATCCGGATCAGACTACGTAGCGGTCTGGGCCAAGGGCACTTCCAAATTTGGCACTCAAACCGCCAGAATTGTCAAATGGTCTCCTAACTTCAATCCTAAAGTCGACTCGACTATCATATCCACATGGATCATCCTCCCCAACCTGCCCCTGGTCTGCTTCCCCGAAGCAGCCCTCAAAAGGATAGCCAGCTTCTTTGGTTCCCTGGTAGCCTTCGCAGAAGAAACCCTCAACCTTTCCAAATGCTACTACGCGAAGATATGTGTGGAGCTAGACCTCACGAAAGATCCTCCCAAACTTATAGAAATTGAGCTCGAAGACCAAACACATCTCCAGACGCTGGTCTACGATAACAACATCATCTTCTGCAATCACTGTCAGATGAGCGAACATTCCAAGCAGCATTGTTACCGGGCACACCCAGAGCTTAAAAGACTACCACGCGAATCCCGCGCGCAACGGCTGCTCATCGAGCCCCAGAATCGTATTAGTCTCAGCCCCCCAACCCTAACCTTCTGATGAAAGCTACTGCTCTGTCACGACCCGTACCCTAGAGTAAGGGCACGAGAAGTGGATACGTCCAGCCTATGCAGCAGTATCGGCAAAAGAATGCTGTCCTAGGTCAATCATCTAACAATATATAAGGTACATGTACAGTATATACACTCCGAATGGAGGTGACATAGCAAATACAGTCTCAATCACATCTAAGGTAGAATACGATAAAAAGATAAATATGAAATGAAATAAAATGAAACCACAGAGATACAACCAGATAGAAGTCTAAGTGTCTAAGATAACACAATCCAGATAACATCTCAAAATCCCAAATACAGTAATCCAGAGTAAATGTAATGAAAAGACATCCTAGACTAAGGGAGTGTCATCCATTGCTAAAGGGCCCTACTGCTGGTCCAGGTCACAACAGTCCTCAATGGTAGTCCCGTAATTTATGGAACAGAATGCCTCGGCCTCATCCTCTGTAATATTTTTAACAGGCCCAGTCAGGACAAGAGCGAGCACAGTACATCTCAAGAAATCATAACAGGTTAGAAAATATAAACATGCTAGAGAGTAAGATACATGAAACTGAAAGAACAACATGATGAAAAAAAGAGATACTGTAAGTAAATAGCTTCTGTATATAAGAGAACTATCAGTGCTAGTAGTTCAGAGTACAAGATCGTTATGTAAATGGCACGATGTTGTACACGAGTAATCTATAGATGTTGTACACGAGTAATCTACAAGATTGAGTACATAACCACTTCTACTCTCCCGCCCCAATCAATACACAAGGATCCAGTCAAGTTATGTTATTGTACACGAAGTATAGTTGTACCCGATGATCATGTGAGCACATGAGTATACACGATTTCACACGATTTATACACGAATGTCACAAATACAAGGAGTACACGATGCTCACGATAAAGTACACGAATATGAGATATCCGATGTATCCACTAAAGGAATAACATCGCACGACAAGATCCATATAGTACTAATCTGTGTTACCAATGTGTCAGCATCAAGTAAAGTAATCTAAAGCAAGAAATATAATCCTAAACAAGATATAAAATGATCAGAGAATGTATTCGCCTGGTATCCTGAATATCTGAAGAGAATATACTGTCTGAGGAGTGGTGTCTGTCTCCTATAGAACAGTATAAGTCACTACATGTCCAAAATTGTATAATAGACTGCTACAATGCTTCTACATGATATTTGGGGTCAATCTAGGCTAAAGTTAACCCTTGGTCAACTCTAGTCAACTATACTAGTCAAACTAGGTCAACTAGGTCAAGCCTAACCCAAACAAGTCTCACTAAGCCTAAGCAGCCTATTCTAGCAAGCACACATCAAAACTAGGCTATACAAGCCAACAACACACATTCATTGGGTATTCATGCCATATACACAGGCTGTATCACATAGGGATACACCCCATAGGCTATGTGCCATGTATATAGGCTATAGGCTATAGGCTATATCACACATATAGTCTATTCTTACATATTTCATACATTAAATATATATATCTAATTTATATAAATAACATACACATATACATATAGGCCATATTATTATATATCACATATAGAGAGATAGAAAGAGGGATACATGTGTATGTGTGTCTATGTGGCAATATGTGATACATTATGGTGTGTGGATGTGTCAAGGACAGTTAGTTAAAGTAGGAAAGAGGGTAATTTAATGTGTGTGTAGTGTCACAGTAGGGAACATTGTAATGTAGATTAAGGGGTGTGTACATGTATATGTGATACAATAGCCAGCTAATAGGGTGTGTAATATATATATGAAAAACAGTGCATTGACAGTGAATTCTCAGGTTTAGAGACATGTGTGTGTATATGCACTTGTAAACAAGTGTCAAGTAGGATAACCATGTGAATGATTTAATGTAAAATAGTGTGTAACATTAGAACAGTGTTAATAGAAACTGAAATCAGTGAATGGGTGCATGGTGTGTCAAATGACAGTTTGGGGAATAGGTGTATACTGTGACAGCTTTGGGTGTGTGTGTGTGACAGCCAAAATATGGGTGTGTACATGTAACAAGTGTCAAATAGGTTAGTATATGACAGTGAATAGTATAATAGGAATAGTGTGGTTAATCTTAGGATTTAGAATTAATGCAATATGTGAAAGCTTAGGAAAATTCAGATAATTGACAGTTCAAACAATTAGCTAATAGTTAACAGCAGTTTACACATTATCAGCCCCAAAACCATTTCGAAATCCAATATCCCTTGATAACATCCCAAACTAACATTTTCACAAACCCTTCATGCATAAATGAACTAAACATGGCAGTTAAATTATTACAAACAGTTAAAATATAAATTAAACTCAGAATTTTAGAAATCAGTCAAGTTATATATCAGAAAAAATGGAAAAACCCAAATCGAATTCAAAAATACCATGTAAACTCAATCTATGGGATGGTAAACCATACCCCACATGTGCACGTGTTTCACATAGGGTCTGTGTCCAACCAAGTGGACACAACCATGTCCACGACACCAAAAACCATACGAGCATTGAGACTAGACACAGCGTCGTACACGTATACACACGTGTCCAGCGCACGACACAGGCCATGTGGGGACACGTGGCCGTGCACACGTGTACGCCAGGGGTAGGGCTACCCCACTGACACCCTGTACCATATCCAAAACACGCGTCCAGCCGTGTCTAACCACGTGTCAGTAGCAAAAAGGCGCACGTGCAGCCTACTTGTGTGACCAGTACGGGTCGGATTACTCCCCAAAAATGGCGTGTCCCCGTGTCCTATGCACAGAGATCTCAGTGTCGGGCAGCAGGACAGTGTTGTATGGCCTGTACAGCATGTTCGTATCCTCGTGTGGACACGACCCGACTCCAAAATTATTGACCAAGGACACGAATTCAAAGACCAACCCTAGATCTAGTAATTCAATCAAAAACATTTACAAAAACAGTAAAACGAAATAGTTGTGGCATTTCCACAAACACCTAACCTAGGGGTTTGATACGTGTCCGATACGGACACGAAACTTAATACAAACGACACAAATCCTTCACTATAGCTAGGGGACACCTAGATCTAGGCTACCATGCAATAAAAATAGTAATTGAATAGAATTAGAGGGGTTTACCTATAGGTTGCAAGAATCAAGAAAAAACCCCAAATCAAACCGTTCCCGTTGCTATCCAAATTGTCCAAATTTCTCTACAACTGAAATTACTCCTCAATAACAGCAAGTAGGGGTTGATTAGAATCATATACAAAAGATTTAGGTCAAAAAGGAATAAAAATGAATTTACTAGGAATTTAGGAAGTGGGGATTTACCTTTCTTTCTAAAAACTTGGTTGAGCACAAAAGAGGCAAGAACACATGAATAGCACATTAAATAGGGGTGGGAATCCTATTCTGGCTGGCCATGGGTGGGCTTAGCTAGGGTTTGGGTTCAAGTCATGGGTGATGGGCTTAAGTCATAAGTCATGAAATGATAAATCACAAGTCATGAAATGATTTCACCTAGTCTTAATCCTTCCTATTAAAACTATATTCTAGTGACTAAAAATAGGTTAACCTAAGTTAGACTAGGGTCACACAATTGCCTACTAAGTCACCATAGCTAGGGTTAGCTTCTAGGTCAGTCTACAAGTCTCTATAAGTCAAAGTCAAAAATAGCAATCACCAATTCAATAAATTAAATAAAATTCAAAAATTTACCAAATGACCAAAATACCCTCAAGCTAAAATGTGGTAGTGACAAATCTATGCTCTTTAAAATAATTTTGTCCTCGAAATTAAAAGACGAAACTAAACTAATGAGAAGGATAGACAATCATACCTCAAGGTCAAAAAAGATAGGGGTATCGCTCGCGCATCTCATCCTCCCGCTCCCAGGTTGACTCTCCTGGAGAATGCTGCCTCCATGCGACGCAAAGCAAAGGTTTCACCTGGTTTGTCAGTACCTTCTTCCGGCGATCCAGAATCTCCACTGGCTGCTCTGGATAATTGAGAGTAGGTCCCACCTCAATCTCCGAATGGTCGAGTACATGGCTAGGATCAGCCACGTACCGTCTCAACTGTGATACGTGGAATACGTTATGGATACCCACTAGTACAGGTGGTAAGTCTAGCCTGTATGCCACATCACCGACTCTCCGGCTGATCACGAAAGGTCCGATGATGCGCGGGCTAAGCTTCCTACCCCCACCAAAACGTATGGTATCATGAGTCGGAGATATTCTCAGAAAAACCATATCTTCAACCTAATCACAAACAAGGCCTCTAATTACTAAATAATCAAACATGATCAAATAACACAACAACAACCTGCTTCTAATCCTATCTCCAGTCAACTAAATCAAACATAGTCAATGGTCAACTACTGGTCAACAACTAGTCAATTTGTCAATATCCAAGCATTTGGTCAACAACTGGTCAACTAAGTCAACTTGGACTTTTGGGTCAATGGCTAATCTAGGGTTTAGACTAAAATAGACTATAGTAAAAAAAAATATCAAGACCAACTAAATCCTAAGTTCAAATCATACACATGTATACTCTACATTATACTAGACTCATAACTTCTAACCCTTAGCCATAACACATACTCTAAAATACCTTACACAACCCTATATATCTTATCCTCTAATACCCATATATCCCTAATGTAACCCATAGAACCCAAACTATTCTAAGTGTATCATCTATGCATACATATAGACTAACCATTTCATATTCCTAATCTATATAATATATGCAGAACCCCTTAACCCATATCACTTATCACATATATCCCTATAATATATACACAATGTATAACATTAGACTAACATGGAGGTTTACTAGCACAAGCAGCAATTTAATCAAAACAAAAGGGACAGGACATGCAATATGGTTAACCCTGGAAGCAGGACAATGCCTAAGTGACTAAACTGGAACAGATACTCAACTAATGTCCTATTGTGAGACAAATCAGAGTGGATGCAGTGATATAATGATTAAAGCTTGACAGTACAGTGTAATGATGCATGTAAATCTCTCCATGCAGTAGAGAACGCAAGTTAGGCAAGACATCCAATATAGGTATGAAAGGTTGTGAAGGTCAAAACTTATAATGAAATAAAGTCTGACACTACATATAGGTTGGGGAAAAATTGAACCTAAGAAGCTATGGTGGGTTGTGTTTGTCATTAAAATTGTTTGATTGAAAACTTTAACACAAACAGAACAGTGTTACAATATAGGACTTAGATGTAGTCCTAGGAGTACACTTTTGTTTAATCTGGGTCCTTAGTGCCAATGGAACGAGTGGTAATGCGTTGACTCCGTTGACGGGCTGACGACGGTTATCGGTTCTCTGAAGGTGTAGATTGCTCTGGGTGTTGGAGCTTGCCGAGAGGAGGAAGACGTTGAGTATCTGTCTCTACCTCTCTGGTGATTCTCTGTATGTTTGCTGTGGATTCTGTACGTTGTCCGTATGTGTGTGGAAGAAGGAAATGATCCCTCTATTTATAGCTGGGCAGGTTGGCTGCTCATGCGTGCATATGTAGGATGCGCCGGTACGTGGGGACGCCACGTGGAGATTGCTGATGGAGGCGCATAGACTTTCTTGGTTGTGAAATTCTATGCTTCTACAAGACCCCCTTCAAAGTTTTCAAAACTTTTGAATAAGTTTTGGAATACTTTGAACAAGAAGCATGGAGGTCAGGGCGCATGATGGTTGGGCGCATGCCTGTTCGGGCGCATGCTCCTCTCAGTTAATGCATATGATGATGCCTTGGTAACCGAAAAGATTAATGATGATCTTTTGATTTTATCTGCTGTTATCTTCATAGGACCCGAGGCGACGGCTGAGATCACTCGTCATCGGTTCACGCGTGCGACCACGGCCTATAAATAGGTGAGGGATGGAGAGAGAGAGAGTTCTTCTTCTCTGTGCCCTTGCTTTATTTAGAGTCTTTCTTCAAAAACCCTAACTTTTTCCTCTTTGAGAAAATGGCTCACAAGACTCCTCGCGGCGGTGCTGGCAAGGGAAAGGAGAAAGAAAAGGAGTTCGTCGACGAGGATGCACCTATCACCCTTGCGACTCCAGCCGACGTTCGTCCCGAGGTGTCGGGTGGGTATCGTCTCTTTCACACAAGTTTTGGGCCTTACTGCGCCCTAACTCAAAACTGCCAACGCGTATGGACTTCTGTCTTGATGATACGCCGAGGTTTTATCCCGCCGACGTGCATAGGTTTAGGCCTTTATTATGCACCGAGGTTTAATTGCTGACGCGCATGGGTTTTATCCCCTGATGATGCGCCGAAGCCTTCGCTAACGCGCATGGGCCCACGTCTTGATGATGCGCCGAAGCTCCAATGCTGACGCGCATGGGTTTATGCCCTGATGATGCGCTGAAGCTGACGCGCATGGGTTTATACCCTGACGATGCGTCAATCTATTTGACACCTTTTGTCTTTTTGCCTGACTTCTACTTTTGTTGTGCCAGTGTCGATGATGATCCCTTTGTTGAATGAGGTCCTCCTGGATGCTTCTCTTTACCAAATGGGAGTTGATTTTGATGAGGCGGTGATCAACCCTGCAAAGGATGCTATCTTACAGAACCAACCCCGGAAGAGAATGCTGCAAATCCAGAACCAGTTGCCGCTTTTCCTCCAGAGTATGATGGAGAGTGGTAAACTGAAGTCTGCTGAATCTGAAGATGTGTCTTTCTTAAAACCTGCCTTTCTGTTTGGCGATCGACTAGTCTCTTCTGAAGCGAAGATACTGAAGATCAAAGAAGACTGGTTCTTTTCTGCCAAAGGCATTGTTCTATACATGCGGCAGGTTGACCGCCAGTTGCTGCTGACGGCCTTTTATCGTTTAGCTTCGAAGAGAAGGATGGGTTGGGAACTTACTCCTTCTCAAGGAGGGGCCTTGGGAGGTACCCTTTCGATCGATGCCACCTCGAACTAGCGAGATACTTTGGCTATTTCACGAGCCGGTTCCTCGTTCAGTTACCGAGCCTTGCGTCCCGGGAGCCTCTACAGTGAAGTCCCAAATGACACGTTTCCCTTCAGTGCCCCGACCTTTGCAAATTGGATGCTGACAGTGAAGGTCATGTACCCGACAGGTGGCTTTAGAGTCGAAGGTTGGTGTTACTACATTCCGAGGTGGGACGAGTTGACCACTTGGGTGCTTTCAAGGTTCAAAGTTGAGCTTAAGGAGATCGGGCTGACAGCCGCCAATCGGGCTACGCAGGCAGGCGTGGATCTCAATAAGCCTATGTTCCTTGCGCTCTTGGAATTATTCAATGCCCATACTGGCAGCTTTTTTACTCCGATGGGAGAGTTAGGGTTGGCTCTCCATGAGATGTACGAAGTGTCTATGCTTCCTTGGGGCTCGGAGCCGTACGAGGAATATTTTTCGTCAAATGAGGAGATCCAGGTTCTGGAAGATAGGGACCCGGAGATGATGGCTGTATTCAAAGAGGTGACGAGCCACCATTATCTGATGCACCGGAGGGATAAGGGCAAGACCCAGCCTCATGTGACTGCTTGGAGGGACTATGTCTTTAAGCAGGATTTGGCGGATCCTTCGAGGATCCGGTTTGCGATTTCGCAGGAACTGAAGCCCGCGGAAGTGACTTCTAAAATAAGTCGGCTGGACGAGAGGACCCCACGTTCGGATGAGAGCGACAAGGATACATATAGCTGCTTTTGGCACTGTGGGCACCGGATGTCATCTAAGGCAGTGTTGACAGCCTACTTGATGATATGGCTCCGGGATTACGTGTTTGCAGGTGGATCTGGTGCCGTAGAGAGGGTACATAGGAATCTCATTTTGCCTGCCGTGAAGTTGGCTTTTGGACGACCCTTAGCTCTCCTCCCCGCGATGGTGTGCAACCTGTTGCGCGGTTTGAGGTCTTTTGCTGATGATATGATCCACAAGAAAGGTAACAATGGCAACTTTCTCCAGGCCAAGCTGCCTTTCCATTATCTTATGGGATGGCTGATTTTGCATTATCCGAACGTGATGAGTCCCGGTCCGGAGGAGGATCATGTTGAAGGGGATGCCTTCATCCGCCGCTTCTACAAGAGGAAGTGGTTATACACTGGCGTTCCCGTTTGCAGGAGAGTCTTGTCCTACCTTCAGGGGTGGGAGATTGTCAAGGTTGGCCCGATCTTCAAAGATTTCGAGGCCGACCAAGATTTAGTTGACTCTGGCGAAGATGCGGTCACTTTGCCGAAATGGAGTTTTCATTGGTTGCAAAGTATCCAGCCTTCTCACCTGGTCTACCGCAACCAGAATAGATGTTATCTGGAGCCATATCTGCCAAGCCGATTTGCTCGTCAATTTGGCTGTACCCAGCTGATGTTGCGGAATCCCAGTAGCAGTCTAGGCTTCATCGGGAGTTTGCTGGATGGAGCCCGGGGCTGGCAGTATTATAACGCTAGATGTACTAGCGTTAATTTTACTACACCAGTCCGCAACCCTCGGCCGCAGATCCTATATCCGGCCGCCAAGCTGTATTATATTATGAATGCTGCGTCTCCTGGTTATGACAGGGAGACTAGTTTCATCATTGGAACTCAGCTGGAGGCTACGACGAATATGTTGATGGTAGTCCGATCATATCGTCCACCAGAATTGGCGGGATATCGGGCTGCTGCTACAGCACCAGTGAGAGATCCGTCTGTTGGAAAGAGGCGGGCTGACATAGAGGCTGGTTCTTCTGTACCGAAAAGGTCGAGAAAGACGTCGACTCCAAAGGTTACGGAAGTGCCACTCGTAATGCCAACGGGATCAGTTCCTGCTGAGGTAAGGAGTGCTCCGTAATTCTAATTCATTTTGTCATTGTGGTGACTTATGCTTTTCTTCTTGCAGGGATCGTCGAAGAAGAAGTCCCGTGTTTCAAAACCGGGTGTTTCAAAACCGGGTGCTAGTAAACCGAAGGAGGTGGCAGGTTCTTCTGATGAGCGCATTCCACCGATGATAATGTCTCCCGTGGAGGAGGGTCCCGAAGACGTTCCTGCGGAGGTTTTAGTATCTCCTGTCTTTGAGGTTGCAACAAATTTTGGGAAGGTACAGTCTGCCGTGGAGGCCTTAGACGTTGAGGGTCCTACGGACTCGAGGCATCCTGATGATGAGGTAGATTGGAGTTCGTCGCCTTCGGATGACGTTGCTTCAGAGCTGCAAGAGTCTGTTGCGGGGGCAACAGATATGGTTGGGACAGAGGAGAGGGTTGATTCCCTCCTTGTCATGATGAGGGGAGGTCGGCTATATCATTGCCGAGTCCTACCCCAGCTTCAACCGTGGAAGTTGAGATGGCTACCGATCAGGAGGTAGCGACAGATTCTGTCCCTGTAGAGGGACTTGAGAAGGATGAGACCCTTCTGCCGGTCCTGTCTCTCGGGGCGGGCCAGGAGGTGAGTGTTGATCTCCCCGTTCTGCCGGGGGAGGTACCGGTCGCTGATAGGACGTTGGGGGTAGAAGAGGTGGCCGTTGACGTCGGTGGTTCCTCCGGGCTTGAGAAGGGCAAGGGTGTAGAACCCTCTGTTACTCCTTCTACTTGAGGTACTATCTCGACGCCTATGCCGACTTCCTCTGTTCCTTCGGCTCCTCGGGCTAGCAGTCCAGCCCCTGTTGATGAAGAGCCTATTGATGCCGAGTTTCAAGCCTCGCAGGTTGAGGTTGGCGGATCTTCTTTCTGTCCGCTAACTGTAGTAGCTCCTCCAACTCCTGCTATGATGCCGCAGGTACTGGCGAACGCAGACGAATATGTGAAATTCCTCGTCGAAGGGGTGTACAAAATGCTGCAGAGGGGTGTATCTGCGGTGATGGATGCCAACGGGACCTTTGCGAAGGCAAGAACTCTGGCAATGCCCTGTATCGAGCTAATCCGCGTTCACCAAGGCCACGACCATATGGCCGAAATTCTGGAGGCTTCGATGATCGAGCTGGACGAGCGACTTGCGAAACTTCAGCGCATCCAGCAAAATGACCTCTCCGTCCTGATAGATGCGGAGAAGGGGAAGTTGATTGCCGAGATCGAGTCTTCCTACCAGGCCACTGTGGGCATTTGGGAGCGCGAGGTGGCTGAGACTGAGGCTGTGGTAGAGCAGTTGTCTCAATCCATAAAGAAGACGATGGAAATGCGAGCTGCGTTGGATGCTAACATCGCAGAGATCAACACCCAGATGTGCCGCCTTGAGGACCAACGGGCCCGACTCCAGTTAGATGCCGAACGTGTCCGGGCTGAACACGTAGCATTCAAGCAGGAGGAAGCGACTTTTACTCAGCGGACTCTTGTCTTGGCTCAGCAGCGACAACAGCTTGATGAGGAGCATGAGAGCGAAACTTCCGCTGAGGCTGTTGAATTGATGCGTCAAGAAGCTGAGCGTCGAGTCCTGGCGACTGTGGAGACCCGTACAGCCGACTTAAGACGTCGAGTCAGAGAGCTCTCAGCCCACCCTGGAGAGGTTCAGGGACTGTAGCTTCTTCCTTTTTTATGTTCTTTTGCAACCCTTGCTGGGGGATAGTGTAGTTCTGTACTCTTTTTTTTAGAAAATAAAGAAGCACACAACCTTTTTGTGATGTGTTCATTTTTGTTATTATGAACTTGATGATTTGTGTGGACCTATTATCTTTTGCGCACCTTGGTTTTTAGGTACAGATAATAAGTTTGAAGGAACCAACATGTTTGCTCAGAGGTGATGTGGACATGGCAATCATTGGGTTCAAAATGATAGAATCTTCCTACTCAGAGGTATTATGGACGTGGTAGGAATGATCCTGGGGGATACGCTGAACAACTCAGAGGTGATGTGGACGTGGAAATTCTGCGATCAATCTACGATAACGCAGGGGTTGTTTGTACGAGATGTTTACTCAGAGGTAATGTGGACGTGGTAAACATGAAGGGTAGCGTCGGCTTACGTAGTATAAGATTCCGCTTTGTAGGGTGTAGGAACAACTCAGAGGTGATGTGGACGTGGTTGTCTTTCTACTGAAGGATGCCACGGAATAGCTGGGTTCCGGAAGCGTATGGTTTTGTTGGAAGGGAATTGTCTGTGAATCCTGATGATTGGGTCCATGGATCCCCTTGTGGAAGCACATATTTGAAAGATGTCAAGAGTAGTACTTCTTCAGGAACTTGCCGTTGATGGGCATCATGAACAAGTCCCCATTGGGTTTGGCGAGGCGGTAAGCACCGTTTGAGTATACCGTCTCAATGATGAAAGGTCCTTCCCACTTGGGCTCGAACTTTCCTGGTGTCTTGTGAGTTAACACCATTGGCCTTCTGACTGCTAGAACCAGGTCGCCAACTTGGAAAGTCCTCTGTTTGACCTTCTTGTTGAAAGCCTGTGATATACGGGCTTGGTAGAGTTTGATGCGTTGTTGAGCCAGGAGACGCTTCTCATCGAGTGCCTCCAGTTCCCACAGACGACGACGTTGATTGTCCTCTTCTGGGAGTTTGTTTGTTATTGCTACGCGGAGTGAGGGTATCTGGATCTCGAGAGGCAGTACCGCTTCGCTTCCGTAGACCAGGGAGAATGGTGTATTGCCTGTTGGGGTCCGTACCGTTGTACGGTAGGCCCAAAGGCATTCGCCAAGCTTTTTATCCCAGTCGCGTTTGTTGGACGACACGACTTTTTTGAGCAGCCTAACGATAGTCTTATTGAACGCCTCGGCCAATCCGTTTGCTGCCGGATTGTAGGCGGTTGATGCCATTTTGAATACGATTCTTGTCACAGAATCTGCTGAAAACATGGCTGATGAACTGAGGACCATTATCGTGGATGATCCTCCGGGGTACTCCGAAGCGGTAGATAATGTGGTGTTTGATAAAGCTGACCACCCTGGAGCTCTTTACTTCCGTCAATGGGAATGCCTCTGCCCATTTGGAGAAGTAATCGGTGATAGCCAGGATGAAGCGGTGTCCTCTTGATGAAGGAGGGGTGATTGGTCCCACAATGTCCATGCCCCAGGCTTCAAAGGGCAGGAGGCGACTGTAGGATGTAGTGGTTCAGACGGTATATGTATGAAGTCTGCATGAAGTTGGCATGCGTGACACTTCTTAGCATATTCAACAGCGTCGGCGGCCATGGTTGGCCAGTAGTAGCCCATACGTCGCAGTCGATCCTGCAACTTAGGACCGGGTTGATGAGCTCCGCAAGTTCCGTCATGAGCTTCTCGAAGAGCTTCGACTGCTTCTTCGTTGGACAGGCATCGAAGGAGGAGCCCATCGAAGGAGCGTCGGTACAGCATTTTGGTAGCTGTATCATAGTAGAATCGAAGAGAGCGTCTCCTGACTGAGACGGCTTCCTTCGGGTCCTCTGGAAGGATTCCGTAGACAGCGAAGTCGATAAACGGGAACCTCCAGTCTCGGACATTAACGCCAGTATTCGTCGGCATGGCGTGAGCCACTCGCAAGCATAGGTTGTTTCTAGGACAAACCAAGTCTCGGCCAGTTACCGTGACATAGTGTTGAGTCCCAAGAGGCGCTGCCAATGAGGCCGCGAGGCCAGCCAGAGCGTCGGCCTCCAAGTTTTGTAGACGGGGTACATGTTCGATGAAGAACCCAGTGAAGGTTGAGATGATGTTCAATGCAACTTCATGGTAAGGGATCAGATCTTCATGGCGAACCTCGTATTGCCCCTGAATCTGGTTCACGACGAGTTTTGAGTCACCGTAGGCTTCCAGATGGTCCACCCCCAGCTGTTGTGCGAGTTGGAGTCCCATGATGAGTGCGTTGTACTCGGCAACATTGTTGGAGCACGGCTCCGAAAGGGAGTAAGCACGCTGGATGACCAACTGATCGGGGGAGACTAAGACTACCCCACTCCTGCGATGATTTGGCCTTTGGGCCTGTTCTTGAAGCGCCATCGAAAAACATCCACCAAACGGAGCTTCCTTCGGTGACGTTGGATTCTTGGACCTCATCCGGGATATCATCATAAAGTTTTAAAGATTCTGGGATGGGGACGATGCCATCTTGTGTGGTGGTCGGCGGTAAGGTGCCGAACTGAAGTGACACCACATTGGCTGACACTGTTCTCTTCATAGTCGACGGAGATTACATCGGCATTGATCATGCGCTAGATGTAATTCTTGAGGACGTAGCAGTCCTTGGTCGGGTGTCCGACAAACCGATGGTAGTGACAGTACCTCGGGTTGTCCACTTTTGACTTCATCGGGCCGCTTTGGGTCCGGGAGCTTGATCTTGTCACCCTGCTTCAGTATTTCAAAGAGTTGTAGGGTGTCTTCGTCATTGAATGAATACACCTCCTTGGGTCTCGGTGCCAGTGGAGGCTTCTGAGTAGGCGCAGATGCGCCTTTCGAGGCATTAACAGTCAATGCCTGTTTCCCTTTGCTTCTCGTCCGGAGTTTTGGCTGCAGACCTTTTCTCCTTATCATCAAAGGCGGGGAAGCTGACACCCAGAATACGTGCATTGGCCGCCTTCTTTTCTGCGGCTTCAGCTTCGATGATCAGGGAGCTCCAGTCGGAAGGGGGAGTAGAGTTGAGCTAGAGCTTTACTGCAGGCAACATGTTCATGCTGCAAGAGGAGAGGAGCGCATGTTCTGGCATGCCTGGAGGTAGCCTGAAGCAGGCCTGTCGGAAGCGTTCGATGAACACCCGAACCGTTTCTTTCTCCTTCTGGCATATCTCTATGAGAGATGCCATCGTCATGTCCTTCCGCCGTCGTAGAAGCGATCGAGGAAGAGGCGCGTCAAGTCGTCGAAGGACGATATAGAATTGCCGGGGAGGCTGCAGTACCAGTCATACGCCACCCCTTTTAGGGCCCCAACAAAGATGCTGGTGAGGAGCGCGTCCTCCTTGGAAGATGCCCCGTCTGTGACTAGAAATATGTTAGGTACCGACGCGGAGAGTCCTTCCCGTCGTACGGCGTGAGTGTTTGTGGTTTATACTTTGGGGGATAAACCACCTTGTTCCACTCGAGGGGATAAGGCTGGGGAATGCCCATCTTCTGGCGCTCCTCTTGCCTGTTTTTGGACTCGAAGCGCTCGCAAGTCCTTGATCATTTCGACCACATCCTCCGTGGAGCTAGGAGTCGGGAAAGGTGGTACATTCTGGAGTGGAACGTTTGAGGGCTCCGACGTCCGGGGTGCTTCTGTGTCTGAGGGTGCCCGTTGAAGGGGTACACTCGACTCCCCATTGGCTCCTGGGTCAGGACTGGTTGAAGGTGTTCTGGTCAAGGCCGACCGGATATCAAACACTGCTTGAGTCAGTGCTTGCATAGAGGCAGAGAGGGTTTTGAGTCCTCCCTCTAATGAGTCTATGCGCTGGACAATGTCCTGCGGCGGCGCATCAGACTCGGAATCACCCCCAGTCATGTATACTGTCATGACACGGCCGGGAGTGGATGGATTGGTTGAGGCTTCGCTCTCGGCCTCACTTTCATGTGGGGAGTCACCTCTCCTGGTGTTCCACCTTGGCCACCCGCATCCACATTCTGAAGGTCATTCTCGACGGGCATCTGCAAGGGCCTGATTGCCCTCAGCTCCGTCTTGAAGGGCCTCTTCGTCTCTACCCCCAGCCGTGTCCTGGGGGACATCCTCATTTTGAGGGGCTTCTGGGAGGCTGACTTTGCCTCGAGGATGAAGATCCGCCGCAGCTGTGCTTTGGACATCTTATCTTCGGAAGAAGGCTCAACAAGGGTCTGACTACCCCCAGCTTCCTCCAAGAACTTCTTCCTCGACCGAGTGCTTTCGAACACTCCAGAGGTCGAGACAGCTGCCTTGGTTTTCCTCGGCTGGCTTTTGGATGAAGACGAGGAATTGCCAGTCGTCTTCCGGACTGACGAGGAGTTGGAGATCACGTTGCATGAAGCAACCCTTGGCTCCTCTTCTGTTGACACCTTCATCCCGAGGCGATGTCGGAGGGGTGTCGATGATTGCAGCCGCTGGAAGACTGACTGCCTTGGTGGTACTGCTGCCTTGCAACAGCAGTTGATGGTGACCACCGCACAAGTATGCCCCGTGAGAGGCGCATCGTGCCTGTTGGTCGACTCTCCTGACCGGCTCTTGTGAGTGATCACGTTACGCAGGTCGTTGGAGGAGAGTGCTTCCTTCACACCCCCTTCAGGCGTGTGGCAAGGCCAAACGCCGGGGTGGTCAGGTGAGTGCTGCGCCCCCTGATCTAATACCAGCAGGCATCACGATCAGTAGTGGGGGAACCACAACATTTGAAGTGACTTGAACGAACCTCAAACGCACAACCAGAGGAGGCCGGGAGTTCAAGACCACTGAATTTGCCTCACTCGACTTGGTTGTGCACGCAGTAGATGCGCCCAAGTGAGATGAGGACTTTGAAGGTCGACTCATTTTTGGTGGAAGGCACCTGATTCGACCTTGTACAGCTTGCCATCGGCAGCGCGCGTGATTGTGAGCGCATGTCTTTGGCCTGCTGCTGGCATAGCACGTTTTGGCGAATGGCCCGTGCCGCCTTGGATTTCTTTGTACTAGCCCGCTGGGGCGCATAGTACTCAGCATCCAAATTCTCCTCGCCAAACGCGAGTGAGTTTGTTAAAGACAGAGACTTTTTGTGGCACATCAGAGGTGATGCACGGGGCATTGGCTGCGCCCCTGGTCCGTCGACGCATCTTCTTCGCCTGAGAGGGAGATGGCTGGGGAACGTGGTCAGCCGCACGCTTCCTTGAGAGATGTGCTGCATCAGTAGGCGCACCTTGGTTGCTGAGAAGTCCAGGAAGGGGGGCTGGATTGGCGCATTCCCTTCAGTGGTGGTGCCCGAGGCGTCGACCTTGCGTACCCAGACACGGGGTCTTCTTCGGATTCGGCAGCCGCTTTAAAGGACTCGCACTTCCTTCAGAAATGAACTCCTCGTACGCCTGTTGATTGAGGCGCACGACCAGCGTCTTGGGAGGAGCCCACCTTCACGTCGTCGGCCTGTGACACGACTTTCTCGGAAGAGGAGAAAGAGGTCCCCAGCAGAGTCGCCAGCTTGTTTGCCATTAAAATTGTTTGATTGAAAACTTTAACACAACAGAACAGTGTTACAATATAGGACTTAGATGTAGCCTAGGAGTACACTTTTGTTTAATCTGGGTCCTTAGTGCCAATGGAGCGAGTGGTAATGCGTTGACTCCGTTGACGGGCTGACGATGGTTATTGGTTCTCTGAAGGTGTAGATTGCTCTGGGTGCTGGAGCTTGCCGAGAGGAAACGTTGAGTGTCTGTCTCTGCCTCTCTGGTGATTCTCTGTATGTTCGCTGTGGATTCTGTACATTGTCCGTATGTGTGTGGAAGAAGGAAATGATCCCTCTATTTATAGCTGGACAGGTTGGCTGCTCATGCGCGCATATGTAGGATGCGCCGGTACGTGGGGATCCACGTGGAGATTGCTGATGAGGCGCATGGACTTTCTTAGTTGTGAAATTCCATGCTTCTACAGGTTGCTCTATAGGGACAAGACCCTACATTGGCTGAGCAAATCATAAAAAGGGGTTGAATTATGAAGGATGATGAGATGTAGTCAGGACATGGTCTCATGTTCTGATACTTGATGAGTATCAGTAAAACTAATGAGGGTATCAGGTAAACAAAACATGCAATGGTTAATATGATATACTGCAGGATATACAAGAAATGTTATGTGAAGTGCAGGTCTGTGCTAAGGTGCAGTGTGTCGAGGACATGAATGTGAACATGAGTGAATGTGTGTCTTAACAAAGTGCAGTGCCAATTTGTGTGGACATTTCTGGTATACAGGATACTAAGGTAGTGTAGTAGTTCATCTATATGCAGGACATGATCAAATTTGTAGGTTATATGCCTAAGTAGCAGGGAATGAAGTGTCAATTGCAAGAGAGGGAAGTGTGAATTGTTTATCTGAGTCTAATGTGTCAGAAAAGTCGTGTGATATGATGAAGCACAAGATGGCGTGTCCGAGTAGGGTGTCATGTATAGGTCATGAATGTGAAGTTGGTTTTGAGAAATTAATCAATCTTGTGCTCCTAATTTAAAAGTCATGGCAATGTGCATATGAAATCATAATTAAAGTAGGAATGGTCAATGCCTAAATTGGACCGAAAGCTGTGATACGAAAGTAGCACAAGGGAACAAGTTTGAGCGGGACATAATATATCAAGATGAAGATAATCTCGTCTACTACAAGCTCATGAAGGAAGTTTCCAAAGGTTTACATCTCTGACGTTCCAGAAATCAAAGTCACAGAAAGAATATCGTCTACTAGAATATCTCTCTAGGGTTCCCTTCTAGTCATTCTAGTCATACTACCGTACAAAGCAATCACAAGGTATCAAAACATACAAGCAATATGGGTCAATTATCTCAAAAGACATGCTAAGGTCTAGGCTAAAATCTGGTACTTCTGAGGCTCTAGTGGAACTGGATACTACTCCCTCAAGGTCTCAGCCTGAACTCTTTGTGCCTCCAACACATCCCGGAGAGTCTGTATATCTGAGATCCATCAGGAAACAACCCTCCCGAGAGTATGGTATGGGGTACCACTATAGGAGGCAAAGGAAAACCTCAGTCGTGAAGCTACAGCTACACTCAAGGACAGGCTCTGGTCATGTGTGCCCTACTAGAAAGGTAAGGGAAATAATAAGAATCATCAAGGCTGTAAGGCAGACTAGCATCCTAAATAAAAACTGGTAGGTATTGTAAATAACAGAGAAATCATCTACAATGGGTTATTATTCTAATACCAAAGCTAACTATCATCTCTAGGGTACAGACACTCTACAAGTCATCATACCATTACACTATGAAAGAACTACATATGAATAAGCTCTACAAAACTAATATCCTTACTCCTAAGTTATTTGATGATGGAATACAATTTTATAACAACGGAAGGGTACGATAGAGATGATATTTAAAACCTTCTCAAGATACAATCTGATAATCATATGCGTCTGTCCAAAATAATGTCACTCAGAGTCCTCGCCATGCCAGTAAGCAAGGCTGCGATAAACGATAGATTCCATAACTGGGGTATGCACCTCTATAATCATCTCATCTGGAATTCTCGCTATGCCTACTAGTATAGCTGCGAGAAATTCCAAATCTCATAACCAAGATACGTACATCCGAAGTCAGGTCTCTATGTTTTCGCCGCCCCAGCTAATATGGCTGCGATAAACTACAGGTCCCGTAATCAAGTAGACATTTTACCATCCATGTTATTCCCGTCAACATATGTTATCAGAAAATATCGTAACTCAGGCCATAAATTCATCTCGATAGAAAATCAAAGTCAACAACGATCCATC
>JANAVB010036111.1:0-78946 GCA_029216955.1 Iris pallida
AACTTCCAAAATGAAAGTTGAGGCTGATCATACCCCCTTCGCCCACGACTTCATTTCACCAGCGACGGAGCTTTGTGCGCGATGAACTGAGCATCGGAAGTCAGCCCCGCGTCACCCATGGAGCAGTTTTCCCACTCAAGGTACCCTACTTCCCGACGACGTAACTTTTAACTCGTAGCACCGATTTTCGATCCGTAAAATTTTAAGGAAAGTAGACTTGACCCTCTTCGAGATTCTCCAGATGGATTTCGAAAATAACCCATCGACTTGCTCGAAAAATTGAGACAAAGTTGAATAAAAATCTGTTTTCTGTACTACTATAAAACTGTTTTAAACCGACAACTTGTCGGCCAATTTCCTTGCTGTACAGTAAAGTACTGTAGGAAATAATTAAAAATAGTAAAAGCCAATATAACCGAGATCACATTGCAACGCATCTTCTGGATCGTCGTTTCGATTTGCGTGTAAAAAGTAGATTGATGTTGAAGTTGAGGAAAAACCCGTGCTTAGTTATATTAAATTTCTGAATTTTGTCTGATACGACGTACGCCCCGACAAACCGGGTGACGTGGTCGCGTGCTATACGCATCGAAAGGCGCGTATGGACGTTACCGATGTGTGGGAACTGACGGGACTCGATTTTGTTGCGTGTGTGCGACGAAATCAACGTGTATCCGTCGAGATACCCCCGTATCGACGTTTTGCAAACTTGCCCATAACTTCGTGTACAGTCGTCAGATCGAGATAAAACTTGCACCAACAGGTCCGGATCGAAATTCTGGTCATGCATGCCAAGTTTGGTTCGATTCTGAGAAGGTCGAATCGGAACCCAATTTTGGCAGGCCCGCGACCCACTCAAACGGGCGATTTTGTACACGGCTCCTCGGAATCCAAAACTGGACATACCGTTGAGTTTCTCTCCTCAAACTGAAATCGTAGACATGTAGTTTGATGACTTTATAGACCATAGACTTTGGCACGTGTTTCGGTGCAAAGCGGGTCTAACGGCGGACATCGTTTTGATCCAAAATTATAATTTTGCCCCTGTTCCAGAATTTGACTTTTGGACAGGCGTTTCCTAGGTATATCTTCTTCACCGAGATCATTTTTGATGTTTGTTTCAGCGTTTGGAGTCATCTGTGATTTATGAGTTTTGGTGCTGACACTTGCTACTCTTGGACTTGCCACTTTGCACCACCAGGCAAGATACCTTGCCACCTTACTCTGTGATTATTATATTCTTATTTTTAGTTATTATTTTCAGTATTTTATTTCGTGATATTTAAATTGTGCGTCCAAGTCACACTTGGGTGCAAGCGACTCTATCGGTCGTTTTCTTGCTTTATTTATTCTCTTGCATTGACTTAGTTTATTGACCATCCATTGATGTTGAGGTATTGGTATATCTCATACGGCCTTAACACTTGTTGTATCACATGTTATGAGTCACATATAGGACACGTATCCACGTAGTCGGCTGGCCACCGATACGTATGGATCGTGCGACGGATAGGAGTAACTGCCAATAGAATTGCATGTTAGAAGACTTGGCAGTTACTAGAGGTACATGTCAGTCATGGAGATGATGATACTAGGCATTGGGTGGGGAGAACATTACTTGACGTATGGACTTCGATTGCACATCCCTTGTAACCCGGAAGCTCCGCTGGAGATACGGGTATGAGCCTCTCAGGTTGGCCACTGTCGTTTTTGAACGTCATGCTCTTGGTCACTGGTGCCCAAGAGGGGACTGTACCGGATCCTCTATTCAGCCAGGGCTCCTGCGTCGAAGGAATGTATCTCAACTGCATATTCACAGTAGAATGGTCAGGAACCCGATTACATGCATACCTTTTCCTTATTATATTATCACAGTTTATACGGCATGGTGTTTTCTTGTATCTTGCTATGTCCCCTGAGGACCTGGTTATCTCTCCAGGTTTAGACGATTTTCCACAGGAGTACGAAGCGGCATTGGAGCTATCCTATATTGATGACGAGGTAGTGCCTTATGACTTCTAGTCTATTTCTTATCTGAGACAGTTGTAGACATTATTTTATACCTCTTTTCTTTCTATTTTATGGAGGTCGAACTCCAATCTTGTGAGACTATTTTTTCATAGCTGTTTAGAGTGAGTATGTTCATCCGGCTATCTTTTGATACTCTGCTTTATTCATTTGGACTTTATTATCTTCTGTGTTGAGCTGTGATGAGATTAGATATGTTATTCTGGCCTGTGATTATTTATTTACAGCTTATATGCATATGCGAAGATTCTATATATTGGAGTATCCTTCGTATATGTGCAGCTGGCATGTTCTCGTACTTGGTCCTATGTATTTTGGGACTGGGGCGTTACATATTTTTGTGGTGGCCCATGCAGGTCAATTTAATATTATTGGGTTACATGACTGTGCCCAACAAACCTGCATAAAGGAATAGGAATATCTCATCCAGAACTACTGCTATCTCTTGACTTCCAATCTTTTCGAAACTTCCTTGATTATTCGATTTACTTCATATCTAATCTTTCCTAAAATCAACTTATCTTCCTCGTGCCAACAGTATGAATCTACGAAGCGGACGCACTTCTGCCTTGGCCCTCACATCTGGTGAGGAGATTATTTCGGAGGGACAGAATCCTCCCATGACTCCAGCAACACCTTACCAGCCAGGACTGTCGCAGCCTACTACGACACCGACGATGGAGTACCCAGAGGTCGCAGCACCCCCAGGCAGCCAGGCTGGACAGACTACTACCATGCCACCGGGAGGGAATGTACCACTGCCTCCTCCATCACCATTCCCTCAGCAGTTTCTCCCACAGTCGGGACCTCAGATGCCACCACCACCGACTGATGGGAGCCCTACTAGTCAGTTTATGTATGCCATGATGCAGGCTCAGTAGCAGTAGATTGAGCTGATAAGACAGACAATGATGGCAGCTATGGCTAGACCTCCACCACCACCTCCAGTACCAGCACCAGCACCGGCTCTGCATCCCTATGAAGGCTCTATCAAGAATTTCACAGATATGAACCCCAAGCCCTTTAGAGGGACGAAGAAGCCATTAGAGGTATCACAGTGGCTTATTAGTACCGAGAAGCTTCTGAAGGCTTTCCAGTTGCCAGTTCGAGATTGGATGACAGCAGTAGACTTACTGTTAGAAGACAATGCTCACCACTGGTGGAAAGCAGAAGAGAGACGATTAGGCACTGGGATCACTTGGAAGCAGTTCTATGATGCATTTTATGAAAGATTCTTTCCTATTCATGTTCGAGATGGTCTCTATGACCAGTTCCTCTATCTGAAGCAAGGAAATATGACAGTTGATGAGTATGACTCGGAGTTCAATCGTCTGAGTCGATTTGGTGCGGGATTGATTCCGACAGAGTTAGAGAAGGCGAGGAGATTTCACCAGGGGCTTGCACCAGAGCTCAAGTCGTATACGACTACTCAGTCTTGAGTCTCCCATTCAGCTGTCTTGGAAGAAGCTCGTGCTCAGGAGATTCTTCGTAAGGAACAGCAGCAGACGTCGAGGCGCTATACCCCAGCAGCTACACCAGCCCGAGCTACTCAGAGTGGACCTATCAGGAGGACCACGGGACAGTACCAGCAGAGGCACACACCTTATCAGAAGCCCACATATAACTTTTGTGGGAAGCAGGGACATATTAGAGATGACTGTCGACTTCGTTTGGGCTTATGTTTGAGATGTGGATCAGGACAGCACTTGGCCAGAGATTGTCCTGAGCAGCAGGCTCTAGTTCAGGCACATCAGGCCCAGAGGCCCACAGCCCCAGTACCTCGTCCACCATTACCTCCACAGACAGCACAGTACAACAAGGCCAGAGCTCAAGGCCCGGGACAGAACCAAGGAAAGGTATTCTCTCTAGCTGTTGAGAATGTACAGACAGAGGCAGAGGTCATAGCAAGTATGGTTCTAGTTGCATCTTTTTCTGCTATCACATTATTCGATACTGGAGCCACACATTCATTTATAGCCACCAGTTTTGCCACTAGACACAGCATTCCCATCACACCTTTAGCTAAGAATGTTAAAATCCTCACTGGAGGAGGAGTTGTACCTATTAGTGGTGTTTGTAGACTTTGTCCTGTAGTGATAAATGACAGAGAGATGATGGCACGACTTCTTGTATTCCCTATGCCGACATTTGATGTGGTTCTTGGAATGGACTGGTTAAGCCAGCATTTCGCTCTCATCGACTGCCATAGGAACAGTATTATCTTTAGACCACCGAATGCGGCAGAGTTTGAGTTCACCAAAGAAGACGAAGAGAGTTGTGAGGCACCCACATCGGGAACTCATATGATGATGCATGACACCCCTCAGCACCCTATTATCACCGAGTTCGAGGTTGTATTCTTCGATGAGTTGCCAGGACTACCACCTGACCGAGATATTGAGTTTTCAATTGAGCTTATTCCCGGAGCCGAGCCTATTTCATCTCGAGTATATCGTCTGGCACCCAAGGAGTTGGTAGAGATGAAGACGCAGATTGATGACTTATTAGAGAAGGGATTTATTCGTGTCAGTGTGTCACCATGGGAAGCACTCGTTCTTTTTGTGCCTAAGAAGGACGGGACAGTGCGCATGTGCATCGACTATAGAGCATTGAATGCAGTGACGGTGAAGAACAAGTATCCCTTGCCACGTATAGACGATTTATTCGATCAACTGAGTGGAGTAAAAGTATTCTCCAAGATTGACTTACGATCGGGCTATCACCAATTGAAGGTTAGGAAGGAAGATATTGCCAAGACAGCTTTTCGATCGAGGTATGGATACTACGAGTTCTTGGTCATGCCTTTCGATTTGACCAATGCTCCCGCAGTTTTTATGAATTTAGTGAACAAGATCTTTCACCAGTACTTGGACAAATTTGTAGTAGTCTTTATAGACGATATCTTGATTTACTCCAAGAGTCAAGAGGAGCATGAGCAGCATCTACGGATAGTTTTGGGAACATTGAGGAACGAGAGACTCTCTGCGAAGCTTAGCAAGTGTGATTTCTTTCTCAAGGAAGTATCATTCCTTGGTCATATTGTTACGGGCGATGGTATATCGGCAGACCCAGAGAAGATCACGGCAGTCAAATCATGGCCCGCTCCCACATCAGCTTCTGAAGTGAGAAGTTTCCTCGGACTTGTGGGTTACTACCGACGGTTCGTAGAAGATTTCTCTCGAATAGCGGGGCCTATGACTCGATTGACTTGCAAGGATCAGGAGTTTGTATGGACAGACGAGTGTCAAGCCGCTTTTGACGAGTTGAAGAAGCGATTGACCATAGCACCGATCCTGACACTACCATCGGGCCCAGGAGGATTTGTGATCTACAGCGACACATCCGGGAAGGGATTAGGATGTGTATTAATGCAGCACGGTCGTGTAGTAGCTTATGCATCACGATAGTTGAGAGTGCATGAGAAGAATTATCCGACCCACGATCTAGAGCTCGCAGCGGTTATCTTTGCTTTGAAGCTATAGAGACACTACTTGTACGACGAGAAGGTTGATATCTACATTGATCATAAGAGCCTCAAGTACGTGTTCACACAAAAGGAGTTGAATATGCGACAGCGACGTTGGTTGGAGTTGATAAAGGATTATGAGATTGAGCTACATTATCATCCGGGCAAGGCTAATGTCGTGGCAGACACATTAAGCCGTAAGCCCATGGCACACTTTTTGACTACACAAAAGGAATTAATTAGAGACTTGGAGCATCTTGGTATTGAGGTAGTATTACCGGGAGCAGATGGCGTATTAGCCAACCTTCAAGTGCAATCATCATTGGTAGAGCGCATCAAGGCAACATTACCCAATGATGCTAGATTTCAACGGCTGAAAGAGAGGACTGAAGCAGGAGAGCAGACAGGATTGAGAATCTACACCGATGGGACATTGCGATGTGGTGATCGCATTTATGTTCCCAATAGAGATCTACGACAGGAGCTGATGGCAGAGGCACACAGTTCGGCTTACTCTATTCATCCCAGAGGGACCAAGATGTATCGTGACTTACGACAGTATTATTGGTGGCACGGAATGAAGCGGGAGATAGCTCGTTTCATTGCCAAGTGCTTGGTATGTCAATAAGTGAAGACGGAGCACCAGAGGATGGCCGGATTATTGCAGCCGCTACCCATTCCCGAGTGAAAGTGGGAGCACATTACTATGGATTTCGTCACGGGTTTTCCTCGGAGTCCTAGAGGACGTGACGCAGTGTGGGTGATTGTTGATAGACTTACGAAGTAAGCCCATTTCTTACCTTTTAGAGTGGGCCAGTCGACAGAGGTATTGGTAGAGATGTATATGGAGCAGATTATGAGATTGCATGGTGTGCCTGTTAGTATTGTGTCGGACTGTGACTCTAGATTTACCTCATACTTTTGGAGGAGCATGCAAGAGAGATTGGGCACCCGATTGAAGTTTAGCACATCATACCATCCACAGACAGACGGCCAGTCGGAGCGTACCATTCAGACGCTAGAGGATATGTTGAGAGCGTGTATGCTTGATTTTGGCGGTTCGTGGGAGGACCACCTTCATCTTGTAGAATTTTTCTACAACAATAGCTATCAAGCGAGCATTCAGATGGCTCCGTTTGAGGCATTGTATGGTAGAAAGTGTCGATCTCCTGTTTGTTGGAGCGACATAGGAGAGCGACAGCTATTGGGTCCCGAGTTGGTCTTGAGCACAGTGGAGACAGTAAAGAAGATTCAGGACCACCTGCGAGCAGCGCAGGATCGTCAGAAGCAGTGAGCAGATAATCGTTGTCGACCCTTGGAGTTCAAAGAGGGTGACCATGTGTTCTTGAAGATATCCCCCACTAGAGACACGATTCGATTCGGAGGACGTGGCAAGTTGAGTCCAAGGTACATCGGACCTTTCGATGTCTTGGAACGTGTTGGAGAGGTTGCCTATAGATTGGCCTTACCACCGTCGCTAGAGGGAGTGCATGACGTATTCCACGTGTCTCAGCTGAGGAGGTACGTGGCGGACAGCAATCATGTGCTTGATCACTCCGAGATCACAGTTAGACCGAGTTTGTCGTACGAAGAACAACCAGTAGGTATCCTCGAACGCCGAGTGAAGGTGTTACGGAAGCAATCTATTCTATTGGTTCGCGTGGCATGGAAGCATCACTCGCCAGGGGAGTCTACTTGGGAGCGCGAGGACGACATCCGAAATCGCTACCCGCAGTTGTTCGAAGACGAAGGTATGTCTTGCATTTTAAGTGCTATTATATTTCCTTGCATTGTATTTGATCCCCCGACCTTAATTTAATTTCGAGGACGAAATTTTCTTTAAGTTGGGTAGGATGTAAACCCCCAATATTTTCTAAATATTTTAGTGTTTTAAAAATAATTTTTTCGATATTATTTGGAATTTATATGGTAATTGGTATATTCGTAATTTTAGATATTATATGTATAATAGTGCTTGATATATTTCTAATTGTTAATAGATATAGTTTTTCAATTATTAAAAACCATTTTGTTACGTATTAATAATTTATAGAATTTTTAGATTTTTATTTATATATATATATATATATATATATATATATATATATATATATATATATATATATATATATATATATATATATATATATATATAACTATATATATAGTTATGAAAAAAAAATAAGCAGCGTTGGTGGGGGCCGAACCCCCATGCAGCTGTAAGCTACGGTGAGAGAGGGGGGGGGGCGACCCCCACAACTTAATTACTCAGCAGCTTGTAGCTGCTAATACCAAAAACCCGACCCCCTCAACACTTTAGACCCGACCCCACCAACAAGTCAACCCAGCAGCTTTGCTGCTATGAGTGCGAGCAACTCAACCCGTGGGGGTGGGATTCTCATTATTTGTTTAAAACCTATTCGTATTAGGTTTTGATACAAGTGGATATAAATACATCTTCCTTCACAAGCCTCAAAACCCTAAACTTCCAAAACGAAAGTTGAGGCTGATCATACCCCCTTCACCCACGACTTCATTTCACCAGCGACGGAGATTTGTGTGCGATGAACGGAGCATCGAAAGTCAGCCCTGCGTCACCCACGGAGCAGTTTTCCCACTCAAGGTACCCTACTTCCCGACGACGTAACTTTTAACTCGTAGCACCGATTTTCGATCTGTAAAATTTTATGAAAAGTAGACTTGACCCTCTTCGAGATTCTCCAGATGGATTTCGAAAATAACCCATCGACTTACTCGAAAAATCAAGACGAAGTTGAACAAAAATCTATTTTCTGTACTACTATAAAACTGTTTTAAACCGACGACTTGTCGGCCAATTTTCTTGCCTTACAGTAAAGTACTGTAGGAAATAATTAAAAATAGTAAAAGCCAATATAACCGAGATCGCAACGCATCTTCTGGATTGTCGTTTCGATTTGCGTGTAAAAAGTAGATTGATGTTGAAGTTGAGAAAAAACCTTCGCTTAGTTATATTAAATTTCTGAATTTTGTCCGATACGATGTACGCCCCGACAAACCGGGCGACGTGGCCGTGCGCTATATGCATCGAAAGTCACGTATGGACGTTACCGACGTGTGGGAACTGACGGGACTCGATTTTGTTGCGTGTGTGCGACGAAATCAACGTGTATCCGTCGAGATACCCCCGTATCGACATTTTGTAAACTTGTCCAAAACTTCGTGTACAGTCGTCGGATCGAGACGAAACTTGCGCCAACAGGTCCGGATCAAAATTCTGGTCCTGTATACCAAGTTTGGTTCGATTCTGAGAAGGTCGAATCGGAACCCAATTTTGGCGGGCCTGCGACCCACTCAAACGGGCGATTTTGTACACGGCTCCTCGGAATCCAAAACTGGAAATACCGTTGAGTTCCTCTCCTTAAACTGAAATCGTAGACATGTAGTTTGACGACTTTAGAGACCATAGACTTTGGCACGCGTTTCGGTGCAAAGCGGATCCAACGGCGGATATCATTTTGACCCAAATTACGATTTTGCCCCTGTTCCAGAATTTGACTTTTGGACAGGCGTTTCCTAGGTATATCTTATTCACCGAGATCATTTTTGATGTTTGTTTCAGCGTTTGGAGTCATCTGTGATTTGTGAGTTTTGATGCTGACACTTGCTACTCTTGGACTTGCCACTTTGCACCACCAGGCAAGATACCTTGCCACCTTACTCTGTGATTATTATATTCTTATTTTCATTTATTATTTTTAGCATTTTATTTCGTGATATTTAAACTGTGCGTCCAAGTCACACTTGGGTGCAAGCGACTCTATCGGTAGCTTTCTTGTTTTATTTATTCTCTTGCAATGACTTAGTTTATTGACCACCCATTGATGTTGAGGTATTGGTATATCTCATACGGCCTTGACACTTATTGTATCACGTGATGTGAGTCATATATAGGACACGTATCCGCGTAGTCGGCTGGCCACCGATACTATGGAGCGTACGACGGATAGGGGTAACTGCCAATAGAATTGTATGTTAGAAGACTTGGCGGTTACTAGAGGTACATGTCAGTCATAGAGATGATGATACTAGGCATTGGGTGGGGAGAACATTACCTGACGTATGGGCTTCGATTGCACATCCCTTGTAACCCGGAAGCTCCGCTGGAGATACGGGTATGAGCCTCTCAGGTTGGCCACTGTCATTTTTGAACGTCATGCTCTTGGTCACTGGTGTCCAAGAAGGGACTATACCGGATCCTATATTCAGCCAGGGCTCATGCGTTGAAGGAATGTATCTCAACTGCATATTCACAGTAGAATGGTCAGGAACCCGATTACATGCATACCTTTTTCCTTATTATATTATCACAGTTTATACGGCATGGTGTTTTCTTGTATCTTGCTATGTCCCCTGAGGACCTGGTTATCTCTCCAGGTTTAGACAATTTTCCACAGGAGTACGGAGCGACATTGGAGCTATCCTACATTGATGACGAGGCAGTGCCTTATGACTTCTAGTCTATTTCTTATCTGAGACAGTTGTAGACATTATTTTACGCCTCTTTTCTTTCTATTTTATGGAGGTCGAACTCCGATCTTGCGAGACTATTTTTTCATAGCTGTTTAGAGTGAGTATGTTCACCCGGCTATCTTTTGATACTTTGCTTTATTCATTTGGACTTTATTATCTTCTGTGTTGAGCTGTGATGAGATTAGATATGTTATTCTGGCCTGTGATTATTTATTTATAGCTTATGTGCATATGCGAAGATTCTATATATTGGAGTATTCTTCGTATATGTGCAACTGGCATGTTCTCGTACTTGGTCCTATGTATTTTGGGACTGGGGCGTTACACTTGTCACGACCTGCACCCGCTTTTCGGACACGAGCTCGTGAGCAAGCCAGCTACGTATCAAGCGGACTCCAGCCCGACTCGAGTATGTAAACGCTGTCAAGGCTATGGTATACTGCCAAATTATGGCAATACAATCTATATCTCAATCCATAATAAGAATATAAAACATGAATGAACACTATAGGTCGTGGTCTGCAGCCTACTAGCATACATGTCCGATAAGACTCCAAAGAATATAACAAGAGTCTTTAAAGTGAATCAATAAACAAGATATCTCATGATAAGGAATGTAAAGCACGAGCGGATAATAAATGTAATATGATACCTAAATCTCGCAAGCGTATCATCCCGTCTGCCATCTAGAACTAATAGCTAACTCCATGTACTCACTAAACCTGAAAAGATCATCAGGTCCTCAGGGGACATAGCAAGATACACAAAAACATGCCTATCTAGCAGTTTAATCATGTATGATAATATAACCAAGGAACGACACTGAACATGGTAAGAGACTACGACGAAACTGCTAACAAGTGACTAACGACAAGTGGCTACTGACAGGTGACTATGAACTGGATTACAAGAACAACTACACGTAACTGAACTGCTGCATGAACAAGCGAACACGAGATCAATGGAATACCAAACCCTCGCCCCGAGTGGACTCGCAGGTTTGAACTAATCACTAACCCTCGTCCCGAGTGTGGACTCTTTGGTTACTACTAACCCTCGTCCCGAGTGTGGACTCTCTAGTTAGTTCACGACAAGGTACCCTCGTTCCGAGTGTGGACTCTCTGGTGCAAGTATAACATCCTCGTCCCGAGTGTGGACTCTCTGATGTAAACACCCTCGTCCCGAGTGGACTCTCTGGTGCAAGTCAAGTCAACACCCTCGTCCCGAGTGTGGACTCTCTGGTGCAAATAATCGACATCCTCCTCCCGAGTGTGGACTCACGGATGTAAACAGATTAAGACAAACACCCTCGTCCCGAGTGTGGACTCTCTGGTGCAATTGATCAACCCTCGTCTGGAGTGTGGACTCTCTGGTTGAGGAAAAATGATAACAAGGATTTAGTAGTTCAATTACACGTACTCGTTCTATGACACGAATCAAGCAAGGTACTGGTAAGACAAGGTACGACTCAGTCAAGACCCAGGTAAGGACAACCCTAATATGAACTCATAAGGTGAACAAGCCTGGCATATCTACACTATCAAGTCATGAAGATGATATACAGGCAAGTCAAAGAACTAGAGAACATGGTATGAAGAACATATATAAATCAAATCGACTAGAGAACTGATAATGACATATAAATCCATAGAACTAGAGTAACCAAATGATAACCAAATAATCACAAGAAAATACTATAAGCATGAAATTAAACTGTAGAGGGAGGCAAGGTATCTTGCCTGGAGGTTGCACGCAGATCCAACAAAATATAGTCAACTGCTAATGCCATAAATTCTAAATCATCACAACTGTCTCCGAAAGCTGAAACAGATAATGCCAACATTCTCAGAATAGTCAAATTAGCTAGGATTGTCAATCCTTAAGACCAATTCTGGACATGAGAGCAAAACGATAATTTCAGGCAAAAATGATATTGTCGTTGGACCCGCTTTGTACCGAAAAGCGTGCCAAGGTCAATGGTCTCTAAAGTCGTCAAACTACATATCTACGGATTCTTTTTGATGACAAGAACTTAATGGTATGTCCAATTTTGGATTCTGGTAGGCCGTGCACAAAATCGTCCGTTGAATCGGATCGTAGGGCCCGCGAAACGGTGATCCGATCAACTGTCTCAGAATTAGACCAAACTTGGCATACAGGACCAAAAAAATGATACGGTCCTATTGGTGGAAGTTTTGTCTCGATCTGGCGAACGTGTACGAAGTAATTGAGAAATTTACACAGAGGCCGATACGGTAAATTTTGACGGATATGCATCAAATTCGTCGCGCACACGCGACCAATTTGAATTCCGTCAAAGTCCACACATCCATGAAACCGTTACACACCTTTCGATGCCTTTGGTTCGTGACCACGTCGCTCGGATTGGCGGGACACACGTCGTATCGAAGGTTTTTCTAGTTTTTTAAAACAGTTTTTCAGTAAACTTTGGGATTCGATTTCTCGACACGTAGTCAATAATTTCCAAATCCACAAAAAGGGTTGTGAAGTCCTATATGTTGTCTATAACTGTGTTCAAATAGAATTTCTAATACGGTACTGGTTCGATCGAAATCAATCTTCAAATGTGGATGATTGGACTGTATTTGTCCAGTTTTACGATCAAAATTTTGATCGACTTCGGGTCAATTTCTTGGATCGGTTGCATGATTATATCAAAAACTAACTACTGGGGTTTGAAGACGGTTATGTGTGAGCGTACCAAAAGAAGCGGATTCCAAAAAGATTGAGCGTGCGTCGGGAACGCACGATGCGAAGTCAGGCCTCAAGGCCGCTGCTACTCCTCTGCTCTGACGCGCGCGCGCGGTCCTGGCCGCCGGCGGTGGTCCCCCGGCGGCGCTACGTATATTGGGGTGACTGCCTAGGTAAGCGGGAAGGGTGGCGCAGCTTAGGGCTAGGGTTTAGGTTTCTCCTTTAATGCTACTTCTCCCGATTATATATACTGGTACCCCCTGTTCGAAACATAGCCGAGAGGATAGCGCGTTGGTGTGCAGGCTCGGGTTGCCTGGGGCTCAAATCTGGGTTAGTTGCTGTGTGCGGTTAGTTGGAGGCGTTCTAGTCCGAGCTGTGGGGGATTAAGGCTCGGCCTGGGCTGGCCGGTCTAGCTTGGCCTGCTGCTTTTTCTTTCTATTTCTTTTTCTTTTTTTTAGCAATTAATATATATGTGTGTATATATATATATATATATATATATATATATATATATATATATATATATATATATATATATATATATATAAGTATAGAAGTATGTATACATGTACGTGTGTGTGTGTGTGTATATATATATATATATATATATATATATATATATATATATATATATATATATATATATATATATATATATATATATACACACACGTACGCACATATATATAATATATTTATATATACATACAAATACACACATTTAATATATATTTATATATACATACAAATACACACATTTAACATATATTTATATATATGGTATAAAATCCTAGAAATCTAGAAATACATCACAAAAAGAATATTTATCCTATTATAAAATAATTAACAATTTAATATCAATAACACATATATATGTAACAGATGTCTCGCAAAATACTTAATATTCCACTATGATAAAATACAGAAACACTAATAATGCACACCTACGTGGGCATCCTTTGTCGTACTACCCGACTATATAGGCTTGGGTTCGGGTCCAGTCCGGAATAAATTGGTACAACCGGGCATCCTAAATATCATAGTCTTAATAAGTAAATAAATAAATCATTTGTAAGGGTCATGTCACAACTTGGCCTGGTTTTCATAGTTATGACACACTTATGGCTTGGCCTTCCCTTCCTAGCTAAAACACAAGTCAAGGCACACAACTATACTATCCGTGCCATGATTTCTAGTCACCTTGTACTCCAAAACTCAACCATGGTTAAAAGTATCTACCGTAATAATTAACTAAATAATCATTTATAAAATTCTAAAATCACTATTTAAATCAAATAAAAAAAAAATTTCCGGGAAGGGAAGCTACACTTAGCGAGGACGATCGCTCCTATGGGAGCGGGGCGTGACACTCAACACATACATGGACATGACCAGGCGTCGAGTTTTAGTATAATTTACGTTATTCAGAAAGATTTGATTCCTTGTGAAGGAGATGAAGAAGTAAAGTTTTATTTTAGAAAGGATGGAATTGTTAGAATTTTGAAAAAAATGATGAATTTTACATAATTATTTAGTTACTTAATTGATATTATTTTAGCGCATGCATGTATTATATATTGGACAATAATAGGCTATATTCCAAAATTCGTATTGGTATCGATTTATTCATCGGCCCTAAAATCAATACGGTTAGCACAAATTTAACCTAGAAAGAATTTGCACTATATTACATAGCAATAGTCGATGATTTGGATTTGGAAGTCATATATCTTCCTAGAAGTCAAGTATATTCATGATTATATTTGGTAATATTTTCTACAAGATACCTATGACACCATTCTTAGAGTAGAGTTAATTTGCACATAACACGAAGGTCCAATGATACCTATGGCACAAATCTTAGAGTATACTCCATTTACTTTTGATACTTGTATTTAATCAATATTGTTTGAATATATGGTACGTACGTGCAGAATTAGTTTGAACAATGAGCTGATACTTAGTTGACCGTTCGTGGATATACAATCGGCAACATGAGAGCAAGATTGGCTTGACAGATGATTTCAAGGCGGACGTTGAATAATTTCTGCGATATGCCAGTGCCAACATTATTTTATGGACGGGAGGCTCATAAAGTGCCTTTGTGTCAAATGTAAAGAGGTATATCTTGTGAGAGAGCACCTCTACAAGAAGGGTTTCGTATAGAACTACAACGAGTGGATAGCTCAAGGAGAACCTTTGTTTCCGTAATATATATCGGTCCTCCTTCAATACGAATATTAACTCTAAATATGTTTACCTATATAAATATAGACGACGTATGAGACTTTAGAGAGTCGGGTCAATGAGGGAGGGAGTACTGCTAGGGGTACCGGGGGGGTAGCTGAGACTAGTCAGCTACGTACATCGGTTATGAGGAATGACTTGTGGATACAAATTGTTGGAAGACGAAAAAGCGGCAACGTGTACGGTACCGGATCGTTGGTATCCCAGCCGTCCATTTACCCCAGGACACCTCCTCTACCTCCTCCTGTAGTTACACTGCCCGACGTTAGTTCCGACACCTATAGTTTGGAGTAGGTTACACAGATATTAGTGACCCTACAGAGTCAGATGACCCAGGTTCTAGGCACTTATGGTCTGATTCCTTCTACCACTGCACCGGCTCCTCCTTCGACCACAACACCTCCTGCATCGGCTAGCCCTACTTTGACCACAGTGCCTCCTTCATTGACTGTTCCAGGCATTGTTCCTGCCCAGGACCTACAACGGGTCATCAGTTTGGTGATGATGCAGTTATATGCGTGTGGACAGCCGCCTCCGCCTCCTCCTCCACCAGCAATTTGATTTGTTGGAGAATTTTGTATGTTTTTTGTTGTATTGTATCAGTTTGTATGACTTTATGGAGTTTGTGTATCATTTGAGGGATTTGTATAAATCTGCTAGTCGTTTACTCCATAGTTTGAAAAATTAGTTGATTGTATAAATATTTGTGTTTGAGTCTATTTCCTTTAATATTATATATATTTATGTTTGAGTTTATTGAATAAGTAGTATATTTTTATTGAATATATATATATATATATATATATATATATATATATATATATATATATATATATATATATATATATATAAGCTCAGCAAAGGACTAGCGACTGATTGTCGAAGGATTACTACAGGTTACCGACTGAATACCGACGAAAATTTTCGTCGGTAACGTGTTGTCTGATACCCAAAATCGTATCAGACGTCTTACCGACGAAAATTTTCGTCGGTAACTTTCTGGAAAATTGTAAATGTGGTCTTACAAAATTCTGTTGTTAGTCCGTCGCAAATCTGTCGCAAATCTTACCAACGAAAGTAATACGTTGCTAATCTGTTGTTGTCGCCAAATCCGTTGGTAAGTTGTCGCTACAGCGGCGGATCACTGATGGATATTTCTTAGCGACAATTAATCTAACGACTCTTCGTATCCGTCAGTATTCCGTCGGTATTACTAAATAGCGACGGAAAAGATAGATTTAGCTATGGATATTTTCGTCGCTAATTAGCTGTAATTTTTTAGTGATCTCCCTAAAAACATCTCTAGTAATAAATTTTCTAAGTTCTTAGGCAGCTTAGGTATGTTACAATATCTATGCATCAACTTGATAGGGAGTGTTGATTTGTAATCTTTATAACTATTATTTTATGTCTCACTTTAGTCCAACATGGACAGGGTTAACGGAGGATGTCATGATTTCAATAAAATTAGAGTTCTTTTTGGATTTTTCAACTATAACCCACACTTTCTTTCTTGTCAAGCTGAAACCAAATATGATGAAATAGGAGGGCATATGCAGTACTAAATCATTAAGCATCCTAAATATTAGATGTTCTGATAAACATGAGTTACAAAATAAGATAAAGATGTTATTAGGATAAGATATGGTCCTAGACAAAGATGAATTAAAGTTTCGAAGAATAATATAGCTTTTGTTAGTGTTACAAAATACACAGCCCTTCATGAAGTCGAATGGAAAAAAGATGTTTCCAAAAGGATTGGGATATAGACTTTATTATATCTATAAGATTTCGTTAAGAAAATTAAGGTTCCATACTAACTTTTTGCTCAAAACAATCTAGGAACGTTTGCTATCAGCATCTTAAAATCAATCTTATATTTTTGATGTGACATGTATGTGGTTAGTCATAAGCAAATTAAGAAAACAATGAAAGAAACATGTAGTATATATTTCCATGCCAAAATGTTTGTAACAAGCTGATCTTTGGGCCCATGGGCAAAACCCATTCCCCACTAGTAGAGGAGACACTGGATTTATGTGATAGTTAAGTCAATCTACAGTTTGTTTGGTTTAGGTCCCATTGAAATTTGCTTTTCTTATAATTTGAAGATCAATTTTATACTTGACATGCTTGTGTACGTATCCTTTTTTCCTCCCCCCCCTTTGTTTTTTTCCTTTTTTTTGTTAGCATTGTTTAGTTGGAAGTTTCAAACTTATATGAACCTGTTAGAATAAATGACGTTCTGGCAAGAACTTCTATGAAGTTGATAATTTTAGGCCATATTACATCCATAAAAAAAGGAAATATAAGAAATTAGGCTCGATGAACTGTGAATGTGAAGCATGAAGTCATTGTATGGTGAGACAACATTGACGTCACTTATCCATCTTTTAATTTGTGGTTTGCAAGACCGAACTCGAGTGACTCTTGTGGTTACGAAGAAGAGGTATAAGATCCTAATTGGGTGGTGGAAGATCAATGAATCGAGCTTAGGGGGCATATTATTCCTTCCATTTATAATAATGGTGGGAGTTGGGGGACACAAAAGACATGTAATACAGCGTGCATAAAGTCCCGTGCATAATGTCGGGCATCACAAAAAAAATTGTGGTTTGCAAGTATTGAAGTTATTTTGATGTGATACTACAAAAAGGAAGAAAAAAATTCACGTCCTAAATTTAGTGAAGTAGCATGTAAAATGTAGAATGTAATGTGGTAAGCTTTGGTAACTCATGGGCTGCTGAAAGTTTCTTCTGAAAAGTAAAGTGCACATGGCTAATGCAATATTAACACAAGGAGAGAATTTTATGTAAAGAACATTGGACTCTGTTGCTTCAGCCATTTTCTGAGAATTTATGTAAAATCATGTAATCGAGGTGCTTTTGAGTTTACATTTTTTTTTGGAACTTCTTTTACAGAAAATAGAATATATGTAAGTGCAGATTTTCCTATATACGAGATTCACTTCAGTGAAGAATTTAATTCTTTATGGAAGTCATGGCTTAATTCGAATTAACAAAAATGTCTTGTGTAAGAATTGATCTTTCAATTGATGGTCATTTCAGTGGACGAATGAATATATATATATATATATATATATATATATATATATATATATATATATATATATTGAAAGAATCGATCTCCTGACCACTTGGACCGCATACATCTCTCTTAACCACTAGGCTATATATATATATATATATATATATATATATATATATATATATATATATATATACCCCTCCCTCAACTTGTTTAATATTAGGGATTAACTTGATTAATATTAGGGATACATACATGTGAATGTTATTAGTTTATTGGTGGTGTCAGTATTAACACCCACAGTTCAGTCAAAAGTACGGACATCTCCATGTAGACTGCAAGTCGATACCCTTTTTTTTTTCTTTTTTTGCCCACTTTTCAAGGTACGTTCAAACCCCGTACCTGGGGCTGATTCCTCTGTCAAACCTTGTGTGATTCATGCCGGTTGAGTTGACCGTGGCCGTCCGTCCGGCCACCAGCCAAATGAAAATGTTCTTCTTTTTCCATTAGTACTATAGATGCACATGTATTGTATTTTATAGTACTTGAAAAGAACAAATAAAAGCCTCTTTTAAAAAAAAAAAATTATACATAATTACCTAACCATCCATGTTTAATTTAATGAACCATTAAAAATAAATAAAGATATTTTTGAAAAAAAAAAAAAAAATTACAGTAAAGCCTCAACTTTTCATATAGGTTAACATCAACTTTGAGGTTGCGAAGAAGCTGTGGATTGAGATCAGCTGGTGCAAAATAGAAACACAGTGAATTTGTTCAATTTCAAGCCCCTGCAAAATTAAAGAATAAAACTTAACCCCCACCTGTTTATAACATGTATACAAAATTATTAATGAAAATTACCATTGGAAAGTGGATGAACTCAATATTTCCTTTTGCTTCTGAATTACAATACACAGCCAAACTCCTGATTTTGAAAGACAACAAATATGGCATTAGGAACAAAGTCTTAAAGCACTTAATATAGCATTAGAAACAATTCATCCATCCCCATATTCTATAACAACCATTGTTCGGTATAAAACTAAAGACAGAAGAAAATCGCAGTTTAAGTACAGAGCTCATGGTGGCAATCTTCCTGACAAGTACTGACACAGTTTGTCCCGCAGGACGCATCCATCTTTGTCAGCAAAATTGCAGAACTGTTGCTTGTAACTGGTGTCATGTATGTGAGAGAGTGGCATTTCATCCCTCTCCTCATCTTCCATGTCTATGATGATGTTGTGCAGCAAGCAGCAAACCAGAATTATCCTGGGAAGCCGGTGCTTATCAGGCCTCCACATTTCTCCCTGAACAATCTTCCACATCTCCTTCAGTCTTGCCAATGCTCTCTGCGCAACAATTCTGGTCGCGGAGTGTCTTCTGTTGAACTCTGATTTCGATTCAGAAAGTTGACTCCCTTGGTAGGGAGTGAGAAGCCACGGAAGGATGGGAAAAGCTTCATCCCCAGCTACGTACTCCCTGACCTCCGATCCTTCCGAAAGCACCATCTTATTTCCGTTCAGCCTTCCACCTTTCTCACATAATTTGAAAAAGCCTGAATTACGGAGCAGTAGGAAGTCATCCATGCTTCCAGGCCAGCCTGTGACAATATCTCGGAACCTCATCTCAGGATCCACAACGGCCTGCAAGACCATGCTATGGTTCTTTGCATGATCACGCCATACTTTATTGGCAGGGTCAAGAGAGGGCAGGCACATCATGATGTGAGTGGTGTCTATGGCGCCACAGCAGTTGGGGAGACCTCGGATCTTTTCAAACTTGGACTTGATAGAACCCATTTCCTCTTCACTGTTGGGCCATCGAAGGTGGTGGAAGCCTCTTTCTTCCATGGCCTCCACGAATCGCCAAGTCACTTGGGAGACGGTCGAATGATTCATTCCGAACGACACTCCTATATTCAGTAAGGACTCACCAGAGCTTAATCTTCTTAGAGCAACAGCTACTTGATCATCTATAGACAGAGTCTTGCCATCATTGAAAGCAAAGTTCTTCACCATCAAATCCTCCCGCACCAATGAACATATGTAGTTGAACGTTTTTCTTGAGATCTTGAAAACAGATTCAAACTTTTTTGATTCTTTTGACATAGATAAGGGCCCTGCACAAACACCAATGATGCAAATAATAAAATATGCGGAAGATAAACTCTTCCTAGATAAAAATGTGTGAAGAAGAACATTGACATTCCTTCGGAGATTTGCTCAATTTATCAAGAACAAGAGATAGGAGATAGGGCATAAGTAACATATTGTAATGAAGTAAACGTTACCCGAGTGTATCTTAACTAGCTATGTTGCATGGACACAAATACAACAAAACATGATACCAATTCCGCAACATGGAGACAATATTGATTTAGGCGTTTTAGTGTTTGTGTCCTGCCCAATACATGTCCCACAAGACAAGACACACTGCATCCCTTTAGACTATTGATTTAGGCGATTTAGTGTTTGTGTCCTGCCCAATACATGTCCCACAAGACAAGACACACTGCATCCCTTTTTAGAGTGTGTGCTCCCTAGCTACGTAGTGAGTACACTTCATTGCATTACTTTCTAACAACTTCTCCATGATCTAGGATTTTGATGGCCAAGGCCCAAGAATAAAGTGGATTTAGGGATCTCTTCCTTGAATGTAAGAGTTTAAATTGTCGCTACTGATTTAGTAGGGACCGATATATCGGGATCGGTTGAATCGGTTGAACGGAAACGATTGAATTAAGATTCTTTTCTCGTTATGGAAAGGCTTTTTCGGAATCAAATCCCATATTCAGCGGGTTGCACCTCGAGGATTGACTTTGCGGCTGAGTCGGGAGAGACCTCCCGTTGCTCTGCTTTTCATGCCGCACTTGCTTTGCTTTGGTTTTCGTGAATACGTTTTCGTGAATGTTTTCGATGGTTTTCATGGCTTACGTTTTCGAACTTCGCATTCGTATCGAATTCCTTGAATAATACAGTGTTCTAATCAGTTGCTTATGCGATTGCAAGTGATCGCGTAGGCGACGTCTAAGTGCAGCCAACCAGTCCCTCGCCTGAAGCAAAGACTAAGGTGAGTGGCTGACCTCCTTCGTCTCGATCCTCTGTTTCAAATCAATCATGAAACACAAAATCAATGCTTGTGGCCATAGTAAGATATCGAAGAATCCACTTGACCGCACTCCAATGTATCCATCCTGGATTGGAAAGATACATGTTAACTACAACTACGTGAGCAATATCTGATCTTGCACCCACCATGACATACATGAGACTACACATTGCTGAAGTATATGGAACTTGCTCCATATCTACATTTTCGTTATCGGTAGATGGACACTACTCCGCAATGAGCTTAAAGTGAGCTGCAAGGGTGTTGCTTGTAGTGCCCCGTCCCTACATCATGTCCCGTTTCCGTCCACGGGGTACGCGAGAAAGGAACATTGTCGCTACTGATTTAGTCGGGACCGATAGATCGGGATCGGTTGAATCGGTTGAACGGGAACGATTGAATTAATATTCTTTTCTCGTTATGGAATGGCTTCTTCGGAATCAAGTCCCATATTCAGCGGGTTGCGCCTCGAGGATTAGCTCTGCGGCTAAGTCGGAATAGACCTCTTGTTGCTCTGCTTTTCATGCCGTACTTGCTTTGGCTTTGGTTTTCGTGAATGCGTTTTCGTGAATGTTTTCGATGGTTTTCATGGCTTGCGCTTTCGAACTTCGCATTCGTATCGAATTCCTTGAATAATACAGTGTTCTAGTCAGTTGCTTATGCGATTGCAAGTGATCGTGTAGGCGACGTCTAAGCACAGCCAACCAGTCCCTTGTCTGAAGCAAAGACTAAGGTGAGTGGCTGACCTCCTTCGTCTCGACCCTCTGTTTCAAATCAATCATGAAACACAAAATCAATGCTTGTCGCCATAGTGTAGAATCAATAAATTGAGGCACGATTCTTCACGAAACACTTGCTAAAGGAATCTCGGAATGACTGCATCAATTTGAGTAATTTACTCAGAAAATGTAAGTTTCACACCAAAAAAAGAAAAAAAAATAAGGTTCTAGAAAAGAGAGAATTATTTCAAGATCTGTAAAAACGGTCATTAGGCAACTTGTCGACAAGGGATAGTTTCCTCGAACGGTTGCCTAGGCCAAGGAACCGATTCGGCCCGAAAGAACGAGTATAACTAGTGCCAGCAGGACTGGTACGAGTGATTCGAGAACTTTCGAGTCGGGCTCGCTACACGCCGCGAGAGGATCGCCGTCTAACACAGTTGTAGTCCATGATGGCTTGAAATTGCCAATGACCTTCACACCCTTTCACTGCTTGAACTAACGCACGTGACACGGGATGAACATGATAACTGTTCAATGTATACAATTTCATATGCTTGCCTCAAAACATGTTAATATCCAAATCGATCAGGATGGTTAGAAAGATCACCAAATAGCTAACACGTTTTATAAAACGGCTTGAACCAAATGTAGAGCTTGGGCTTAATTAGCCACTTGCCAGTACATGTGATCGTACTGACGCTCGCTCTTCGCAGGTGCTAGAAATCAAGAAGAACGTGCCAACTGACCAGGGCGACGTTCGTGTTTTTAAGCTTCGACCGCGCGTCGAAGATCCCCGCTGCTCAACTTTTGAAGACTCTCTGCAACAGTCCTAGAAACATGTCTCGACATCCCTCGCATCCAGGTGGCTGGAATACTTTCGTTGTAAATGAGGGATATATGTATGGAACGGCTATCTCATCGGCACTCCTTTTGTAATCGAGTCATGTTGTAAAGCTCGCGCGGCACGGTTGTAGTAGTCTGTAAATGATGTCTATTATCAATAAAATATAAAGTTTCTCTGTCTCAATGTGTTGTTCAATTTGTCTACGCTCTCTCTTAAATGTTGTGTTTCGGATTACCTTATGACTATGCCTTGTGCGATCGCACCCTAGGTCTGCACGACATCACATCCGGGGAATGACTATTGATTCTTCGGAATCGGGACGTGACATAATGGTATCAGAGCACGGCTTTACGTCCTTGGCCTCCAGTCTCGAGTCTCTAGTCTCGAACCGTTGACCTCGTGTCGATGAGATGAGTTGTTCCATACGCTGAACCCAAGACATTTTCTGAAACTAATGGGAGTTGTCTTTTTCCCCAGGAGTTGCGGGACCTCGGGGGGAGGGCGAAGCAAGCGCTTCCAGCGGCTCGAGTAGTTCCGAAGCCGAGCCTTCCGTCAACCCAACGGGGAGGATGCCTACCGAAGCCAGACCTTCCGGCAGTCCTATGGAGCGGATACTGCATATGCTCGAAATGCAGCAGAGGCAGGCCGCAACATTCCAACAAGAAAGCGAGAAGCTGCGCCTGCAGTCCGAAAGGCGACAGGCCCAATTTGAAGCCTGGTTCGAAGCACAGTTCAAGAAGCAGCAAGGGCAACTTGACACGCTACGGCAGTTGGTGCAAATAGTCGTAACCAACGGGAACTCTGCAACCCGTACTGTCGAACCCGTGAAACGGCCCATTGAAGTCGCACCCGGGGAGCCTTCATCTCAGCTTGCGTCGCCAGAGAATAACACCTTCGACTATACCAACTTCAAGAAGGCGTTTCGCCCTTCCTTCTCCGGCACCGAAGACCCTTCCCTTGCGATTGACTGGTTAGACGAGATCGAAGACAACTTCGAGCTCCTCGGCATCGATGAGGCAAAGAAAGTCGCTTGCGCTCAACTTCAACTTCGGTGGAACGCGCACGACTGGTGGGCGGTAAGAAAAACAAGCTATTTGCCGCGATGATTCCACCGTCCGATCTCCTGGGCTACGTTCCGCAAGGCCTTCGAAGTCGAGTAGTTACCTGCAGCGATCCGCCAGGCGAAGGAGAACGAGTTCATGCAGCTAAAATAGGAAAACATGACGGTACATGAATATGCTGCAGAATTCAACAAGTTGGCTCGATTTGCGAGTGTCTACCTGCCAACGGCGACGAGTCGAGCACGGAGATTAGAAGTGGGCCTGAGGCCTTCCATTTCTTCTCATGTGACGGTGCCCGAGTATCAAACAATGGGCGAGTCACTCAACCATGCCCTTCGTCTCGAGCCTCAATACCCCGGTCGCCACAGGCACTGTTCATACCTACAATAACAAGCGCCATGGCAACCCATGAGGTAACAATGCGCATAAGCGTCCAAACCGCAGCAACGGAGGCGGCAACTAGGGGAGGAATCGAGAATACTATAATTTCTGCCACAAGGAGGGACACCTGCCTACCGAATGTCGAATGAAAAATGGAGCTTGCCACCAGTGCGGTCGGGTAGGCCACTTCGCGCGAGATTGTCCAGAAGGCAGGCAGAACCAATGCCCGCCACAACACCAACAAAACCGAGGCCAAGCACCTCAGGCTCTACATACCGTGCTACAAAATGGCCAAGACCGTCGCCCCAATGCCCAGGGCCGCGTCTACGCCATGACCCAGAATGAAGCATTCGCATCTGACACAGTCGTGACAGGTATACTGCATTTCAATAACAAATCTGCTCGTGTACTGTTTGATTCAGGTGCTACGCATAGCTTTATATTGACGGATTTTGTCGCCGAACCCAAATTCCTTATGAGACCGTTAGGACTTAATCTTAGCGTCAATATACCGTCGGGCACGTCACTACTTGCAAACTTAGCTTGCAGAGACGAAATCATCTGTATAGGTGGTCAAAAGGTAGGTCTCGATACGATAGTCCTAGACATTAAGGACTACGATATCATTCTGGAAATGGATTGGCTCGGTCTTAGCAATGCAACCATCAACTGTGCAGAAAAGATTGTCACCTTCCATATAACTGGAGTGCTTGAATTCTATTATTCGTGTGGTGAGGCATCACCGACCTGTATGGTGATCTCGGCAATATCGGCTCGAAGGATGGTGCATTCCGGGTGTGAAGGCTATTTAGCGTCTGTTCGAGACATGAGACAGGATGGTACAAACGCGGGTCATGCCGACGTTGTGGCAGAATTCCCAAACGTGTTTCCGGACGAGCTATCCGGCATGCCACCTGATCGAAGAGTTCACCATTGCCACATTTCCCGATACCCGACCGATCTCTAAAGCTCCGTACAGAATGACCCCTGCAGAGCTTAAGGAATTCAAAGTACAATTACAAGAGTTGCTCGATAAGGGATTCATACGGCCTAACGTCTCGCCATGGGGAGCGTCCGTGTTGTTTGTCAAAAAAAGAACGGCTCAATGCGTCTTTCTATCGATTACTGAGAGCTGAACAAGGCCACCGTCCGGAACAAATACCCATTGTCCCGCATAGACGACCTGTTCGATCAGTTACAGGGCACTTCGGTGTTTTCTAAAATTGATCTTCGCTCGGGTTACCATGAACTCAAGATTAAGCCGGACGATGTGTTGAAGTCAGCCTTCCACACTCGATACGGCCATTACGAATTCCAGGTAATGTCGTTCGTCCTAACGAATGCCCCAACTGCTTTCATGGATTTAATGAATCGGGTATTTCGAAACTTCCTCGACAAGTTCGTAATAGTCTTCATCGACGATATACTCGTCTACTCGAAAGACAAGAGGCAACACGCTGAGTATCTGCGGACCGTGTTTCAGACTCTTCGGAAAAATCAGTTGTATGCGAAGCGGAGCAAGTGTGAATTTTGGATGAGCAGCGTCGCATTCCTCGGACACATCATTTCATCTGAAGGCATTGCAGTCGACCCAAAGAAAGTTGAAGTCTTTGTCGATTGGAAATGGCAGCGTCAGTCGGCGAGATTCGAAGCTTCCTTAGCTTAGCAGGATACTACCGACGCTTCGTGAAGGATTTCGCAAAGATCGCATCGCCTCTGACTCATCTCACCCAGAAAAGAGTCGCTTTTGAATAGTCAGACGACTGTGAAACTTCCTTCCAGGAGTTAAAGCAACGGCTCGTCTCGGCCCCGATACTCGCACTTACAGAAGGGACTGAAGGATTCCAGATCTTCAGCGATGCGTCCGGCCAGGGTTTCGGGTGTGTGTTGATGCAATGAAACAAGGTGATATCTTTTGCTTCCCAACAGCTAAAGTCGTACGAGAAGAACTATCCCACCCCATGACCTAGAGTTAGCAGCGATTGTGTTCGCGTTGAAGTTGTGGCGTCACTATCTTTATGGCGTGGCGTGCACGATCTATACGGATCACGAGAGCCTCAAGTATCTATTCACACAGAAGGAGCTGAACTTGCGACAAAGACATTGGCTTGAACTGATCAAAGATTACGACTTGACTATTGACTATACGCCGGACAAGAAAAATGTTGTGGCATATGCCCTGAGTCGGAAGTAAATTGTCTCGCTATCCATCGACCGCAGATTGCTACGCGACTTAGAAGAGATGGACATCGACCTCCGGGTTCGATTCAGGGATGTGCATTTGGCACAGTTATAGCTAGAGTCGAGCTTGCGGAAAAAGATCAAGACCGCTCAGAAGGATGATCTGTACCTGAAGAAAGTGCGAGAGCAAATTTCAACGGATAGCACGACCGACTTTGCGGTAGACGAAACCGGCGTGCTTCGATTGAAGGGTAGGCTATGTGTTCCGGACGATTCAGAACTTAGAAACGAGATATTGACGGAAGCGCACTATGCAAAGTATACCTTGCATCCAGGTAGCACTAAGATGTACAAGGACCTCCGCACGACCTTTTGGTAGTACGGAATGAAGAGAGATATGGCGCTCTTCGTGTCGCAATGCATGGTCTGTCAGCAGGTAAAAGCTGAACATCAGAGACCGAACGGGGAGATGCAGAACTTTGCCATTCTAGAATGGAAACGGGATCATGTCACTATAGACTTTGTTATTGGCCTGCCGAAGACACTGCAGGAAAATGATGCCATCTGGGTCATCGTTGATCGATTAACCAAGTCAACGCACTTCATTGCCATTAAAGTTACTTGGAGCGTTGATAGCCTGGCTCAGGTTTATCTTGAAGAGATAGTACGGCTGCACGGAGTCCCTGTATCCATCGTCTCTGATCGGGATGCACGATTTCTATCGCGCTTCTGGAGTAGCCTTCAGTCGGCTCTAGGTACCAAGTTGCAGTTTAGTTCAGCTTACCATCCCCAGACCGACGGCCAAACGGAACGTGCGAATCAGATTCTCGAAGACATGTTACAACTCTGTGCAATTGACTTCAAGTCGAGTTGGGACGTTCATCTACCGTTGGCCGAATTTGCATACAACAATAGCTATCAGTCCAGCATCCAAATGGCGTCGTACGAAGCCTTGTACGGCCGGAAGTGCAGATCACCCATTTGCTGGGATGAAGTCGGGGAACGGCAGATTCTTGGCCCGGAGCTGGTGGAACAGACCGTGGAGAAGGTCAAGCTCATTCGGAAAAGATTAAAGGCTGCGCAGAGTCGGCAGAAAAGTTACGCGGATGTCCATCGTCGACCCCTCGAGTTTTTAGAAGGCGATCACGTATTTCTTAAAGTATCGCCTATGCGTGGAGTTACCCGGTTTGGTGCAAAGGAAAAGTTGAGTCCGAGATTCGTTGGGTCATTCGAAATATTAAAGCGAGTCGCCCCAGTGGCCTATCAAATTGCCCTGCCGCCAACGCTAGCGAATGTGCACGATGTCTTCCACGTCTCTCAGTTGCGGAAGTACGTGCACGATCCAAGCCACGTGGTAGATTTTGGTCAACTGGAGCTGAAGGCTGACTTATAATATGTTGAAGTGTCATCCAAATCTTAGAACGTAAAGCTAAACTGATGCGGAATCGAGCGATCCCTCTCGTCCGCGTACTCTGGAGCAATCATTCGGTCGAGGAGTCGACCTGGGAGCTTGAATCGGAGATGAAGGAGAATTTTTTTCATTGTTCTCGTAGAGGTAGGTTCTATTCTTAAGTTTTGAGGTCGAAACTTTTTATTAGTTAGTTATAGTGTAGTGCCCCGTCCCTACATCGTGCCCCGTTTCTGTTACGGGATGCGCAAGAAAGGAACAATGTCGCTACCGATTCAGTCGGGACCAATAGATCGGGATCGGTTGAACAGGAACGATTGAATTAAGATCATTTTCTCGCTATGGAAAGCTTCTTCGGAATCAAGTCTCATATTCAGAGGGTTGCGCCTCGAGGATTGGCTCTGCGGTTGAGTCGGGAGAGACCTCCCATTGCTCTGCTTTTCATGCTGCACTTGCTTTGGCTTTGGTTTTCGTGAACGCGTTTTCGTGAATGTTTTCAATGATTTTCATAGCTTGCGTTTTCGAACTTCGCATTCGTATCGAATTCCTTGAATAATACAGTGTTCTAATCAGTTACTTATGCGATTGCAGGTGATTGTGTAGGTGACATCTAAGCGCAGCCAACCAGTCCCTTGCCTGAAGCAAAGATTAAGGTGAGTGGCTGACCTCCTTCGTCTCGACCCTCTGTTTCAAATCAATCATGAAACAAAAAATCAATACTTGTCGCCATAGTGTAGAATCAATGAATTGAGGCACAATTCTTCACGAAACACTTGCTAAAGGAAACTCAGAATAACTGCATCAATTTGAGTAATTTACTCAGAAAATGTAAGTTTCACACCAAAAAGAGAAAAGATAAGGTTCTAGAAAAGAGAGAATTATTTCAAGATCTGTAAAAACGGTCATTGGACAACTTGTCGACAAGAGATAGTTTCCTCGAACTGTTGCCTAGGGCAAGGAACCGATTCGGCCCGGGAGGAACGAGTATAGCTAGTGCCAGCATAACTGATACGAGTGATTCGGAAACTTTCGAGTCAGGCTCGCTACCCGCCGTGAAAGGATCACTGTCTAACACAGTTATAGTCCATGATGGCTTGAAATTGCTAGTGACCTTCACACCCTTTCACTGCTTGAACTAACGCACGTGACACGGGATGAACATGATAACTGCTCAATGTATACAATTTCATATGCTTGCCTCAAAACAAGTTAATATGCAAATTGATTAGGATGGTTAGAAAGATCACCAAATAGCTAACATGTTTTATAAAACTGCTTGAACCAAATACAGAGCTTGGGTTTAATTAGCTACTCGCCAGTACATGTAATCGTACTGACCGCTCTTCGCAGGTGCTAGGAATCAAGAAGAACGCGCCAACTGACCAGGACGACATTCGTGTTTTGAAGCTTCGATCGCGCGTCGAAGACCCCCGCTGCTCAACTTTTGAAGACTCTCTGCAACTGTCCAAGAAACATGTCTCGGCACCCCTCGCATCCAGATGGCTGGAATACTTTTGTTGTAAATGAGAGATATATGTATGGAACGGCTATCTCATTGGCACTCCTTTTGTAATCGAGTCATGTTGTAAAGCCCGCATGGCACGATTGTAATAGAGTCTGTAAATGATGTCTATTATCAATAAAATGCAAAGTTTCTCTGTCTCATTGTGTTGTTCAATTTGTTTGCGCTCTCTCTCTCTTAGATGTTATGTTTCCGATTACCTTATGACTATGCCTTGTGCGATCGCAACCTAGGTTCGTACGACATCACGTCCGGGAAACGACTATCGATTCTTCGGAGTCGGGACGTGACATTGCTCACTTTCTTCAACCCGTTCATCCTGAAATTCGGAAGTACCCAGTGAATGCCCTTTTTTGGACAACCACAACAACTTGTATTTTCTCTTTCGGCTGATCTCCATCAAAAGAATAGTCTTCGCTTACACCCAAATCCTTCATAGAGAAGACCATGCCCAGTTTGCGTTTCAACTCCGTTAACCTTGCGGTATTTTGACCCACCAATAGCATATCATCCACACAGAACAATAAAATAATGAATCATCATCGATAAATGCTTCACAAATACACAATGGTCCGACATCGTACGTGCATAACTATGCCCCCCCCCCATAAACAACCCGAACTTTTTGTACTACTATCGCGGAGCCTACTTCAGACCATATAAGCTCTTCTTCAACCGATAGACTAATAATGACTTGTCTTGTTCACAGAATCCCTCAGACTACTCCATGTATAATTTCTTCTCTAAATTACAGGAATGTTGTTTTTACGTCCATCTGTTCAACCTCTAAGTCTGCTGCTAACGCTAACACTACCTAAATAGATCTCTAAGTCTGTTGCTAACGCTAACACTACCTAAATAGATCACAACTTGACGACCTACGAGAAGATTTTATCGAAATCCACGCCCTTTCGTCAATTGTAGCCTTTTACTACTAGCCTCGCTTTCTATCGAGGGCGAGTAGCATCTTCTGTTTGCTTCACTCTGAACATTCATCTATTCTTCAAAGCCTTCTTGCTCTTTGGCAATCGCATTAGCTCATAAGTGGAGTTTTCCTGTAAGGAACTCATCTTCTCTTTCATGGCCTACATCCACTTCGGCCTATATTCGTCTTCCATCGCCTTTGTGAAGCTTTCGGGCTCTCCGCCGTCAGTCAATAGCACATACTCATTTGTTGAATACCTCGTAGATGGTCGACGCTCTCTCGTGCTTCTCCTTAATGGAGCCTCTGGTATTGGTTGTATATTGACAGCCTTATTCCTTTCAGGAATTGTCTCTTCAGAGGATGCTAATCCTCTTGAAGGTCGCCCTAATCATCATTAGCAGACTGATGACCAAGGTTAGGAGCATCTCCATGTACTAGTTCCTCCATAATTTAATCCTCTACGGTGCCCTCTAGAAACAGCTCAAAACGTAATGACTCTAACTCAGACAATTCCTCAGTCTCATAAAGCATCTCGAAATCATGAGTGTTGGTCATGATCTGATCCTCGACGAATATCAGTACTTGCTTCTGTAGAACTTTCTTTCCACTAGGTCGTAGAGTCTATAGCCAAACTCATCTTGACCATAGCAAACAAAAACGCATTGTCTTGTATTTGGCTTAAGTTTGGATCTATCGTCCTTCGGTACATGCACGAAAGTCTTACAACCAAACAATCGAAGGTAACTGTATGATGGACTCCTTGTAACACCCAGTTTTCTGAAATTGGGGTATTTTTAAAATTTTATTATTTTTATTATTTATTAGTGGTATTTTAGTCATGGTATGATTTTCTGGTGATTTTAGTTAAGTTAAACCATTTTCTAAGTCATGACTTATGACTTTGTGACTTACTAGCACAACCTTAGTGTAAACCCTAGTTTTTCATAACCTAGAGACTAACCATGATCATGTGAGCCTAACCATAGGCTTAGAACACCAAATTAGTGATTTTGGCCAAAAAAGGGTATTTTGGTAATTTTCTAGGATTTATTTAGAATTATTTGGATATATGTGTTTTTATTATTAATTAATTATTGTTAAGTGTCATGAGAGCCCCTAACCAAGTTTAGCCTAATCTAGAGGTTAGTTACTAACCTAGAATGACTAAGAGGATAGATATTTGGTCATGGTTAAAGTGATAAAAATATCTTGATATTACTTTATGGATATTTTCCATGAATTACTCAAAATATCTTAAACCTTTACCTAAAGTCTTGCCTTAGCCTAGAAGAAAGCCAAGGACACCTCCCCTACCCCCATGGCAGCCAAGAACACCCCCTTACCACTACCCCCTTCCTATATTAACCCATCAAAATCATTCATGAATAATTTACATGAATTTTAATCTCACAAAAATTCCATTTCTTCACAAGGCCACAACTTGATCAATTTTGATCCAAATCACCTCTAGTTTCTTGCATTGGACTCCCCTACACTAGAGGGTACTAGTTAGGGCCTGCTATCAAGGAATTTGGAAGCTTTTGGCATCACCAAGTGGAAGGAATCACACCCCTCTTTATTGATTTTTCATTGGATTTGCACAAATAGGTAAATACCCTCAAACCATGTTAATTTTGTGTTTTCTCTTCATATTTGCATGCATCTAAGTATAAGGGAACTGTGGGTCAAGTTTGGTAGTTGGTTTGGTGTCCGTATCGGACACGTATCCTAGGCTAGGAAACTGTGTTTGTCGAAATGCCACAAAGAAATTAATTTCATTATTTTGTAAAACAAATTTCATAATCTTGTAGCCCTAGACTTATAGTTTACACCTACACTTGACTGAACACGACACGGTGTCATTTTCGTGTCGAAAATCGACTTGGACACGCTGCCAGGACACCGCACTGAGGTATACAGCCTCCCCTGCTACCACACCCTTCGTTCTCTCTGTACAGACCACTAGGACACACCAAAATTGGTGGACACGAGGGGGCAATGTCTGCGCACATGCCCCCAAAGTTTCACGACGTATCGTTTTGTATCGGACACGAAATCGGGGCCGCACTGGCCATACACGCGCACAGTTTCAGTCGAAATCCGACTTGGACACGGCCTTCGTGTCGCATGGACACGAGTCGAGGACACCTCGTGTTTGCACGAGTGTGTAGCCCTACACGTGGGCTACACGTGGGCATGACCACGAGGCCCCACGTGGCTCGTGTCGTGTCCACGAGGCGCGTGAACACGTGCACGACGCGGTGCCAAACACGCGTATCAGTCGTGTTTTCACGACTGATAGGGGCTTCCCATTTAGACACGGCGACACGTGGGTGCGTGTCAGGGTCCTAGGTGTGTAGCCTGACCCTAGGCGAACCTAGGGACACGAGCACGACACTTCACGTGTCCTGTGTCGTGAGCACGAGGCACGTGAACACGTGCACGATGCTGTGAAACTGCACAGTGTCAGGATTTACCTGAGTGAGTTTTTGGGTGTTTGGACACGCCGTGTCGTGTCGTGGTGGACTCTCATTGACACCCACGACACGTATACATATGGGGCACCAATTACCAACCACTAATTTCGAGTCTTAGCTCGTGTAGGTGCGTGAAATCAGATTACCTACCTGTCGAGTGCACAGTGCACATGTTCCAGGAACTGGGATATTTCCCAGATTTTAAAAGTGGATTTCAAATCTATTTTGATTAAGATTTATACATGTACATGTGTATTTCAGTGTATATATATGTAGTATATATGTATGTGAGTGTGTGGGTGAGTTTTTAGGTTGTGTACATGTATATACTTATGTATATACATGTATGTGTATATTAGGTGCTTGTGTATATTAGGGGTGTGTGTGTTGGGGTTGTTCCTGTTCTCAGGAAACTGAGAACAGTCCCCCCCCCCTTGACTGTCATCTCTCTCTCTCACTGTCATCCCTCTCTCTTCCCTCTCTATATAAATGTAATGTATATATAAGTTTTATATATATATATATATATATATATATATATATATATATATTGTATTACATATATATAGTGTCTTTATATATATATATATATATATGCAAGTTTGATGTATATATATATGGGTTTGGTATTATATATATAGAGTATTCCTATATTGACATATAGGTATTAGATAGATGGGTATATCTATATATAGGTATATATATATATATATATATATATATATATATGACTTTCTAAGTATAGGTTATATAGAAACCTATAACCACTAGCCTATGGAACTTCGTTATATGGCCTATGGCCAAGGTACTAGCCCATGGCTTTGGGGCTAACCCCAATGGCCTAATGACCCAAACACCACTAATTGACCCTTGTTGACTAAGTGTTGACCAAAGTCAACCTTAGGTCAAATTTGATCTAGTTAACCTAGAATTGACTAGGATTGACCTACAATGACTAGTTTAACTAGTTTGACTATGGTTGGCCTAACTTTGACTAGTCTGACCATGTTTGACTTAATTACCTTATTGACTAGTCTTTGTTTGACCTAATTACCTTGCTGACTAGTCTTTGTTTGACAATACCTTAGTTGGTCTAAGTTTGACTTAGACTTGACCCAGATTGATCATGTTGACTAGTTTGATTAGAATGTTGACCAGGAGTTGACTTTAACCTAGATTAAACTTGTTTGACCTTGTTTGATCTTGTTTGACCTTATTTGACTTAGTATGACTTCCTGTGACCTAGTTTGACTATTAGAGTTGACCAAGAGTTGACTTTTGACCAGATTGACCTAGAATCATGTAGTATGCATTGTATACTTTATTTTTACCATTGTGGATACATTGTGACTTGTATTGCTCTGATTAGGAGCCATACACCTCTCCTCAGACAGTATATCCTCTTCAGACATTCAGTTACCAGGCGAGTACATTCTCTGACCGTTTCATACTTGCCCGGATTTATATTCTTGCTCTAGATTACTTTACTTGATGCTGACACGATTGTTATCACGGATTGGTACTATATGGATCTTTTCATGAGATGTTATCCCTCTCGGGAGCATCAGATACAGCATGTTGTGCGTTTCACGAATCATCATGTATCTCATGCTTCTATTATCATGAATCTTCATGTATCAGCTAGTGACTCATGTACTCTCATGATCACCGAGCCTCCATGAATCTTCATGAATCACTCACGTATCACCCAATTATGGGCTTATCATGAATCTTAACGTAACATGAATGGATCCTTGTGTATTGATTGGGGAAACGGGGGAGTAGAAGTGGACATGTGAATAATTCCAAGTAGTGTAATCATGTGCAAACTCAGTAGTGTAATCATATGCAAACTCAGTAGTGTAATCATGTATAAATTCCAGCCTTTCACATGCCTATCTTGTGCTCTACATCACTAGACACTTACAGTTCTCTATATACAGTAGATATTTCCTTTACAGCTATCTCTTTTGCTACATGTATCTTCCTTCAGCAGTTCCTGTATTTTACTCTATTGCATGCTTTATATTTCCTATCATACTATGCACTGCGTGAGATGTATTGTGCTCGTTCCTGTCCTGACTGGACCTGTTGAAAATATTACAGAGGATGAGGATGAGGCCCTGGTGTCTACCTATTATGGAGCAGGACTAGATGATACTTATGTTGTGGACCCTCAGCAGGATCCACCTTCAGCTGAGGATGTTGCCCCTGTAGTCTAGGCTAGTTTAGCTAGACAGTATTTTCTGTATTATCATTTTTGTCTCACATTTTGAGTTATATTTCGAGACGTTGAGATGTATAGACTCTTAGACTTATTCTGTATATTGGGTCGACATTCTGGATATTATGTTGTACTAGACACTTAGACTTATTCATCTATGTTACTGTTCTCTTGAGTTACTATCTATCTATCTGTCTTTCGTTCTTCTACCCTAGATGTGTTTGAGATGTATATTGTTATGTCACCTCCATTCGGAGAGTATAAACTGTACAGGTACTTTGGTATTGTTAGATGATTGACCTAGGACAGCGTTCTACCGCCGACACTGCGGCGTAGGCTGGGCGTTGTTACGTTCTCGTACCCTAACAGTGGGTGCGGGTCGTGACACGTTTTTAGTGGTGGCCCATGCAGGTCGAGTTTATGTAGTGATATTCGAACTAGAGTATCACTACAGCCTGTGATAGGATTGGAGGAATAGGCTTAGTGAGAGAGGATACTCAATCATTGTTAGGATACCTTGAGAGATTCCTGGGATGACTCTTGAGAATCTCATTTGAAATTACGATTTAAACTCCTTTTCCCTTGATTGAATTTGATTTTGGAGGATTCACTGTAGAACTTTGAATCCTGGTGTTAGTTGATGATTTTGAAATTTTTTTTTGTAGTTGTTGATTTTAATTTCTTAGTGTTAGATTAATATCTTTTATTTTAAGGTACTCAATCACATTTATGAGAAAACTCTTATCTGTTTCTTGCCATCCAATCCTCTTGCTAATTGCTTTTCATTTAAATGAAGTGTCCCCTCTATTTTTGCATCTTGCCCAGCTTCTTCTACCAATCTATGTGACTGTATCCCAAACCTGACTTACTCGACATTTCTCAAATCAAGACTTATTGAGACCTTCTAAACTTGGCCTATGATTTGATCGAACCCTAACTATATTCATCTAGTAGCCTATCTATCCCTAGGACTGTGTTCCTAAATTATTTACTGGATTCCTAATTAATTTTATTTCTCGGGTTAATTTGATCTTCTTCAATTTTTGCATCAATTTGTCACGTCTTGAACTCCCACTTTCTATTCTAGATCATTAGACGTCCTTTACCGTGACTTAGATATTCAGAGTATAATACTAGCTGTTACCTTCCAACAAACTTCACATGTAAGACCTAGACTAGCCTACCTTCATGTAGGTATTCCATGTCCCACTAAAACCCGTCTCCTTGTACTATATTTTCTTGATATGATTTTCTGGTCAAATGGCTAAACTATAACCTCTACCATGATACTAAATTAATTCTTATTTCAATTAGAGATCCACCTTGGCTCAATTCTTTCGACCTGGCATGTGATGGTGTTCTGCTTGAACCCTTAAATACTTGACCTTGTACCTTACCTTGAATGCTTGACCCGATTGGTTAAGAATCTTGGACTATGTATCTTCTTTCATCATTTCCACCCTTACTTATATCTTATGCTACAAATTTATCCTTAGTTTTACAAGCTTATCCTTTTTGAGCTTGATCATGATATATTTTATTGGGTGCGCACCCACTAACATATTGTCTAATCAGAACCGGCGCATGATGGTCTGATCAACCTATTGCATTTGGTTCGCTTTTCATATATTAATCTACGTGGATGGATACACAGTTAAACTTGCCCTAGAATCTTATCCGCAACAGCCTTGACAATTCTCCTTGGAATTATTTTATCGCCCATGAACCTCGTATTCGTATCCAGTTGAATTAAATTTAATCATGATCTGGATCTTCATCATTGGATGCTCGTGCTCATACTTGATTTCATTGATTTCCCATCTTGCCCAAATCTCGATTTATTCTGAAATTGATCAACTTAGATCGTGTCAAGACTAAAATCTATTTGTGATTGTTTGTGCCTAAATTTTCAATTTTCTTTTACCATTTTATGGAATAGTAACTTTTAATGATTTCTCACTTACTTGTTAATAACCAATTTTTATATAGGATGGTAGACGACCCTATAGCCTTGATGATTGTTGTTCCCTTACCTTCCCAATTAGGACACCTTAGATTGCTTGTACGTTTTGATACCATAGGACAGTATTGATCTAGAATGATTAATGCACCTAGATGAGACCACAGACTGTCCCACTTAAACCTGTCCTTTATACTACTATTTCATCACGATTTTTGGTTCAATTTAGGCCATAGATCTTTCCCACTCTAAATTATGATCATCGTAGGCACGTTACCGTGACTTTTAAATTTGGAGCACAAGACTAGTTGTTTTCTCAAAACTGACTTCACATACCTGACCTAGACATGACATACTACACCCATGACCTTAGTGTCCTACTCAGGCATACCATTGTGTGCTTCATTTGCTTAGTACGATTTTTCTGACCCGAGACTCCATCCTGATTACCCCATGGAGTTACTTTTGGCTTCGATTTGAATTAAGGACACCTTATGACCTAAAACTGTTAGCCAATTTTTGGACATGACCCAGTATAGGTCTACTACCCATATTTTGCTTGTTGACCTTGTATGTTGCCTAGGTAGTGGCTTCGTCCCTGATTGTTGGAGGTTTGACCTAGAAGGAGTACGACCATCTAAATTTCGAGGACGAAATTATTTTAAGGTGGGTAGACTTGTAACACCCAGTTTTCTGAAATTGGGGTATTTTTAAAAATTTATTATTTTTATTATTTATTAGTGGTATTTTAGTCATGGTATGATTTTCTGGTGATTTTAGTTAAGTTAAACCATTTTCTAAGTCATGACTTATGACTTTGTGACTTACTAGCACAACCTTAGTGTAAACCCTAGTTTTTCATAACCTAGAGACTAACCATGATCATGTGAGCCTAACCATAGGCTTAGAACACCAAATTAGTGATTTTGGCCAAAAAAGATATTTTGGTAATTTTCTAGGATTTATTTAGAATTATTTGGATATATGTGTTTTTATTATTAATTAATTATTGTTAAGTGTCATGAGAGCCCCTAACCAAGTTTAGCCTAATCTAGAGGTTAGTTACTAACCTAGAATGACTAAGAGGATAGATATTTGGTCATGGTTAAAGTGATAAAAATATCTTGATATTACTTTATGGATATTTTCCATGAATTACTCAAAATATCTTAAACCTTTACCTAAAGTCTTGCCTTAGCCTAGAAGAAAGCCAAGGACACCTCCCCTACCCCCATGGCAGCCAAGAACACCCCCTTACCACTACCCCCTTCCTATATTAACCCATCAAAATCATTCATGAATAATTTACATGAATTTTAATCTCACAAAAATCCCATCTCTTCACAAGGCCACAACTTGATCAATTTTGATCCAAATCACCTCTAGTTTCTTGCATTGGACTCCCCTACACTAGAGGGTACTAGTTAGGGCCTGCTATCAAGGAATTTGGAAGCTTTTGGCATCACCAAGTGGAAGGAATCACACCCCTCTTTATTGATTTTTCATTGGATTTGCACAAATAGGTAAATACCCTCAAACCATGTTAATTTTGTGTTTTCTCTTCATATTTGCATGCATCTAGGTATAAGGGAACTGTGGGTCAAGTTTGGTAGGATTTAGAGTTGGTTTGGTGTCCGTATCGGACACGTATCCTAGGCTAGGAAACTGTGTTTGTCGAAATGCCACAAAGAAATTAATTTCATTATTTTGTAAAACAAATTTCATAATCTTGTAGCCCTAGACTTATAGTTTACACCCACACTTGACTGAACACGACACGGTGTCATTTTTGTGTCGAAAATCGACTTGGACACGCTGCCAGGACACCGCACTGAGGTATACAGCCTCCCCTGCTACCACACCCTTCGTTCTCTCTGTACAGACCACTAGGACACACCAAAATTGGTGGACACGAGGGGGCAGTGTCTGCGCACATGCCCCCAAAGTTTCACGACGTATCGTTTTGTATCGGACACGAAATCGGGGCCGCACTGGCCATACACGCGCACAGTTTCAGTCGAAATCCGACTTGGACACGGCCTTCGTGTCGCATGGACACGAGTCGAGGACACCTCGTGTTTGCACGAGTGTATAGCCCTACACGTGGGCTACACGTGGGCATGACCACGAGGCCCCACGTGGCTCGTGTCGTGTCCACGAGGTGCGTGAACACGTGCACGACGCGGTGCCAAACACGCGTATCAGTCGTGTTTTCACGACTGATACGGGCTTCCCATTTAGACACGGCGACACGTGGGTGCGTGTCAGGGTCCTAGGTGTGTAGCCTGACCCTAGGCGAACCTAGGGACACGAGCACGACACTTCACGTGTCCTGTGTCGTGAGCACGAGGCACGTGAACACGTGCACGATGCTGTGAAACTGCACAGTGTCAGGATTTACCCGAGTGAGTTTTTGGGTGTTTGGACACGCCGTGTCGTGTCGTGGTGGACTCTCATTGACACCCACGACACGTATACATATGGGGCACCAATTACCAACCACTAATTTCGAGTCTTAGCTCGTGTAGGTGCGTGAAATCGGATTACCTACCTGTCGAGTGCACAGTGCACATGTTCCAGGAACTGGGATATTTCCCAGATTTTAAAAGTGGATTTCAAATCTATTTTGATTAAGATTTATACATGTACATGTGTATTTCAGTGTATATATATGTAGTATATATGTATGTGAGTGTGTGGGTGAGTTTTTAGGTTGTGTACATGTATATACTTATGTATATACATGTATGTGTATATTAGGTGCTTGTGTATATTAGGGGTGTGTGTGTTGGGGTTGTTCCTGTTCTCAGGAAACTGAGAACAGTCCCCCCCCCCCCCCCCCCCCCTTGACTGTCATCTCTCTCTCTCACTGTCATCCCTCTCTCTTCCCTCTCTATATAAATGTAATGTATATATAAGTTTTATATATATATATATATATATATATATATATATATATATATATATATTGTATTACATATACATAGTGTCTTTATATATATATATATATATATGCGAGTTTGATGTATATATATATGGGTTTGGTATTATATATATAGAGTATTCCTATATTGACATATAGGTATTAGATAGATGGGTATATCTATATATAGGTATATATATATATCTATATATATATATATATATATATATATATATATATATGACTTTCTAAGTATAGGTTATATGGAAACCTATAACCACTAGCCTATGGAACTTCGTTATATGGCCTATGGCCAAGGTACTAGCCCATGGCTTTGGGGCTAACCCCAATGGCCTAATGACCCAAACACCACTAATTGACCCTTGTTGACTAAGTGTTGACCAAAGTCAACCTTAGGTCAAATTTGATCTAGTTAACCTAGAATTGACTAGGATTGACCTACAATGACTAGTTTAACTAGTTTGACTAAAACCCTAACTAGTTTGACTATAGTTGGCCTAACTTTGACTAGTTTGACTAGTCTGACTAGTCTGACCATGTTTGACTTAATTACCTTATTGACTAGTCTTTGTTTGACCTAATTACCTTGCTGACTAGTCTTTGTTTGACCAATACCTTAGTTGGTCTAAGTTTGACTTAGACTTGACCCAGATTGATCATGTTGACTAGTTTGATTAGAATGTTGACCAGGAGTTGACTTTAACCTAGATTAAACTTGTTTGACCTTGTTTGATCTTGTTTGACCTTATTTGACTTAGTATGACTTCCTGTGACCTAGTTTGACTATTAGAGTTGACCAAGAGTTGACTTTTGACCAGATTGACCTAGAATCATGTAGTATGCATTGTATACTTTATTTTTACCATTGTGGATACATTGTGACTTGTATTGCTCTGATTAGGAGCCATACACCTCTCCTCAGACAGTATATCCTCTTCAGACATTCAGTTACCAGGCGAGTACATTCTCTGACCGTTTCATACTTGCCCGGATTTATATTCTTGCTCTAGATTACTTTACTTGATGCTGACACGATTGTTATCACGGATTGGTACTATATGGATCTTTTCATGAGATGTTATCCCTCTCGGGAGCATCAGATACAGCATGTTGTGCGTTTCACGAATCATCATGTATCTCATGCTTATATTATCATGAATCTTCATGTATCAGCTAGTGACTCATGTACTCTCATGATCACCGAGCCTCCATGAATCTTCATGAATCACTCACGTATCACCCAATTATGGGCTTATCATGAATCTTAACGTAACATGAATGGATCCTTGTGTATTGATTGGGGAAACGGGGGAGTAGAAGTGGACATGTGAATAATTCCAAGTAGTGTAATCATATGCAAACTCAGTAGTGTAATCATGTGCAAACTCAGTAGTGTAATCATGTATAAATTCCAGCCATTCACATGCCTATCTTGTGCTCTACATCACTAGACACTTACAGTTCTCTATATACAGTAGATATTTCCTTTACAGCTATCTCTTTTGCTACATGTATCTTCCTTCAGCAGTTCCTGTATTTTACTCTATTGCATGCTTTATATTTCCTATCATACTATGCACTGCGTGAGATGTATTGTGCTCGTTCCTGTCCTGACTGGACCTGTTGAAAATATTACAGAGGATGAGGATGAGGCCCTGGTGTCTACCTATTATGGAGCAGGACTAGATGATACTTATGTTGTGGACCCTCAGCAGGATCCACCTTCAGCTGAGGATGTTGCCCCTGTAGTCTAGGCTAGTTTAGCTAGACAGTATTTTCTGTATTATCATTTTTGTCTCACATTTTGAGTTATATTTCGAGACGTTGAGATGTATAGACTCTTAGACTTATTCTGTATATTGGGTCGACATTCTGGATATTATGTTGTACTAGACACTTAGACTTATTCATCTATGTTACTGTTCTCTTGAGTTACTATCTATCTGTCTTTCGTTCTTCTACCCTAGATGTGTTTGAGATGTATATTGTTATGTCACCTCCATTCGGAGAGTATAAACTGTACAGGTACTTTGGTATTGTTAGATGATTGACCTAGGACAGCGTTCTACCGCCGACACTGCGGCGTAGGCTGGACGTTGTTACGTTCTCGTACCCTAACAGTGGGTGCGGGTCGTGACACTCCTTGTTGCACCATACTCTATCAGGCACATCACCCTGCAAAGGAACAGTAGGATATAAATTAATAAAATAAGCAGCAGTGCCAAGAGTCTAACCTCAATAACTGTCCGATAAGTTTGCTTCTGACAGCAAACACCAAATTCTCTCTATCAGTGTCATGTTCATACGCTCCACTACACCACTGAGCTGAAATGTCTTTGACAGTCTATTGGTGTCAAATCCCTTGCTTTCTGCAGTATGCATCAAATTGACCAATATATTCGTCGTTATTGTCGAACTGAACATACTTCAACTTCCTTTATGTCTCTTTTTTCAACAGAGAGATGAAAATTATTGAAAGTAGGCAGCACCTGATCATTAGTCTTTATAGCATAGATGCAAACTTTTCTGGAACAAACGTCAACGAAAGTTAAAAAATAATAATTCACCATCAAAAGTTTTTACCTTCATTAGACTGCAGACGTTCGAATGAATCAACTCGAGCAAGACCGACTTTCTTGAACTTGGGTGACTTTGAAAAGATATCATATTTTGCTTTCCAGCCATGCAATGTGTGTACCTCTCCAATTTTGTAGACATGAGCCCCAGAATCACTTTTCTGTTCAACAAGTAGCTCATTCATTTCTTGCTGATATGACTAAGTCACATGTGCCATAACTCGGTAGACGCATTACTGACTGCGTTTACCATATATACCACATGTGTAGAAGCATAAAAATTTCAGCAGAACTGGACATATGCACCCAAGTCACTAATGAGCCTTATGCGCCCAAGCCACCAATGAGCCCTATGCGCCCAAAAGCTTATAGTGAGGTCATATGCGCATGCGCCCAAGACAAGCTCCTCCATAAGGGGGGCGCATAGCTCTGTTTCAGGCTATGCGCCCAAGCCAGAACAACCCCTGACTCGGTCAAAGCCACAATCAAAACGTGCACCGAAGCATACGGCCACGTCAGTCTCCACGAGCAGTCGTGTACTGAAGCATGCGGCCACGTCAACACAACGACCAACCCACGATCTCGCAGTATGCATGTGCCTACACCCTATGCGCCCAAGGCAGGACAATGCGCCCACATGAAAACCAGTGTGTTTTCTCATGTGGGCGCATAACATCATTCCAGCTCAAGAACGACTATAAAAAGGGGTCTTATCCCTCTTCAAAACACAGAACGGAGAGCATTTTCAAGAGCCAAATTGCTGCACTTCTTGCCAGTGAGCCGAGAGTTAACAATTTTCTTAGGTTTTCTCCCACTTTTGTAATCGGAGTGTCAACGGAGTAAAGGAGCAACTGACGCTCGATCTCCATCGTCCCATTCCCCAGAATTCTTTTTTGTACTCGGGAATCCTCAGCGCAGGATCTCTCAGGCGTACTCGATTTGTGGTGCCTTGCGCCAATAAAGAAAAGACAGCGTTTCTTCTTCTTTTTGTGTGTCCACAAAAATGACGACTCTGCTGGGGACTACTTTTTCCTCTGACGAGAAGGTGGTGACGCAATCCGATTCCGACAAAGTGGGAAGCACTCAGAAGATGCTGATCGTAAAGTTCGATCAGCAGGCGTTCGAAAAGATGCTCTCGAGGGACGGCTCTACTCCCTCAAAATCAGCGAAGCCAAACAAGTCTCGCAAGACTTGGCTTCCGAAGGCTCGCCGTGCATATCCTGCCAGTGTCATAGCAGATATGCAACTGAATGACTCTGTCACATGGGCGCATGGCTCCGCCACAGAAGCTCCACGAATGAAGAAGGCTCACACCGTTCCGGGCTCTACTAGCCCAGCAACTTCTCTCTTGTGCAACCAACAACAGAGTGTTCAATGCTCGAGACTTGGCAAAGGAAAACACTACGATGCCAAAAATCGGAGCGTTCGACACTCTGGACAAACCCAGCGAGGCTCGCAAACAAAGGAGGCGAAGCTGGGAGAAAACAGCCCTGCTCCACCAAGCATGCGCCCAGGAGGGTGTGTGGGCGCATAACCCTAATCAGAAGGCTTCTGTCTTCGACAGATTGGGCATCCAGGGTCATGCGCCCAGGCTCAACCGACCCATACTATGCGCCCACATCGAAGAAGCTCAGACATGCTGCCAAGAAGCATGCTCCCACAGGCAGACTCCAGGGCCTATGCGTCCACAGCAAAAAGACGGGCATCAACGCGTATAGCACGGGGCTGTCTTCAAGGACATCACAGAACTTAGGTGTGGGGGTTGCCCCTGCACGTGAACTAAGTCTGGATGCGCCAACTCACCTTACAAACCCACATGCAAAGCTCGAGGATGCATGTGTCATGGGTTTTTAGGCAAAACCCCCTTCTGCTGACTTACGCGACATTATAAATCATAAGCGTAAAGCGAGGGAGGACACAACAATTCATGGTGTACATTCGTGCACCAGTATTGTCATCAACTGTTGCTGCTCCAAAGCAACAAAAGTGCCCCAGAGGCAGTCCGTGTTTCGACGACTGTATTTCTCTGACGATGAAGAGCCGTCGTGTGTTTCATCCAACATGGCATCATGGGGACCTCCTTACGGGAGCCCCAACCAAAGACGGTGGACCACGAACCCAACTTTCTCTCTCAGTTCCGCGAGAAGGAGAAGAATAAGTCTGCCAACAGATAGCCAGCAGGCTGTCACATCTAAAGGAGTCTATATGGGTACTCGGTCGAAGGCGAGATTCCGTATAGATGACGATGACTCCCAAGCTGGGGGTAGTATTCCCTCAGTCTGAAGCGGATGACCTTCACACTGGGGGTAGCCTTCCAGAGGACGATGATCTCTCCGAGTCTGACGGCAACTATCTGCCTCCCCTACCTGAAGATAAGGGACTTATCAACTCAGAAACAGACAGTATCAGCACCAATTGTACTGTTTCCTCTGTTCGTCTTCGCATGTTATCTAAATACATGGCGGACGGAGAAAGACCTGAAGAAGCCAGTGATCAGACCAGCAAACGGCTAGAGGGTCTTGAAACAGCATTTGCCAAGATCACTGATATGCTTACCAGTATCATGGCGGTCCAAGCTCCTGCGACTGTTCCTCCACCGCAATAAAACGTCTCGGCTCACGTTAGTCCGGCTCATAGCAACAACCCTCCTTCACTACAAAAGGAGTATCATTCCGTTGCGCCTCCTCCAAATCTTGCAAATGTTGGAGGTGGTCCTTCACCAACGACGCCCGACAACCGTACAGCAGCCGTTTTCCAACACTTGCTCAATCAACAGGATGCAATTGATTCTCTGGTTGCCCGTCCCGACACCATCTCACACAAAGACGAACTTCAGAAGATGCGGATATCTCAACCTTATCCTCCTGAATGGAAGAATGCAACTTGCCCTCCTAACTACAAGCCGCTGACGCTAAATTCATTTGACGGGATGACTTCACCTCGTCAACACATGACATACTTCAACACGCAGACTCTACACCTACCCAGAGACGATCTGTTCTTGTCAAAGTTGTTTATTAGCACCTTGCAGGGGGTAGCTTTTGAATGGTTCTGCAGTATGTCTGACGGTTGCATCAACTCTTTTAAAGACTTGGAGAGGTTGTTCCTCAACAGGTTTTATGAGAGTGGCATGCATGTTGGTATGTCCACCCTCATCGAGACAAAGCAAAGGAGGACTGAGTCTGTCATTGCTTTCATCGAACGTTTCAGGCGGTTAGCATTGAAGATGCCCTTCGGCATACCAGACTCAGAGCTTATGGATACTTGCCGACATAACTTCCTCCCTACAGTGAAGTTCTGTCTGGGTATACATAAATATGATACATGGCCCGCTTTCATTGGGGCCGCTGATGCTGCTAAAAACGACGTTCCTAATCTGGAACTACTAGGGTTGAAAACACCCAAATCTGAAGACAAAGGCAAGCATCCTCAAACTATCCTTGTCCGTGGGGGTAAAGGGAAAGAAGTCCTCAAGGTCGACACTTCTAAGGGAGCTTCCAATTCTCAGGGCGCCTCTGACAAGCCTAAGGAGACCTTCTCCTTTGATGACGACGATGTCATTACCATTTTTCACACATTGACGAAGGGTAACAAACTGACATTGCCTCCACCTCGACGTCCTGCAGAGGCGAACCAACTCAACGATCCCAAGTATTGTCTTTATCATCAGTACGTGCATCACTCTACCAAGGATTGCATCGTCCTGAAGAAGAAGATACAACAGCTTATCGACAGCCAAGTGATCAACGTCGAAGCTGAAGACAAGGTCGTATCTTCTAACATGATCTCTCTTCAGTTTGGTGACTTTCCTCCCACAGAAGTCCCAGAAGGCATGGTCCCGATCCCCAAGGCAATAATGGAAGTCGTCAACCTGCCGCCAGCTCGCAACTCAACCTTGGTGCCACTCACAACTGAACATGGTGAGATCATGTGGGTCCATCCGGACCTTGTACAAGAAGTGACGCAGGGGGTGGTACCTCCCAAAGCAAAAGGGGGCAAGAAATACAAGTCATGCCATATGGTGTCTTCTTCCATCTACGAAAGTTCTATCTGGCGAGACGCGATCGGAAAAGACTTACCTACGGACTTACAACCCCGCACAAGAAGAAGCAGTACCTTCTCAAGCTCCTGCAACCCCCACAAGTTCAGAAGCCGGTCCGTCTAAGCCTTCAACTACTGACAAAGCCAAGCAGAAGGAGACGCGATTTGACAAGTCTCTGAAGACGCCAGCTCCCGAAGGCATGGATCGGCCCTACAACTTTGATATACTGGCACAGCTGGCCAATACACCTGCCAGGTTGTCTCTGTTCGATCTATTGCGACTCTCCAAAGAAACGCGGAAGGCCTTAAGTGAGGCATTACTACATGCCGACTCTTATCTCGCTGAAGTCAAAGCCCCCGCTGAAGACCATGTCTCCTGTCCCCACTGCCACAATACTATGTAAGTGGTGCCCAACATCACCTTTTCACAGGAGGACATGCTACTCAAAAATAATCGTCATGATAGACCTCTGTACTATACAGGGTATATCGGGGCGATTAAAGTGGATCGGATGCACATCGATCCAGGTTCCTCCCTCAGCATCATTCCTAGAAGTTTGCTTCAAATTCTAGGAATCCCTCTGCACAAGCTATCTGCAACCAATAATGGCTTTCAATGCTGGGAGAAGCCACCCTCTGGACAAGATCCGTCTCAAGTGCCAAATCGGTGATCTCCGAACAGAGGTTTCTTGCTATGTGATCGATGCCAATGTATCCTACAATGTCTTGTTGGGACGTCCGTGGATACACGAGAACATGATCGTTCCTTCCACACTTCACCAGTGCTTCAAGTACGTCAACAGCGATGGCGTATTGAAGACGGAGTTTGCCAATGTCGATCCTTTTAAGGGTATCGAAGCCTACTATGGAAATTCGGTGCTTTACCAATCTCAGCCCTCCAAGGATGACGGCAACGAAGCTGACGATGAAGCTGAAGCAAGTTCATCCTCCAATGATGGTCCCCTGATTATCCGAGTCAAAGGACGTACTACTCCAAAAAGTATTCCGAAGCCTCTCACAATCTGGGTGAAAAAGAAGAACCCTGATAAGGTCAAACCATTGACCATCACTCTCCGCAAGACACCTCGGGTGGAACCTGCTGAAGTCCGTTCTCCCAATCCTGAAGAATTACCCTACGTGGTGAACTTGGCCAAGACTGTGGCTCCTCTTCCAGATGATGATCCCCTCAAGGAGTATATCAATACTCATAATAATGTACCTTCAGCAGATGATGTTATCCCTGAAGAAGAACTTGCGTATTTTCTTAGTAAAGGTTTATCTTTGAATTACTCCGATATCTATCAATCTGTAAACCACTACATAGATATGATATACGCTCTAGAGAACGGCATAGGACCACACCTCTGCATGTCGGTTACGACGCCTCATCTGCGGAAAAAAGTTTACCCATAAGATATCCACTACTTCATTGTTCCAGCCAGAAAGAAGGGTGAAGAACTAATCATCTTCGGTCGAATAATTGGCGAAAGAAAGTTCGTTTCGGACTTTACTTCTCCCAATCACAACACAGAAGCTGACTATGACTCTGGGAAAATGCAGCTTTTTCGATATAATTGGCGGGCCAAGAATATCATCCAGAACATGGGATATGACATCAAAAGCGACCAGGGACTAAACTATGGCCGGGGACGACGGTTGCCAATACGTCACTTTGCTTCTCCCGGCAAACTCGAGAACTAGTATCAACGAAACGGTGTTGGTTTGGGTTATGTCACTCCTCCAACAACTCCCGAAAGATCAGATGATGAAGCAGATCGTTGTTCTCATTCTTCTGATTCCTGCCTCTGGGACTCAGACTCCAGCATTGGCGACATGCTCAAAGCAACTCTGTCCGTCAACATGGTTGACCAAATTGCAGACGATGTCCAATCGATCGAGCTTGAACAATGGGCTAAAAAGATGGATACTAGGTGGGAGCTGCGTTTTGAACAACGTGAACCACCCACCGAAGACGAAGTCGTCCAAATCAATTTAGGAGATGAATCATCTTTTAAACCAATCTTCATCAGCAAAAGTTTATCCGGTGATGAACGACAATCTCTTACACAGCTTATAAGAAAATACATCGACGTCTTTGCATGGAGCTATGACGACATGCTAGGCCTGGACCCTAAAGTCGCCATGCACCGCCTAAATATTTCGTCTAAAGCTAAGCCAGTGAAGCAGCAGCAACGACGATTCCGACCAGATGTCATGGAGGCCATCGAGAATGAAGTCAAGAAGCTCATTGCCAGTGGATTCATTCGCGAAGAACAACACCCTGACTGGGTTGCCAACATTGTTCCAGTCATGAAAAAGAACGGTAAAGTTCGAGTCTGTATCGATTACCGTAATTTGAACTCTGCATGCCTGAAAGACGAGTTCCCTCTACCGATCACCGATGTAATGATCGACAATACTTGCGGCTTAGAGCGGATGTCCTTCATGGATGGGTTCTCAGGCTACAACCAGATCAAGATGTTCTCCGACGATGAGAAGCACACATCTTTTCGAACACCGTTGGGGGTATACTGCTATACGGTAATGCCCTTAGGATTGAAAAATGCAGGGACGACATACCAACGAGCCATGAACACAATTTTTCACGATCATTTGCGCAAAACAGTGGAGTGCTACGTAGACGATATCACAGTCAAAAGTCGTCTCAAGGACAACCACCTCCAAGACTTGAGAACGGTGTTCGAACTAATGCGCGCACATCAACTCAAGATGAATCCAACCAAGTCTTTTCGGGGAGTCTCCAGCGGCAAGTTCCTTGGTTTCGTCATCACTTCAAATGTTATACATCTTGACCCGGAGAAAGTGAAGGCCATCCTCGATATGCATCCTCCAAGAAACCTCAAAGAGCTACGCGGACTGCAAGGAAGGCTAGCCTACATCAGATGATTCATTTCGAACCTTTCTAGAAGATGTCAACAGTTCACTCAGCTCATGAAGAAAGGCGTATATTTCGTCTGGACTGAACAATGTCAACGCGCATTCGATGACATCAAGAAATACCTCACAAGCCCCCCAGTATTGGTAGCTCCAATAATAGGGAAGCCCTTTTTGCTGTATGTTCGCGCTATGGACCATTCCCTTGGCGCCCTATTAGCTCAGAAGAATGAAGGCGGCCATGAACAGGCAATCTACTACCTCAGGCGCACAATGGTGGGTGCTGAGCACATATACACACCTGTGGAAAAGGAATGCCTTGCACTGGTATTTGCTATCTAGAAAACGCGCCACTGTGTCTGGGCAGACTTTCCACATCATATCTAAAGTCAATCCTCTCAGAATACTCATGACTAAACCGGGTTCTCTCAATTCCCGTTTAGCTACGTGGGCAATGCTGTTGACTCCATACGATATGTTGTTCGTCCCTCAGAAGGCAGTAAAAGGCCAAGCATTAGCTGATTTTCTAGCAGCTCATCCGGTGCCAGAATCTTCCAAACTCTACGACGAAATCCTCGATGAAGTAGTGGAGTCCAACACCGCAACTGAAGAAATCCCCATTTGGCGAATGTTCTTTGACGGTGCATCAAGAACAGGACCTAAAGGAAATATTGTGGCCAGAGTAGGCGTCGTGCTCGTGTCACCCGACCATCTGGTTATACATCGTGCATATTCTCTCGTGGAACCCTGCACCAACAACGTGGCAGAATATAATGCCCTATTGATCGGCCTACAACTGGCAAAACAACTGGGAGTTGACTATCTAGAAGCTTACGGCGATTCCAAGTTATAGTTAGTCAGGTCCGAGGGGACTATGAAGTTCGTCACGAAGACCTCATCCCTTATCACAAAGCGACAATCAAGTTGGCGTCTACTTTCGTTGGATTCTTCATCGAGCACGTGCCTCGACTACAGAAATAGAAGTAGATGCTCTAGCCGGTCTCGCTGCTTCCTTGACCGTCCCTACCAATACTCAACAGTCGATCACAGTGTCTAGTCGAGAACTATTCCGTGTGAAAGATGCCGTGCATATTCATCATAGTTACACAACGGAAAAAAATGTCGACGTTAAAGACTGGAGATTTCCTTTCACAGACTACGCCGTTTACGGAATCCTCCCCGAGGACCCAAAAGAAGCAGTGTCTATCCAAAGGCGATCCCTCAAATTTTACTATGACACAGCTACCAAGATACTGTACCGACGTTCTTACGACGGACTACTGTTACGATGTTTATCAGACACAGAAGCCAAACATGCACTCCGGGAGGCTCACGACGGAGTTTGTGGTGCACGTCAACCAGGCCCCAAACTATAAGATCGCCTCAGACGAATGGGTTATTATTGGCCCACAATGATAGCAGATGCTGTTGAATATGCAAAGAAGTGTAAGGCTTGTCAGTTCCACGCTGATTTCATTCATCAACTTTCGGAGTTTCTACACCCGAGGGCAGCATCTTGGCCTTTTGAAGCCTGGGACATGGACGTCATAGGCCCAATCAGCCCGCCATCTCCCAGAGGACATCGGTTCATCCTAGCCATAACCGATTACTTCTCCAAATGGGTGAAAGCTATACCGCTCACCGAAGTGAAGGCGTCAAACGTGATCAGTTTCATCAAACATCACGTTATCTACCGTTTCGGCCTACCTCGCAGGATCATCCATGATAATGGTCCACAATTCGCAAGACATGCATTCTATCGATTCTGCGATAGGAATCGAATCCAGAATGTAGCCTCTACTGCCTACAATCCAGCGGCTAACGGGCTAGCAGAAGCCTTCAATAAAACCATCATTAAACTTCTCAAGAAATTCGTGTCTTCAAACAAGCGCGATTGGAATGAGAAGCTCGACGAATGTCTATGGGCCTATCGTACAACGGTCCGGACTCCAACAGGAAGTACGCCATTCTCTCTGGTTTATGGGAGCGAAGCAGTTCTTCCCCTAGAAATCCAGATTCCTTCTCTTCGAGTAGCCTTAGCCAGCGAGTTGACTACCGAAGAAAGCTACCGTCTGCGCCTACAGGAGCTCGAAGCGCTAGACGAAAAACGTTTGTTAGCTCAGCAGCATATTGAGCTATACCAAGCACACCTTTCCAGAGCCTTCAATAAAAAGGTAAAGGAAAGAATTTTTCAAGTCGGTGATCTTGTCTTAGCAGTGAGAAGACCAATGGTCATGACGCACAAAACAAAAGGAAAATTTTAGCCTAAATGGGAAGGTCCTTTCATTATAGATTCGGTGTATTCTAACGACGCGTACCGACTAACCAAGCCTGATGGTGACTTGTCATGATGCCTATCAACGGCAAGTTCCTGAAGAAATACTATGTGTAACATTTTGTAAATAATGTTCACATATGTTCAGTCATGTAAATATACAGTACGATGTTTATGTGATTCAAAAAAAATTATTATCTAACTATTATCCGTATTTCAAGAGTCTTGAATACGCCTTGGATAATAGGTCCTCTAAAAATATTTTTCCCAGTGAAATCATTTCCGTTTTTTGACTATGTCCAAACTCGGTTTGACGAAAACAAGTCACGTCCCTATTACCTCTGAATTGTTTTTCGATAATTATTTCCCCAGTGAAATGATTAAGAAATGTTTTGCCATGTCCATATAACCTCTGAGCAAAGCATTCATCAAGGATAATCACGTCCATATTACCTCTGAATTATCCACTCCCACCTAATATTATATATCTTTCCATGTCCATATCACCTCTGGTCAGATATAGAACATCCTTTGCTATTACGTCCATATTACCTCTATTAGCAGCTTCGTTCAACCTATTATCTATATTCAAAAAAAACTTGAATATAAAACGGATAATAGGTCCCCATCAAATTCCCCAGCAGAATACCCACCAGAAATATCCTTACTACGTCCACATTACCTCTAGTTCCGATATTTCACAAAGCCACATTCATTTTGAAAAGATTCTTTATTCTTTATTTTGAACATCTATCAAGAGACGGGAGAAAAGGGGTACAAGAGCCTTGATGGCTGAAGAAAAAAAACAACAGTTACAAACAAAAAGTCTAAGGGGTACATAGTCGATTGATATTGTCCCTTAGAGCCGCAATTTCGGCTTCAGACTTCGCGGTAGCTCGGTGGCGCACCTCTTCTTGACGAGCGGCTTCATCCTCGAAAAGGATTAGACTCAGATGCTCTCCCTCCAACTTCGCCAGCTATTCTTCTAAATGGGCAGAAGTGGTGACGGTCATGGCAGCCTGAGCCAAATAATCCTCCTGCTCAGATGTTGTCGTCCTTAAGTCGGCTTCCGTTGAGCAATCTCGCCCTTGATCTGCGCGATGTGGTTATATCTCTCAGTAATCTGCACAGCCAGTTTATTTTTCGAGGCAGCACGTGCCTCACTTGCAGCGTTGAACAGACCATACTGATCAGCCAATTCGCTGATCTCCTGAACAAGAGCATCCTTCCTTGCCTGGAAAGTAGCATTCTCCTCCGCGAGAGCCGTGATCAAAGCCTCGTCTTCTGCGCGGAACAGCGACGTCGAGCTCTGCTGTTTGGTATCCCGGAACCTGGCCACCTGACCCTCCAGGTCATTCAGAACTTTCCTCAGAGTATTAGCCCGCTCTTCATAACCGGCAATGCTCTCGAGGGCCGCCACTTGGCATTTGGCAACAGCCTTCACAGGGCCAAAGGCAGCATTCCGATTCAGGACTCCAGGAAGCTTTACTTTCAGTACAGAGTAGAAAGCTTTGACGACTTCCTGGGCCATCTCGTCGTCTTCAGTGGAGGTCGTCGGGGAGGAGGCTTGGAGAGTTTCTTCCGCTCCAGGAAGGGATACCTGACAAGAAGCCGAACCTGACAAAAAAAAATACATCAGTAACCAAAAAAAAGGGGGAAATGCGAAAGAGTTGTAATTTCGTACCTTCGGCTTGCTCAGCACCAGCCTGGGCTACGTCATCAGCCTTGGCTTCAGGGAAACCGAGAGCAGGCCCAGGCTGTTCAAGAAGAACAATATCAAGGCCTTGAGCGGCATCAGGCCTGATATCTTCCACAATCCCAGCTGGAACGGGAGCAGATTCAGCAACAGCCCCCTCAGCAGGCTATTGAACCTCTCCTTCTGTAGCTGATACCGGCTCACTAACAGCTCCCTCTGTACCAGCAAATTTGGAGGAGCCGAGAACAACTTTTGTTCCTTCCCCAATGCCTGGGGCTATCTTCGCGAGGGGTTCCTTCCCCTTGTCTACAAGGGAACATACAGTCGTGGTCAGCCTCACGAGGAGCACGCAAAATCGAAGTCGAAAAATCTCATCCGAAGAGAGGCGCAAAGATAACGTACCCGCAGGAGGATGAGCCGATTGGACTAGATTCTCATCTAAGTCCCTCATCACAGCTCCAATCGCAGACATATCCCCCAAAGAAATGTTATAGGAGGGACTGATCTTTTGGTCGTCGTCATGGTCTGGACCTTCACCCTGATCATCCCATCGCTCGACCCTTACAGCTGAGGAAGACCCGCCCTCATCCATCGGTCGAGGACGAGCAGGGGACACTATCGTCACGTCCACTTCCTCAGATGAGGAGGCACCTACCTCAGCTACAACCTCAGGGTCCTGTGCAGAGGACAAACGCAAGAGTGAGAAATCCTCTAAAGGTTTGACCAAAACAGCTATGAAATCTAGGAAGGGATTTACCTCCCGAATGGTAACGGCCTGCAACGCCGTCTGCCGAGAAGACCTTCTTGGAGGAGGCGAGCCGGCACCCACGTCTGCAACCTTCTTTCTCCCCCGGGAAACAACTACCTTCTTCCTTTTGGGCCGTGGAACCAGTTCGGTGGAAGCTTTCCTCTTATGAGGAATGTCGAGAAGAGGTTCTTCAGTATCCTCTCTCCGAGGCGCTGCAACGATAGGCTCCTCAACAACAACTCTCAATTGCGGCGCTGCAGCCAGTTCAACTGTGGGCGCGACGCCTTCCTTTCTGCTACTCCCCATTGCACGCACTCGTCCAATATCAGCAAGGGTAGAGGCAAGCCTAGTCCCCGATATAAAACTATACTCACGGTCATACCGAGAAGGAAGGGTATTGACCTGAATATATAACTTAGCAGCAGCAAAGAGCATGTGGGTGTCGGGTTTATCTTCGGGCAAGGTAAAAACAGCCCCTGTACATCTAGCATTGTAGTAGTCCCATGCACGCGCCCCGTCGATCAGACTCCCTATCGACTGGAGATGAGGACTGGAATTGTCCAAGAGAAGCTGGCTATAGCCGAATTGCCGTACAAAGTGGCTCGACAAATAAGGTTCCAGGAAAGTATGGTTCCTGTTCCTGAACACCAGATGGGAAGGCCTAATGGATTGGAGCCAACGAAATGTCCCAATATGAAGGCTAGTAGTGAGTGCTCCCTCATCTCCTAGGGTGTCTCCCGCATGACCACTACCAGACGGAGGAAATACTCTGAAGAATTCATAGTTTTGCAGAAAACTCAAAGCCCTCCTGCAAACAGGCACCCCTGTAACGGTCCAATCCGTGTCTCTAAACCTCCGAAGGAAGGCATCTCCCGCCAAAGAGTCTGCCATCAGCCCGTCGTTCATCAATCTGGGACAATGCAGCACCAGCCACCCCATCAGATAGTGGAAGGGTAACTCAGTCCTAGCAAAGTCCTTCCTGCCTTCGGGTGTTATCGCGTTCACAATAAAATGTCGCAAACCCCGTTGGATGGCACAGACCATCGCTGGAAGCAGAGCAAGTTAGCGTCCAAAGGCCAAACTTTACAGCCGGAAGTATCATACCCCGGCTTATTCTCTCAATAGACCCTGAACCACCAAGGACTACGCAGTCACAAAACCATATCATCAGGAAAGCGGCTAGCACCGTCTTTTCTGACATCTTGAACTCGGCTTGCTTGAAGAAATGATAAATCGGGGAGTTTCCCTCAAGATCATCACTATCTTCGGCATCCACAGCTCCGTGATCTGCCATCAACTGCTCTATCTCTGAGCTCGTCAAGGGCTTGCGAGACGAGAAGGAGACTGGGCCGTTCCCCCCTTCTCTGGTGAAAACATAGTTAGTCCAGGCCCTCGTATGTGGAAGGGACCCCTCAGTCTTACCCTTCTTCGTAATCTGGTGACAAATAAAAAAGTGGCAGAGTAACTCCTTGTATACATCAATCATCTCGGAGTTTTCATTCTCCAGATCTCGGAGCTCTTCATCACAAGACACATACTCTTTATACGGTTCCGTGCCCCAGGGAAGCTTCGACACTTCCTGCATCTCGTGGAGAGCCAATCTCATCTCCCCATCCGGAGTAAAGAAGGTACAGGTGTGAAGGTTATACAACTCCGCCAAAGAGATAAACATTAGCCAATTGACCCTTACACCATATTGAGTGGCCCTAATAGCATAATAAAGGCCAGCAGTCTTCAGGGTGGCTTCATACGTGGAAAGCACCCAGCCAGTGAGGTTGCTCCAGAATGAGGATGGATACCTCCAGCCTTCCATCCGCATCTTCCCTGCGGGATACGACACGTCCTCCGTCATCATCAAATTGCAAAGCGTGCCAGCGGCATAAGGATGGAGGTTAGTCGGAATGTCGTTCATTACGGCACCAGGTTGCAGTCCCCTCGTAGAGTAAGCAGCAGAGTCCCGGACACACTTGAAAGTGTCTTTCTTCCGATCGCCTAAGTCAAACTGTATTCTTCCGGAGATGACCCCGGGGAGCTCAGGAGTTAGCTCCCACTTCATCTGTCGCCGCACGGCTAAAACAGTAAAAGCAGACAAAGGGTACTGACGCTCCATCGACGGTAGCCATATCCTCTGATTGTTCGGACGGATCACCAATGGGTTTCTCAAGCGTATTGTCTTGCCATCTTCGAATCCCACACTGTCACCGAACAGGAAGTACGGCTTCTTGAAACGACGTACCCCTCCAAGCAAGAACTTCTCATCGTTAATCATCTGCTTCAAAAAGGTCTTATCTTGTTCAAGTATGGCGAGTGTCCGTTCCGTAGGCTGGTTTTGACTGATCGTGGCTTGAACCTTGCTGATCATATTTGTTATGAGACTGGCATCGAGGACTTGGTAAGCAGAGCCGAAAGGGATTCCCTCAAGCTTCGGGACAAACATGTTAACTGCAAGGACAGAAGAGAAAGTCAGACTCAGAATCCGCAAGAAAAACTAAGTGCTGAAGGAATCTTATGCGCCCAAAGGGCAATGCGCCCAAAGGGTCATGCGCCCAAAACAAACATGTGGGCGCATAACGTACAGCAGTATGTGGGCGCATAACATACAATAGCATGTAGGCACATAACATGGCAACATGTGGGCGCATAGCACACCACAGTGTTGGCGCATGCTTCTATGGACGCATAAGAATGCTCACAGAAGCATGTTGCCTTAGGCGCATGCGCCCAGGCAGAAGAAGAGTCTGAGCGTCGCAAATTAACGCTCGAGACTTTGTTTTTTGAGGCGTGCCCTCACCCAGAATCGGGTCCTGGACTGACAAGGACGCTGCCGCAGGAGGAGAGCCACTCGGTGCAGTCCCCTTGTCCTTCACAGATCTCTTGGCGACCTTGGGAGACATGGTTCGTAAAGAAAGAAGATGAAGAGTCTTTTTGAAAGTTCTAAGAGAAATGAGAATAATGAACTTTCTCTCTTTCAAAGCCTATTTATAGGCATGGGCCACTTCCTATGCGTCCACTATTCCTATGCGCCCATTGCGCGCTATGCGCCCACCATAGCTCATGCGCCCACGTGAAGACCCAGCCTCTTGCACACTATGCGACTGCCATTTGCTGACATGGACAAACATATGAAGGATGGACCTCTTCAAATTCTACCCCGATGAATCTGTCAGTTCAGATTTTCGAGGAAGATCTCAACAGCCATCTCTCTGATAGGCTGGCCAAACTCTATGCGCCCAAAGGGAGAGACGTGCTATGTGCCCACTGCATCACGAGAAGACGGTCCATGCTTCTTTCAAAGTATTTCGAACTCGTTCAAGTATGGAAAACTTTGAAGGGGGCCTTGTAGAAGCATGAAAATTTCAGCAGAACTAGACATATGCGCCAAAGTCACTAATGAGCCTTATGCGCCCAAGTCACTAATGAGCCTTATGCGCCCAAGCCACCAATGAGCCCTATGCGCCCAAAAGCTTCCAGTGAGGTCATATGCACATGCGCCCAAGACAAGCTCCTCCAGAAGGGGGGCACATAGCTCCGTTTCAGGCTATGCGCCCAAACCATAACAGCCCCTGACTCGGTCAAAGCCACGATCAAAACGTGCACCGAAGCATACGGCCACGTCAGTCTCCACGAGCAGACGTACACCGAAGCACGTGGCCACAACCAACCCACAATCTCGCAGCCTGCATGCGCCTACACCCTATGCGCCCAAGGCAGGACTATGCGCCCACATAAAAACCAGTGTGTTTTCTCATGTGGGAGCATAACATCATTCCAGCTCAAGAATGACTATAAAAAGGGGTCTCATCCCTCTTCAAAACACAGAAGGAGAGCATTTTCAAGAGCCAAATTGCTGCACTTCTTGCCAGTGAGCCGAGAGTTAGCAATTTTTTTAGGTTTTCTTCCACTTTTGTAATCGGAGTGTCAACGGAGTAAAGGAGCAACTGCCGCTCGATCTCCATCGTCCCATTCCCCAGAATTCTTTTTTGTACTTGGGGATCCTCAGCGCAGGATCTCTCAGGCGTACTCGATTTGTGGTGCTTTACGCCAATAAAGAAAAGACAGCATTTCTTCTTCTTTTTGTGTGTGTCCACAACATGTACGCTCCCTTCCATATAATAGAGACCGAACTTCTTGCTTTCTCTGACAGTTACCAACGAACCTCTAGAAAGGTTTCAATAATAGTTTCCAAAGAGATTGAAGAATCCCTCATCATCCAACCTTTCAATCGATACCAGGTTGAAACGGATATCGAGAACATGGTGAACACCTTTGAGCACAAGAGTGGCTCATGTATTTGTCTTTAAATATATATCTCCAATAGCAACAACTTTTAACACATTCTTGTTTCCCATCTTCAACACTCTACAGTCTCTTGTTGTGTATGTGACAATAGTGTCATGTTGTGAGATACATGTATCGAAGCCTCTGAGTCCACCAGCCAAGAATTGTCATCACATGTAAGGTTCATAACAATCTTATCACCTACAATAATGATATCGCCTCCATGTGTTGAGGTGGCCACTTTCGTGTTCTCACTCTTCTTTTCCTTGTCTCCCTTCTCTCTTTTCCAAGCAAAACAGTTTTGCTTGATGCGACCCTTCTTGCCACAGTGGTAGCATTCGAAGTTCTCGTACCGACTCTTGGACTTTCCTCGGCTCTTGTCTCTGCTATCGTTCGGACCCTTGCTTTTACTCCTGTCATGGCTCTCTAAATGAATGGCCTCTGAATGAGATGTAGATGAAGCAGCATAAGGTTTTCTCTAGATCTCTTCATTTAACATCTTGTTCTTGGCGAACTCCATATTAACCACGCCTTCTAGAGCAGAAGCAATCATGGACACTCGTACGATCTCCCACGAGTCTAGCAATAACACAACAACCACAGTTCTTGAACGTCTTCGTCGAAATTCACTCCCATAGAGGATAACTGGTCAAACATGACCTGAAACTCACTTAGTTGGTCCGCAATGGACGAACCATCCTTGTACCTCAGGCCTATCATCTGTCGGATTAGGAATAACTTGTTTACCTCGATCATTTTCGCGTACAAGGATTTCAGCTTCTTCCATAATGTCATTGCGTGCTTAATATTGGCGATGTGACTATACACATTCTCGTCCACGAACTGTCGGATATACTCGTATATCAGTATATTCTCAAACTTGTAATCCTCCTCGGATCATTGGACTTCTTGAAAGTAAATACCAGAAGATACATCTTCTTGACGAACAACAAATCTTTCATCTTGTTCCGCCAGTAGTGGTAATTAGACCCGTTTAAATTTACCATGCGCACTAGCTTCGCGTCCATCTTCTACTTGGTTTGACTGTCAACTCTAATACTTGGCAAATTTTACCTTGACACTCTGAACCTGAAGCTTTGATACCACTATGTTGGGAACGAAATGTGAAAACTGTTTCCCCAAATCAAGAGACTGCGAGAGAACATAAGTAAATCGAACGAAAACCAACTTGCGAAAATCATAGATAAAGCACAACGTAAACACAAACGATTTTGACGTAGAAAATCCTTGTGGAAAAAATCATGGGACGATCGGAGTCCAACCTTGAAAAATCCTTCACTAATAAATTATAAGAATACGCCCTCTACAAACTTCTCCACTGATCCAACCGGATCACCGCAACTGCTCAAAGCAATGAAAATGGATTACAAAGGTTATCGACGAACAGAGACAATGAGAACAATCACCCGAAACAATCTCCCTTCGAAATAGCTACCTATCCCTCTTTCTCTTCTTCGAAAGTTGCAAGCCTGAGAACTCTCTCCTTTTGATCTCTCTCTGGTAGATGTTATTGATAGGGGATTAGGGTTAGGAAACACCTATTTAAAGCCTCCTAAATCCCGTAGCAATCTAGACCGTTGATTAGATCAACCAATGTAAATAAACCACACAAATTCGGCTTCAGTCCCTGACAACGGTATACCATGGTGTACCAAATCGGCGAGTCAGAAGTTCTAGAAAGAACGACATACTTGTGGTATACTGCTGTATATCGCCGGTATACCGCTGATAGTGGCTGTTGTTTTTCAATGTTCTGACACGGCCTAAAATTTGCCTACTTTATCGCCTTAAACTCCCCGAGCTTCTCCGAGATACGAATGACGCTCGTTGCACTCAAGGGAATTCTCTACATACGTTGGAACCCCACCCAACACCAGCAAGCTTTGCAATACAATTTATTTTAATTGGTTGAATACTCAAAATTAACCTTCAAGCTGTATAGGAAAGTGAAGTCCTATACCTCCATGGTGATAAACTTCAGAAAGGTGCAGACAGAGAGCTACCAAATGCAAATTTGCAAGCAAAAATTATTTTCGTAATTATAGACCATCAAGAAGAATGATGCAAAATATGCAAAACAAGGAAAGGATGTAGATCTCAATTGTTCATAAGTAGAAGGCTGATGCAACGGGAGATGGTAGATAAGTTGGCAAGATGATTAAGATACAAGGTAAGCCTTTTCTACACCAGTTCTCCAAGAATAAACCTCTTCATTCAGGTGTCTGATATGCTGACAATACCCTCCAACCTCTCGTTCCATTCCAATGGATGAAAGAAGTCAAAACCTTAGAAGTAAAAAATTTCTAAAAGGCCAAAGAATCTTAGTTAAAATTTTCGATTCGGCAGTTCTTATTTGGGAGCTATTTTCCTGGCGACAGGAGCTCGTTTCCTCGGCGACGGGAGCGCGTTTTTTCAACAACATGAGCGCTCCCATAACACGGCCATAATTTTAAAAGAGGACATAAATTTAGGAAGAAAGTTGATTTTTTTTTTTAATACATGAGCATCAAAGTAATAAGAAACTAATGATTACTTACCTTAACATCATAAAAATCATCATTCGAATGATCTCGTTGTAACTTTGAACTGAACTTTATAAATTCTAATAAATATTAAGATATCTATATATTTTGATAAAAATAATTAATAAACATAAAAAATTATTAGTGACGCTACCATCACGCTCCCAACTTTAGACTCTTCTAAATAGTCGCACTCTCCCACTCCTGCTTCCGATTCTGGCTTCTAAGGTCAAAATATTTGGTTAACACATGAGATACATAAGAAAGAAAAAAAACTAACTCAATTTGGACATGCATTATTTTGTAGATTTATTATTTACTTTTTGTCAGTTAACTATTATTGTATACCTCACTTTAGTCTCACTATCTCCTGGCTAAATGAGGATATCATGACTTGCTCCTATAAATGTACCACGGCTTCTTATGTTTTAGTCATATCAATAAATAAAAAATTCTTTCTAAATTTCATGGTATAAAAGCTATGAAAATTTGAAAAGAACCCCAACTCCAAAAAAAAAAAAAATTCTTTTCCCACTTGATTCCACCAAACTCCTGACCCTAACCCTAGCCCCCTCCTCCCTTCCTTCTAGCCCCACCAGCCCAACCCCCTTTCCAACCTTGTTCCATACCCCTCGGATCCGGCTATAGCCACTTATGTGGCTAAACTTGGAAACCAAGTGCCTGGCTTAGCTCCTACGAAGATATTACAACTTTTGGCGAAGCTAACATATCCTCTGGCAAATCTAACCCTTCGGGATCAACCTATGACGAAAGTTTAAAATAACATCTGGCGGAGCTAACTTCTTCGGTGGAGCTAAAGCCAACAACATCTCCCGCAAAGTTAAAGATGTAGCCTTCTACAAGGCTAAGATGCCCACTCACGCAAGGCTACTACAAAATCATACAACGAGAATGTAGTCGTTACGTACAGTGAAGCAACAATACTGAACTTCAAGCCCTCTCTAGCCTAGCGTCTTAGTAGCGTTCTCCTAGACACCTCCCTATCTGGTCCTCCCTGATCTTTATAGTTCGAAAACACCATCTGCATTACTGGCTTGCTTTTGTGCTTGTTGTACTTGTCTCTCGTTTGGTTCTCTTGTCTTTGAAGATACTCTACTTCGATACGGTACTATGACGTCTTTGATCTCTTACCTCTTGGTGAGTTAAACAACAATCTTTGTTGTCTTGATCTTGTGCGTCCTTAATTATGGCATTTGACAACGAGAAAGGTGTTATTGTTTATGCTACTTCCTATTAGGTCGACTTCAAGAAAGATTTATGACTCACAACGATCTCTCTCTCTGACACAAATAATTACTAGCAATGGTCAAATGCTTTAGAAAAGGTTTTAACAACAAAATTTTCCATCGTCACTTGCTGGAGTCACCACTGGAATCCAAAGATCCATGATCTGCCTCTTGTTTTCAGAATAACAAGGTTATTGTTTGGTTGGTTAACTCTATGGATGCTCGTTTCTATAACTCTATTATATCCTTCAAAACTGTCAAGATAATTTGGATGCATGTTTGGTCCCTATACTCGTCCGAAGACGATCTTCAAAAACTTTATAACATTTTTCACACCTTCAATATGACCACATCTTGAGAAGATTTGCAAGACTACGGTGCTCTCTTCAGTAGACTTCTTAAACAATGGAATGTCTTTTAGCCGATCTCCTCTGATCCTAATGTTACTCGCCAACAACGAGGAGCCCTTGTTGGCATTCTTTTCTTGGCTTGATTACTATCTACTTTTGAGGACGTTTGCTCAGTGCTTCTCTCTTAGCACGTCTCTCTTTCTCTGACGACCATCTTCTCAACGGTTTATCATATGTCTACACTATCTTCCACCTTTGTTAATTCATTGTCAACTGCTTTTGCTACCCGTGGCCAGGACCTTGGTGGTCACTTTCAGTCTAGACGAGGTACTTCTGATGCTTTCCCCAGAGGTCGAGATATTTCTCGTGACCATCGTCCTTTATCTAATCGAGGTCGCAATACCCGGGGATGAGGATGAGGATGCGATGTTGTAGTAGTCTATATTATTTCTATTGTTAGTATCCAACCATCGTGAGGACTAGTGTTGGAAGAAACATGATTACCCTGATGATACATCTACTGTCAGACAAGCATATGCTCTACTATTGCTCCTCCATATTCTCTACCTAGTAGCCAGATGCCCTTTTCTAATGATGAATGAGGCCAGTTGCGTCGACTCCTCTCCTTTGTAGCTCCTGCCAATCTTTTCACCCCATCAAATATCTCTTTTCTTTATCATTCTCATTTGTGGGTTGTTGATTCCGACGCCTCGAACCATGTCTCATAACAGACCCTCAAATCTTGTTCTAGCCCTCATAGATTCATTTATAAAGCTAACAGTACTACTAATACTTCTAGTATTGTTGATTTATCGTTACTCTGTCTTTACATTTGAAAATACTTTATTTCCATTACCGGATTAGAACTTATTATTTATTCCTCCGCTTATACATGATTCTAATTATTCAGTAATATTTTATCCATCTCACTTTATGATACATGACCTTCTGACTAAGCAACATATTGGTTGGAGCATGAATATAACGAACTGTACTACGTAGATCACCTGTCTAGTACATCAATGGATGCTCATTCCATTCAATAGCATAAGAGACTTAGGCATCCTACATTAACTTCATTACGTACTATGTAACCTAATTTATCATTCTGTAATAGTTGTGAGTTACTTTTTCTTGCGAAGCACCAGCACTTCTCTTTTCATCTACTTAATAACTGACATGATTCCCCTTTTGCTTTGGTTCAAGTGCTATTTGGGGTTTCTTCAAGGTTCTGAGTGTGCATAGCTATTAATATTATGTCACATTTATTGATAATCACTCAGACATGACATTGTTATATCTTTTTCATTCTAGGTCAAATCTTCTATCTGCTTTTCAAATTATTGTCGCTAAAATTTCTAATCAATTTGATGTTTGCGTCAATGTTCATCGTTTTGATAATGCCAAGGAGTATGTGAGCATGAAGTTTCAAACGTTCAGTCAGACTCATGACATACTTTATCAGACTTCATATTTGTATACTCCTCAGCATAATGGTATTGTCGAACATAAGAATTGGCACATTCTTGAGGTAGCCTCTCCTCTTCTTATTTATATGAATATTCCCAAGAAACTATGAAATTTACGATCTTAGTTGTTTTTTTTATACAATATGCATGACCTCCCATGTCCTTGAGAACTAATCACATTTTTCTATCATTCTTCTGCGAGGAAACCCTTTCATGTCGCTCAAAAGGTTTTTGGTTATCTTTGTCATACACAAAATCTTTGACCTTATGTGAATAAACTTGATTCACGAGCTACCCATATGATAATTGTTGGTTATTCTCGGATATAGAAAGGGTATATGTGTCTTGATCCCACTACTTCGAAGGTGGTTTCCTCTTCTAATGTTACTTTTCTCGATTATCTATATTTCCAAGGTTTTAGCCTTTGGTTCCTTTTTCCGAGATGTATAAGCGTCAGGACAAGGTCATTCCTCTACCTGTCACTATTTCTTCAAATATCACTAATGATTCTTTTGCAGGTACTACAGTGCAGCCTTCTATTCCTGCTCCTCCACTTTCGTTGACTTTAGGTGAAGGTCTATCTCTTTCTATTGCTATTCGCAAGGGTAAGCACTCTTGTACTAGTGCCTATCATATTTCTAACTTCGTTTCTTATTATCGTTTGACTCCATCGGGTCATACATTTGTTCTTCTTTTGTTGTGATTACTTTTCTTCCTCTGTTCAGGAAGCACTTTAGCATCCAAGTTGTTATGCCACTATATTGGGGAAATTGATGCACTATACTCTAATAAGACTTGGACTTTGGTACCCTTTACCTAGCTAAAAATATAGTTGGATGTAAGTAGGTATTTAGTGTTAAACAAAATCGAGATAAGTCGGTTGATTGACTCAAAGCTCGTTTAGTGGCTAGAGACTTTATCCAACAATATGAATTGGACTATCTTGAGACTTTTGTACATGTTACTAAGTTGACTTTTCTTTAAGTTTTTCTATCTTTGACAGCTTCCAGGAATTTGCATCTGCATCAGTTAGACGTGAAAAATACTTCCTCAATGGCAATCTTTTAGAGACAATGCAGCAGCCTCCAGACTTTGAGCAAACGAAGGAATCTATGGTCCGTCTCCTAGAGAAGTTATTGTATATTCTAAAGCAGTCATTACATGCATGGTTTGAAATTAAGCAAGGTCTTGCAACAGATTGAATTCGTTCGTAGCAGCTCACTACATCCTTTCTCCAAAGACCATTTTCAATATGCCACTTCTCCAATATACTTCATTGGCCTAGACTTCTCCTGAAGCCACTGTTACAGCTTACGTTGTACATTAGAAACTTAATTTGTCCAAACCTCAAATCCTTTCACCAAGTAACTTGTGTCTTTGCCTTTAATCCTTCCACTTGTTCTGATCCATCTGTGATATAAATTCTCGTTTTAGTTGCAAAACTTGCTGCCTATTTTCTAAGATATTTTCTCCATGTACTGAAATCACAGGGGTGGGGGCGAGGGGAGCAAGTCATGGAGTAAGAGTGAAGTCATTCAACAACTAAAATGGATAGATTATTGTCTGATCCTCGTTATTGATACCCCTTTCTTGTATAGAATAACAAGATTTACAAAAACAACAAAATGGTATGCAAGTCTCCATATCTCTAGTATAACAAATCCAAGGGGGTTGTGTCACAGTAAGATAACCTGAAGACCTATGATCAAAATGGGTTGGAAAAGTCGATTTAATATGATGAGTTTTTATGAGTTACATGACTCCTTGGCTTATGGATTTAAGGTAAGAAAGGACATTTTCCAATTGAATACTTGAGACTTCCTCTTAGACTTGGCTCCCTCAACAAGGTTGATAGGTACCCCATCATTGATAAATTCAATAGAAAGTTAGCAAATTGAAAACGAGAACTTCTTTCAAGGGTGGTAGATTGATCCTTATCAACTCAGTTTTATCATCCCTACCACTATACATGCTTTTCATGTTTGTGGCTCCAAGTTGGGTGATAAAGAAGATTGATACATATAGAAAATATTTTTTATGGAAAAGCGACACTGTCTCAAGAAGGGAGGCCTTTGAATTATTAATTTGAGACAATTTAATCATGTCCTATTAGGAAAATGGAGATGGAAATGGTCACAAGTTGTGATGAGCCATGGACTAAACAAGCTAAAGCTAATTATTACCATAACAAGACGATTTGAGATTTATCGGTCTGATTCTCTTCTGGTATTTGTTTCTTTTGGAAGGGTGTTTTAATGGGTGTTGACAAATTCATGGAGGCAATCATTGTCAAGTGTGGCGATGGCTCTACTATCAGATTCTGGAAAGACAAACAGTTGGATTCTGAATTTATTGAACATTCTTTTCCAATTTATTCTAGTTTGCTACAGATCTAAATACATTAGTTGCTGACAAGGTTTTTGGGAGTCATTCTTGCACTGACATCCTTCTTTTAGATAAGTTATACAGACGATCTTTCTTCTGAATTCTATAACTTTCTCTCTATCATTAATCCACTTAGTCCTTTGGATGGAGACGTTAGAAAATGGATTTGGACCACCAGTGGGAGCTACAATGTTAAATCTATGTACTTTTATCTCAACTCTATATGCATTACTTGAGATTTTGCCAATATCATATGGAAGACCTTTCCTCTATAAATCATTTTTTTTTGGGTGGCTTGTTGCAAAGGAAGAATTTTGACACTTGACCAATTGCAAAGAAGAGGTTTTTGTTGGGAACGCGGTGTGATCCGAATTGGAGTTGACCAATGAGATGCGATATTGGACTGGATCCATATGCCTTAAAAGAGAATTTTCACATAAGGCCTGAACCAATCACAATTATCTACACCTCATGATCCTACTTTCTACCCGATGTGGAACTAAATTATCAACTCCATTGTCACCCCCTTTTTGAGGGCTCAACGGAAACGAGATATAATCCAACAATCTCTACCTTAGCTCGTTTTTGCTGACCGAGCAACCAAGCACATCCCGGCTATCTTTGCTTGTTCCCGCTAGCCAAGGACACTTGCTCGGTCCCGCTAGCCCAGCACCTTGCTCATTACTGTCAACCGAACACCTAGGATATCCAACATATTGTCATCTTTATTCGTTCGACCACAGAACCAAAATGACACGTTCATCCACACCATCAATTGTGTGCCAACCATAACGCCTTGCTCCACCTTGGATGTCTTCTCCACCTTTTGAAGCGAAGTCGTGTAGTTGCTTCAACATTAGCTATGATCAGCGCCCAACAGAATGTTTGGAGAATGCTCCTAACTCCACCTTAAGAAAAGAGCCGGTATAATCCGATTATGCGCATGAACTTTCAGCACAATCTGAACCAGTCCCGTAACCTTAGGTTATGATACCACTTGTTGGAAACGCGGTGTGATCCGAACCAGAGTTGGCCCATGAGGTGCGATATTGGACTAGGTCCATATGTCTTAAAAGGAAATTCCTATGTAAGACCTAAACCAATTCCAATTATCTACACCTCATGATCCCACTTCCTACCCGATGTGGGACTAAATTATCAACTCCATTGTCACCCCCTTTTTGAGAGCTCAACCGGATATGACATACAATCCAACAGTTTTTTCATATGCAATTTTTGTATTCTCTTAGTGGCTATTAAGGAAGTTGCTCATTTTTTTTTGTTAGTCTAATTGCCAAATTGCTTTAGGACAAATCATTAGTCATTTCAATTTATCACATTATCCTCGTTCTATAAATGACTCTTGGGGTTCTTGGTGGAATAATTTTATCCATAAGAATCACAGAAATATTGGATTGTGCAGTTTTGATACTCTTTTGGTACATTTGGGAGGAGAGAAACCAAAGAACTTTCAAAGATATATCTTCAGAGGAGAATGAGCTTATTCAAAAGTTGTCTGATTTTCATCTTTGGAATAAGGTTGTTGTGCGTCACAAGGGCTAGACAGAGAAATGAAGCTTGGAAACCATGGCTGCCTAGCAATGGTTATGAACAATGCAATATCTTAATATTAATTCTACATTCCATGATCACTCAGGTGTGTTCACTCCATGTGGATGATACTTTAGAACATGATGTTTATGTAGATGATATATTGTCCTACATACACTTTTTATATTTGTTTCAATTTTAATAAATTTTGGTTGGGATCTTCTTGATCTCATCCTTTCTCTCTCAAAAAAAAGTTGATTAAAAATGGTCCACGTTGCACAAGCACAGACATGAAGTAGCACAATATAGACATCAACAAACACACTGCATCAATTCTTGCGTGTATTTGCATATTTTGATGTGCCAATGCATGCCTGACATGGACATAGACCCAATTATGTGTTGGAAAAAATGAATGAATAATTGACTTGAGAAATTAATTAAAAAATGTTTTAATTAATTTTTGTAAATTCCAATAGGTGTCTATTGGAAAGGTGTGTTCAATGTGCAACAAATCTGTTTATTAGAAAGGAGTGTCCTTTCCATTGTGTCTCTTTATTTCTATAAAAGCACAAGTGTTTGAATAATTCAATCACTCAATCCATTCATCCATCTAACATTAAGTCTAAGAGAGAGAGGGACTACCAACATTGCTTCGTCGAGTTCTTGCGGCGTGAAGTGCTGCTACCGAAGGAAAAGAACCGTTGTATCCTGGGAGACTAATCGTCATTAAAACCGTAAGCACCAGTGCAGGGCGAATATTGTCTTAAGGACATTAAACCAAGTTCAAGCCTCGGTATCATTTATTTATTTTATTTATTTTATTTATATTTTAATTTTAGAATCTAAATACAGAGTTGGAACTATTTCTACTAACATTATGCAGTGTCCATCTTTGCAGATTATGATTTTGCTACCAATGCCATTTAGAACTCCAAGAAGTTTCTGAACTCATGTCCTAGTTACATCTTTTGCATAACCCACTTTGTGAAGTAAAACCCAGCCAGTGAAGGTTTTGCATATAAACCTTTCAAATGCTAAATGTTCATATATGAAAACATATAATGCACCTTCTACTGATAAGTCATGTACAGGTGATTAATATGGTTTGGACTTACCCTAGCAACATATCGGCATACATCCATTCTTTTAAGTCAAAAACAAGGTTTGGAGTATGGCAGGCATACCTTGAAATCTAGTATGCAATATAGGTGATGCATGTGCCCTATATTTACTTGAAGAGTCTATCCCTTACCACGATACCGTAAACTTATAACTGGTATAGCGCAAGAGGCGGCGCTCCCAATAGGGTGGTCTTTTAACCCTAGAACAATGAAGGAGTCGCTCCACATACAAAGTTATTAACCACAATACAGAAAATCACGTGACAGTCATGGTAGAGGAAGAAAGACGACCATAAGCAAGTTGGAGACAAATATGTGCAGTTTGGCATAGTGTGTCTCTGTCCACTAAGAAACCAAGAATTCAAGATACTAGACTTAAAAAGCATTTGGTACCTGAGACCTACAAGTTCTGCTTAAAATTTTGGGCCAAACACCCGAGAGAAACCTTAACTTAATCCTAAAGAGTACGTCAGAAATCCCAAAGCCCGAAATGCCACCAAGAGAATCAAATTAGAAATCCTAAAGATTAGATCTCCATTCGTCTTTCTCTCGGACCTTTTTCCTTGTCCTCTCTTTGCTGGGCACCACAACCAGGAGCACTTCTCTTGAGCTATCTCTCAAAGAAACCCCCTACTCCTCTAGTTACAGAATATATGTATTGCTTGAATCTGAATAAGATATCGTGTTCATTGATATCACATAGATGCATTGCATAAGAGAAGTTTAGGTGCTTAAGGAATACGCCCTCATTTCCTAGAAATGGATTATTTTGTTAAAGATGCTTCTAACACTTCTATCAGATCCGTTGCACATATGGTTGCAAAGCACTCCTGAACAAATGTCATTTCTTTAGTTAATTTCCTTGTGGTCACCAAAAATTAATACCCACTAAGGAACGTCCTAAGAAATAGTTTCCTATTTGATCTCCTTGCATTGGCTGTCAAACAGTGTCGACGATATTCTATAGTTTGTAGTATCGGCTGATACCAATCCGACACGGCCAATACCGATATGGTTTGGCATGTCTCGATCCGATAGAGATACTTGACCGATACTGACATTGGGAATCTCTTTTCAGTCAAATCGGCAAAAAAAGTTGAACAAAAAAATGCCAATTAGCAATAGAGTAAAAGTAGAGTAATGTTGTAAAAGCATGCAAAAAAATTATATATCCAATGTAAATCAACCGGTAATGATAACTACCATTTTATTCAATTTCAAAAGTACTAAGAAACAACAAAAGAAATATTTAAAATTATTTGATTCCCGATACGAAAAAAAATCTGATATTCCGATCTGAAACCGTCAATACTGTCGATACCGATACTCATAGGAAGTGTCTGATACCGATTCCAATACCGATACTGATTACATAGATCAACAATAAACCAAATAATGAGCCATACTACTTTCTTTTCGTCATTCTTCTCGCAGCTTTAGTGTTTGAGTACCTATTATCATGTCAATTAATAAACCATAACTTATTTTGTTGAATCGCTTTCGAGTCTCAGCCACCATCAAGTTTCTCATTTGTATAGTACTACTAAAGATCTCCAAGTACTTGTAGCAAACCAACCAGCGAAATACCCTATCCGATCCTAAGTTATATTTGATACATCAAATGATTTTGTTGTCCTTCCGTCACAATTTACTATATTTCATATTTGCCTCTACTGGATATCGTACATTATAGCCAAATCTTTTTCCCATTATCTCCAGTTCAGCGAAAAATACTTGGCAATCTAAAGGTTGAAAGTTTTACACTAGGTAATGTGAGTATCTTTCTGAAATCAGTAGTAATCTACAAAACAATTAGAATGGTGAAATAGTTTACGAAATAGCCTACTAAATTGCATCATATTACAACAGAGCATCTCAATTCCCAATATACATTATCAACGTTTCTCTCATTTTGCCTTCGATCTTTCTAGATCAAAAGAACTGATCAATTAGCTGCAATGACATCACTTTCCGAGTGTTTGACTTCAGGATTGCAGTGCAATGTTTACACCTATAATGTAAATCTATAACATGGGAAATAAACAAGTTTTAAGTGGCGAGAGACCCAAATCATCAATTAAGCTGTGTGCCATGCCTTATCATTGTAGCTAATAGATACATTAACTACTAAGAAGGATAAACTTGAGTTCAGCTGAGAAAGCACAAAAGTTGAGCAAATTGCGAATTAGCGGGGACTCGACTAAATCTAAGAAACTTCTTACGTTACTTCAAAATACAATACAAACTAGATCCGTATAGAGGAGATGTCTCCAAATAAGCCATGCCATGCAAATAAGGTGTCTTTGTTCTTTCCCAAATTATCTTACAGATGTGATTGGTTTCAATCAGACGCGAAGGGCGATCGATCGTATATTTGCACACAAGATGCAAACAGAGAAGCTAATCCACAGGCCCCAAGTATCTCCCGTGTCTCGAAATCAAGAACACGAGACCCCGACAACGAGGATGATGCACACTAGGCCATCCACATTATGTGACACGGGGAGAACACCCATACCCTAAGGACTCCGCCTCCGTGGCCTCACTTTGACAACAATACCAACATATCCGTATCCAAATCGGGGGTCGTCCCGTCTAGAGTTCCATCCATCCATATATGGCAACCCAATCTACAACATGTTCCAACCCAAGAACACCACATACAGACAACAACTTGACAACAAATCTAACGTGCGCGTGAATGAAGAGTAGAAAAAAAATAATACGGCATGTCGATGATGACGATGATAACTAACTGTAGCAAATATTATTACTGACAAAAAGTAATATATAACATAACACTGTAAGCAGGGTCGATCGAGAACAAGAAGAGAAGAGAACCTGCAATCCTCCTGGAGAAGCCATCCCACCAATCAGAAGTCTGCTCCTGGGAGGAGGAGCCAGCAGCAGCAGCCTCCTTCTTGTCAGCCCTCTTCCTCTTCCTCTGACCTCTGATGGGTCCCATCACCACCCAAAAAACCAAACAAACAGAGAGAGAGAAAGAATGTTCTAGTTGGTGTTGGTGTTTATAGCATGCAGAAAAGAGTATCAAATCAGAAGGATTTGCAGAGAGAGGGGGTGTGGTTGGCAAATGAAATGCTGCAAAAATATAATAGTAGCTAGTAGTAAGAAGAGAGAGAGAGAGAGAGAGAGAGAGAGAGAGAATGGGAGAGATGGGTTACGGTAAAAGACTTATTTGAGAGAATTAAGAGTCCCTCTCACATTTATTTATAACCAACCTTGTTTCTGGACAGGGAGGGCACATTGGATTAAATTGGTAATGGGTTATGACTTGTGTACTATATATGTTAACTTTTAGCATACAATCATTAAAAAAAAATTAGAACAAAAGAAAATTGATTTTAAGTTGAAATAACAAATACTAGTAATTTGGGGGTGATTGATATAGTGATCACAAGTCTTTCTTCATAGTAATAGGAATATCGATTCTTACTATAATATGTAATTACTTATTTGGAGTCATTTTTATGGTAGAGAACATGAATAGTCTTCTACAAAATTCTCTACTATACTCTTTGAATTAATGGTTTCCTTTTGCCACGATTGCAAGAAAAAAAGGAAAAGAAGAAGATGTCAATATCGACACAACTGTTGTTTGTTCTATTTCAGCATACCAAATCTATTTGTGAAAATTTACTACTATAAGTTAATGGTTAACAAAACACATCTCCATTTATGACGTAACGTAACAAGTCGAAAAAAAATCGTGTTTACTTGAGAGAAAAGAAAAAAAATGAAGAACAACCATATAAAAAATCTGCGTTGAATGGGAAAAAAGTTGTTACATAAGAACCTACAAGATATTTAATTATGGCAATATTAAAAAAATAGAAGAACTTTGTCCTAAGAAAATATTGACTAAAATATTTAATTATTTAATCATAATCAAATATCCATAGTATACTATTCTTATGTATTTGGTTATATTTAATTGGAGAAATCTTTTTCATAATTAAATTGGTCAAAGAATAATATATTCCTTCTCCTTTACTCTCCCCATAAAACTTGATTTTTTCGAATATTGAAAATAAAAATATACATAGATAATTAAATTCATCTCAACAAATATATTTCTAGCTAATGATGCCTACAATCCTAGTCAACAAAATAACAATGTGCATACGACCAAAATATAAAAGAAAACAAATGTGTACTTATACTAATCCTTCAATCTTGAGTTAAAAAGACAGTAAATTGAGAATCTTGAAGATATATAATTTGAATGAATCATGTCTCAAACAAACTTTCAGAAACCTAGTTAGGGCTAGTTTTGCTCTCATTTAAAATGAGACGCTTGTCATTTTTGCCATCATTTTGGTAAAAATGAAAAATAAAATCTTGTTTGATTCCTACATTTGTCTATAATTTCACCACACAAAGTTGGCTCAAACGTGAAATGCCAAATCTTGCGAGATCACCATATGGTAGTTGTCATTTGAGTTAGAGCATTTTTTTTTCATTTCGAAATGAGAATCAAACTAGCCCTTAGAAGAAAAGGAACGATTGTACAATTTTTAAATAATAGTCAACATATTAATATTTGGACAAATATTATTGCAAATAATAATCATAAAGCCCCAACATATAACAGTCTAATTTTTTAGAATTTGGCACGTAAATGGTAATACTAGTAGTAATAGGATTGGAAAAAAGTCTTAATCAAAACCTTAATCATATTGGGTTACCAAATAAGAAACAGAAGTCATGTTTACTCAAGATTAGATTTCTATAAATGGAGACATAAGATGCTATAGAAAAGGACCTAGAGTTCCCTGTATATTGGTGTGTGCTAAAGAGGTGCTGGGTAGCCACCAATAGGTTGAGAGAAAGAAAAAGAAAAGAGAAATAGAGAGGTTGAAGAATAGAGAGAATGGGTTTCTCAAAATCTTCTTGAATGTAATCTCTGAATTTTTTTGATTCTCTTATGTACTTTCTTTGATATTTGTGGTTAGAAAGTTGTAGCAATCTTGTAAATCATAGTAACTTATTTAGTAGCGATCTCACTCTTCTGGTGATTTTAAAGGGTTAGGACTTTCCACTTATATTCTTACGTCTTTGTCTTGTACCTTATAATCTTTATTTAATGCAAAAGCCAATCACCATGTTTGATATTGTGGGTGTCGGTTCGTCGAAGGTGTGTATCTTGTGGAATCTTTTTACTTTTATACATAAACAAAGTGTAATGTGTTGGCCCATTGGTCATGGTCATACCTGATTTTGATAATCGACTCCGACTCTAATTGCGATACAATAATAATACACTGTTGTAGGTACAAACGATGATCATACTTTATGTTGACTACTGATCAAGTCTTTGCCAAATTCAAAAGCTGCTAAAGATATGTTTATCATTTATTTGTATTTTATTGAGTCTTGGAATAAATGTACAACTGCCGAGATTGGCACATAGCTAGCCACACAAGTCTATATCATCCATATCGAATAGTCGACAAATACAAAATCCAGCCCACTTATCTAAAAGAGCCTAAATCCATCAAAATTTTCATTGACCCAACCTGCTAAGGCAACCAAACTCGGACCAAGTTCTGGACGAAATCGAACCGAATTGTAACTACCTATCCGGAAGAGGTATTTTTTGTCATTTTGATAAATTTTGATTAGTGATGTAATATATATATATATATATATAATATATATATATATCTATATATATATATTTGTGTGCTAGCTAATTAGAATAGATCATGTGATTAGTTGGTTAGTGACTAGCCTATTTTAGACTTGTGTTAGTGGACCAATTAGACTTGACATGACACTAGAGTCCAACAATTAGATTAGCATGACATATGGACCAACACTTTGGACTGGCCCAATTAGACCTAATTAGTCATTCCATTTATCAATAGAGATTATTCTAATTACCAAATTAGGATTAGAAGCTTTCATCCAATAATTAGCCTTCATGCAACTTGGAGGGCATTGTAGACATTGTGCAATTGCATGGAGAAGATCCAGGTGGCCGACCATATAAGGGGGAGGAGCTCTCACTCTTTTCCTCTTTATTAGTGCCATTTAATTTTATTTGGGTGTTCTTCCCCAAATTAATCCATCCCTCCATCAATTTCTCTCCATTATACTTCAATTTCTTCCCAATCCTCTTCATTCAAGCCTAGGAGCTGATGGCTAGGAGCACTAGAGTAGGAGACAAATTGTCAGGAGTTCATGTCCGGATCGTGTCCATTTGACTTTACATTGGAAATCCATCTCCCAATATGTATATATCTCAATTTTCTTTCTAATTAGACTCTAATTGTTCAATTTGATCCTTAGAAATTTACCCATGGACTAGGACTACCTATAGTAGGAAGAATTAGGCTCTAATGACCCTTTATGTGAAGGTTGTATTGAGATTTGTGTCAATTTTGGAGGAATTCTGAGATTGGTGTACCAAGTGTTTGTCATTGGTAATCTAGATCTAATTAAGCTAGATTTGGTTGTGTGTGTCTAGATCTGTGTCCACAATTGGATACAAGTAGGCCATATCATGATACGGTAGGACACGAGTCATTTTAGATTTTTTTTTTCCCTCAAACACTTGTGGCAAACATGTCCAATTCTTCATGACACTTTGTACTAGCTATAGATTGTTCTAGTTAGGCTAATTTATGTTTTCGGCATGCTCATGTAATTTGGAATGATTCGAACAAGGTTTGGTATAGATATTTTGGGCGTATCACAAGAGTATCGTAGACTAGTGCGATACAAGGGTGATGCACACCAAATGTTTGGGTTTTGGCATTCATATGAGTGTGTGTAGAGCCATGTGTGTATATCTATATGTGTCTATATGGTGTGTGTGTTTGTGTGTGTGTGTGGTGTGTGTGTTGTGTGTGTGTGAGTGTGTGTGTTTTCATATAGCCTTGTGTGTGTCAATTGCATACATGTGTGTCCTATGTATACATGTATGTGTACATGTGGGATGTGTGTAGCATATAAATAACTAGGTGTATGGAGAGTACGTGTGTATATATATATATATATATGGACTTGTGGATAGATGGTGGAGTGTGGTTGTGTATCTGTAAAGGGGGGCTTATGAGCATAGGAGCAGTAGTAATTACTGCTACCTTCTAGCAGCAGTTGGCAGATGTGGTGCAAGGCTTGGCATGTGTAGTAGAAGAAGAATAAGATGTAGCAGCACAGCTGCATTTAGGAGGGGGCAGTGGGTAGTGGCAGACAGATGTACGCCAATAGCAACAGTTTTAAACTGTTGTGCAAGGCAGTAGTGAAGGGAAATTGAAGCAGCAGTTTGGATGTTGGTATCAACAATATGCAGGGAGCAGTGGCAGTAGCAGTGCACTTTGTGAACTGTTGTGGTTAGATATTAGGATCCAGTTAGTAGCAGCTATAGCAATAGCTATAGGGAACATGGATAGTAGGTGAAGGCAGTAGGTAGAAGGATGCATAAGTGTTTAGTTGTAGAAGGGGGGAATTTAGAGCAACTACAACATGTGCAGTTTTAGTAGAAGAAGCCAATAGCAGTGAAGGCAGTAGCAGTGAACAAATAGGAGGGGCAACAGCTATGCTTTGTGTCCTAGCATATGTGTGTGTGTAATGTGGGTATTCATGTATCTTGGGTGTATAGGTAAATGCTTAGCTAAGTAGCATAGGCAAGGTAATGAGAGTATGTTAGGCATAGGAGTAGGTAATGTCTAGATAAGTGGCTTTGACATAGGTAATATGTAAATGTCTAGTGTATAGGTAATGTATAAGGGTAACTAAGTTTAGCAAGGTATTGGTTTTATAGGGCTTACTTAGGTAAGTATAATGAAAGGGTGTATAGGTAATTGGGTAAATAGATAAGTATTGCATTATGAGCCTATGTATGTATATTTAGGTTGTTACATAGGGGTATGAGCTAGTATTGCCTAGTATAGACTAAGATACCCTGGTATGGCAAGGTATTGGTCTAAAAACCTAGAAATGACCTAGTTTTAGCAAGTTATGACCTAGTTTGACTTAGAGATCTAGTATTAAGCTATTATAGCATGTTTATGATTCCAAAACACAATTGACATTGATACTCCATATTTAGGTGTGAGCACCCTGAATTTCGGGTTGATTTTTTTTAAATTTTTCTGATTGATTTAGTTTCAATAAATAAATTATTCTGTTTATTATCTTTAAGTGTACTTTTCGTGCCTTTGATATTTGGAGTGTCAGGGATGTTCAACTCTGGAAACCTTCTTCACGAGTTTTGTAGTGGACATGATTATCTTCATGATGGTATATAATGTCCCATCCAAACTTGTTCCTTTGTACTCTTTTTGCTTCACAGAACTTCGGGTCGATTTAGACCATTTGATCATTAATTGATTTTCCCACTCTTTTCTTTGATCATTATTAGCACGTTATCGTGACTTTTAATTTGAGAGCACAAGACCAGTCATTTTCTTGAAACTAACTTCTCATGCATGATCTACTCGAGACGCTCTTCACTTATTACCTTCGTGTCCCACTCAGACACACTATTTTGTGCTCTGTTTGCTTCACACAACTTTCCTGACACGTGACCCAATTTTTTTCACCCCACAGTGTCACATTTATTTTCGGACTTGAATTGTGGATACCCTGTCGACCAAAACCTGTCAGCCCTAAATATGGACATGGCCCACATTGAGACTACTACCCCATGACACTGGTGTCCCCATTTACTGGAATCCCACTGCTACTTATTTACCTATGATCATCACACCTATTTAAATTCGATTATGTGCCATGTCCGATTTTGACCCAATCCGGCTCGACCGAACCCAATCCAAGCTTCATGTTCCCTCTCTCATGATGCCCTTATTTTTTTCTTTGCCCAAAATAATACTAAATACCTAGTTTCCATTTCAAATATTGAGTGTATATCCATTGATTTAAATCCCAAAAAATGAATCCAATTCCCCATTAATCCTAGCCCTAGATTTTTCCCTCATTCAATCCTCACCATTAAAATTCCTCCATCACTTTAGCAGCCACATGGCCGGCCCTAAATTCATGAGGATGAGATATTTCTCATCTCTCTCTCTCATTAAATTATTCACTCATCTCTCTCTCCCTTCCTAAATTTTTTACTCTTTATTTAAACCCACCACCATCACACAGCACAGCCCGAGCCTCCTCCTGGCCGAGCTCAGCCTAGGCAACGCCTCATCCCGAACTCCCCCGACCTCCGCTGTGGACGAGCGCCGTCGGCCACCAGCCTACTCTCCTCCTTCTTTCCATCACCATAGCATCTACCGCCACCACAATGAACCACCACCATCACCACATTGATCGGCCACCACCCCTTATCCGACGCCACCACCTCCACGTCCGCCGTGCGCCGCCGCCTTGGCCGCGCCTGGCCGCCCCCGCCGCGCCTCCGCCCCGCCGTCGTCGGGCCAGGCAGGCCGCCACACCCAGCAGCTGCGGCAGCAGCGGGTTGCAGCATGGCCGGCCAGAAACGGCCACTGGCCGCGCACGCAGGCCACGCCGCCGCCGCCCGCCGTGGTTGGGCTTCCCCCAGTGGACGAACGCCGGTGACCCCTCCTGGGTCCGCCACTTCTTCTCCGGCACGACGTATAGGCGATTCGTGAATTTCGCACGATGTCACGACCCGCACCCAGATATACGGGTACGAATACGTGGGCCACCGCCCAGCCTACGCCGCGGTATCGGCGGTAGAACGCTGTCAAGTATACTATACTAACTACAACATCTAAAGATCCATAACTAGAAATGTACTCATGTCACATCACGAAAACTAAGGAAGATAAGACAAAAAAATAATAATAATATCACTAGAACAACTAGAATCTACAATGATCATAAGACAGAAAAATAAAGAAGGACAACAAGACTAACTAAAGATAACTATCAGGCAACTCACATAGAAGAAAAGTGAGATCCACCTCAGCTAGCAACATCATGAAGTCCCATACTGAGGGCACAACTACTACCCTAAAATTTTGTCAACATATCTA
>JANAVB010036112.1:0-70000 GCA_029216955.1 Iris pallida
ATATATATATATATTATATATATATATATAATATAATATATATATATATATATATACATACACATATAATTATATAATATGAGACTTGAAGGAAAAATGCAATAAAGGACTGCTGTATAATGAATCAAATCTGAGTTAAAAACCAAGTATTAACTATGAGATATATCACATATATAAACACATATACACATATATCCATTTAAAGGGAAACTATATATATATATATATATATTATATATATATATATATAATATCTATATATATATTTATATATATAATATATATATATATATATATAATATATATTATATATGAGTTGTAGAATACATGTATATGTACTATTGATATGTAATGTGAGTCTTGTATGCTTAGGCTTGGCTTAGCCCTAGACTTTCTTGTTAGACTAGATTGACCTAGTCGACTTCATAGATTGACTAGAGTTGACCAAGTGTTGACTTTAGCCCAGATTGACCTAGAAACATGTAGATGCATTGTACTCTTCAATTATAACCCCTTTGTCATCATGACTTGTGTTGCTCTAAATAGGACTCAGATACCTCGCTTCAGACTTTATATTCTCACAGACATTTAGATTGCAGGCGAGTACATTGTCTGATCGTTTCATATTTGTTAGGATTTATATTCTTGCTCTAGATAACTTTACTTGATGCTGTCACGATGTTATCACAGATTGGTACTATATGGATTTTTATGGATGTTATCCCCCTCGGGAGCATTAGATACATCATGTTACATGCTTTTCACGTATATTATGTATTCATGTGCTTTCACTATTCATGCATGTGCACTCATGTGATTCATGTACTCTCATGATCATTGAGCCCGTTATGTGCAAATTATTCATGTGCACTTATTTGTTGAGCCCACGTGAAATTATGTACGTAACATAACTTGAATGGATCCTTGTGTATTGATTGGGGCATGATGAGTAGAATTGGTTATGTGGATCATATCCCCAGTAGATTCATGTGAACTCCATAGCTTATTCATGTGCAACCTAACCTGTTTTCATAATCATATTGTGCTCTAAATCACTAGTCACTTACAGTTCTTACTTATCATGTATATATTTTCAGTTATCAATATCTCTCTTGTTTTCATGTACGTCTTCTTACAGTTCATGTATCTTACTCTTTTGCATGCTTTATATTTCCTGTCATGATATTAACTGCGTGAGAGTATTATACTCGTTCCTGTTCTGACTAGACCTGTTGAAATATTACAGATGAGACCGAGGGTTCTGTACCATTTGCTATGGAGCACACCTAGATGATATCTGTGTGTTGGACCTTCAGGAGGATCCAGCTATAGCTGTGGACACTATCCCTTTAGTCTAGGCTAGTTAGCTAGACAGTTAACTTATTTATTTTATCTTGTCTTATTTTGACATTCTGAGATGTATTATTTTGGATGATGTTGTTGTTAGTGTCGTCTAAACACTTAGACTTATTTCTCTTCTGTTTGAATTTACTTCGAATTTCATACCTATCTTATCGTGCTATTATCCATCTTTAGATTTGTGATTGAGTTGTATCTTCTGTGATTTGGCCTCCGTTTGGAGAATATATCATATTGTGGTTAGTTATGATGATAACCTAGAACAGCGTTCTACCGTCGACACTACGACGTAGGCTGGACGTACCCACCTCTCGTGTCCCTACACTGGATGCGGGTCGTGATAAAAAATTAGTCTAAAATAAGTCTAATAGATTAGGGTACCCTATAATAGGCTCCTTGAACCCCAGTTGGTCTAGTTTTGGGTCGACAAAATTATTTGGATCGAAATGAGTCCAATAAGTCTATAGTTCAGTCTTGTGTGTCATTTAAAAATAAATAGCACATAGAAACTCGATTGAGTGGCACACCATTGGCATGTGTGTAGTAAGCTCAAAATAGGTCAAAATTATATGTTGGATCAAAAAGTTTGGATCGAGCTTGGGCCTCAAATCAGAATTAAAAAATACATCGAAATTACGACAAAGGGTAAAGTGTCATTTGACCCGAAAGTTGTGCAAGAAATATGTAATACAATAGAACATGTTTGAGTGGGATATTATATACCAAATGAAGGTGGACTGGTCTAGATAACGAATATGGAACGTGTTTTGAGGAATTAGTCAATGTTGTGCTTCAAAAGTCAAAGCTACGGCAAAGTGCCTATATAGCCATAATTAAAATAAAATATGGTTTAATTTAAAAATCATAAAAATCTCCAAAAAATTAGGGTGCTTACAGTTTTGGATGAATCAGGACATAATTTTGTCCCAAAAAACTATTATTCTTGACTATTACTGCACTGGTTCATGCCAACGGTATACTGTCGGTATAATATAATATACCATTTTATAGGTATAGAACATGTTGTCTCTATTATCGTTATACTGACGGTATACAGAAGTATACCGTCCATTTTGCATGAGTAGAATCGGTTGCCTTTATTTTCGGTATACCGTAGTATATCGTTGGGATGCCCAAAAGCCTATTTCGCTTAGTTTTTCGTCCTGAATGACTTTTGATACTTTTCATGTAATATTTAGTGACTTTTTATTGTACTCTAGTGTTAGTACCTGGTAATTTTTGTCCTTGTATAGGTTATACCTGATATTGTATTCTGATAACTATGAGCCTCTTTAATTGTCGAGCGTAGGATCTTGAATTACTTATAAACTTGTAGGCCATAGTACTATTCTTGATTGACCAGTACAGTATGCACCGACTGTGTATGTAATATGATATACATACTACTATGTAAGTAGAGTATTACGGCCGACCTGATTGATTGTTTTTGTATCCTAACATTGTAGTGCCCCGCTCCTAGCGATTCACTATGTAAGGCGTATGACTTAATAGACTCGGATGGAACTGCATATAGGGAAAACTTATCGTCGGCATCGAATCGATCACAGACGAATATATAAGAACATTTCCAATTAATGGACCGGTTTCTCTTGAAATGAGTCGAAGAGTTTTCTCTGGATGTTTTGCTACTTTGCTGCTTAGTTTTGATGAATGCTTTTCTGAATGGTTTTTGATGATTTGATTCTTGTCCATTTTTATCAATTTTCCTTCATTCTTGAGAATTCTAAGAAAAAGGAACGTACATGAGATAGAGTATTAACCAAACTTTTGGTGCCATCGCAAGCGGACGTGTGACTGAAGGCTAATCGCACAAGTGTTCCTCTTCCTCTCGGCAATTCTCTAATTGGTGAGTGGTGGATTCTCTGTGGTGGTTTGTCCCTTCTGCTACTCCTTCATGCCAACTAAATGAATTTTCTTGCTTACCTTGATATGTCCAATGATCGATAATGTGAATTGAATGATAGAATGCCACAAGCTGATACCACTAAGATGCTAGTATAATTGATACATGATAAAGATGAATTGACAATGGTAATGACACTAATGACTGTTTCCATGAAAAATAAATATTGCTTGTCCCTATGAATAATGAAATGCTTGAGAATATGGAATGTGATGAAAGGATGAGATAATGACATAATAAGAATGTGGGGTGACTAATGAGTCTCCAAATTGATGCCTAAGATGATGAACATAAAATGCTGGGTTCTTACTGTTTGCTTACTTAATACCACACATATGTCATTGTTGAGTCGGTTATGCATTCGCGTGGTCATGGACGTCTTGTGCACAAGGTTTAAGTTGGTTTCCTCGAACGGTACCTGGGACAATGGGTCTGATTCGACCTAGGGGAAAAATTTGGTTGTGCTATGGTGAACGAGGTATTACAAGACATCCATTGAGGCTTGCAACCTACTTTGGAATGGTGCGTCGCAATACCTAGTTGGGATGTCCTTTATGCTACGATTTTCACCAACGACCAAGTCCGAATGCATGCTAATGATTGTCTTGTATAGGGGCGGTAAGTTTTATATCATGTATCTTATGCAGGTATGCTAGATCGACAATAGATAAAAGTTTATTACATATCTTATATGTTTCACTGCTGCTTTGATTTGAATGAACATGATAGATTGAATGATGTTAGTCCCTAATAAATGTTCATATGCTTTAAACTGCTTGTCATTAATTTCACAAATATTGGTTTAGCTGAGTGGGCCAATGGGGGCTCACCAGTACATTTCAAAGGTGCTGACCCCTCCTCCACAGGTAATGGAGAAGATGCGGGCGCACGTGAGTATTAATGCTTTTGCTGTTGCTGTTTTTAAAGGTACTTTCGAATAAAGCCACACAAAATATTGCTAAGTTTCAAGATTTGCTTCTTAAATTTTCATTATAATAAAAGGGCACAACCGTCAGTTGTTTTTCTTTTCATGAATCAATGTAACCCAAAACAACATTTCAAAGAATACTGAGAAAAGTTGTACCGCTGCTATTATCAATAAAATGAGTTATTTCTTCCTATAATGTGTGTTCAATATTTCTACAATGTGGTTGCGCTTCAAATATTTCAAAATGACACAAATGTGCACATTTTTGTCTTCTACAAGTGCAACATCGGACTTGTACGATATCACGTTCAGCTGGGACGATCCATTCAGTACAGTTGAAGCGAGGACAAAAGATTTACGAAATCGGGGCATGACAAACATGACTACCTGTGTCCGTGTTGACATATTCTTGTTATTGCACCGAGGTGCTATCGTGCGCACTACGGTGTTAACTTGTTCCTGATATATCTTGTACTTGTTATTTTACTATATCTATTATTCTTTCACGAATATCATCATAGCCCACTTCTACTTTTGGAATACTCGTACGTAGCTAAGTTCAGCCTAAGCTGCAACATCGGCGGTACTACGCTGTCTAGACCTCAATAATAATCATCAATCCAAATATACAATATTTGATTACAAAATTATAGCTTATTCATTCACAATAACTATTCAATTTATAAATTCAATAATACATTGAAAACATTCGGGAACGAATCACTAAATATTTAAATTCAAGAACTATCTAATCTATCTAGAATCTACGACCGGCCTCCAAAAGCATCTCTATCTTCTCCAACAAGGGTCCATAGTGCGGAATATCAATAACCTAAAATTGTCAACGGATATAGTCAGGATTGGAGCAAGATCACTGTAAGCCCTCTGAATTTTATATAAATTAAGTTATATATTGGTTATTATTTATGATCATAATATATACTTTTTTGTAACTTTGATTTTTGGAGCACAAAAAATACTAACCTCTAAAAACTTCCTCCATGAGTTTTGATCTAGACAATTTTATCTTCAATTTAATATATTATGCCCCACTCAAATATGTTCTCTTGTGTTATTTTTGTCGCACAATTTTTGGGTCAACTTAGGCCAAACGTTATCTACCGTAAAACTTGTCGTGCTTCCAACTTAATTTCGGGACTCGACATCGACCCAACCTAAATGACCCAATATATAATTTTGACCTAGTTTGAGCCTACTACACACATGCCAATGTGTCTCACTCAATTGAGTTTCCATGTGCTACTTATTTTCAAATGGCACATAAGACCTATTTATAGTCATTTCGGTGTTAATTTCTACTGGAAATATTTTTGGGACTTAAACATAGTCAATCTAACTTAGTGGGGACCACCCTAGGGTGCCAAACCATAGTAGAACCATATTAATTGATTAAATTCAATTTAATAGTAGCCATGTGCTTAAATTCAAACAACTTTGACCAAAGTCAAACATCCTATCTATAAGAAAACCACTACTACTCCTAACCAATTTGATTAATTGGTTGACCAATAAACTCTAATTCAATCCAAACCAAAACCTAAATTTCCATAACACATAGAGGGAAAAGTCCTTATTATAAAACCTAACCTAGGCCGGCCACCTCCTCTCCATTAATCCAAACCCGACCACCTATTCTCTTGGTCGATGGCTACAACAAGCTTGGCCGAACACTTCAAACCTCCATCTCCTCGACTTTCAAGCCTTCCACCACCACTCCTATGACCGTCTCAACTTTCTCTTCCCATCCTAGCATCTCTTGGGAGAACCACGTTCCTTTAGAGAGAGATCCAAGCCTTTGAAGACACCAAAAACCAATTATTTTGTTCTGAGATTCAGCAGCAGGTTAGTGTTTTGTAAAATAGGTTAAGAATAGTTTTTCTCATATATTTCACCTCAAACCAAGTTTAGTGGATATCCCTATATGTCTTATTTCATATTCAATTTCTAACTCACTTTGTTCCACTCCGTTTGCCCGTGGCGTCCGTTGCATTGAAACGTGTCCAGAATTGACCAATTTCGGTTGCAGAGACATTCTCAACGGCTTCGAACCCCGATTGGTCTCCGAAAAAACTATGGTAAGGTCTCTAACATCTATAGTTACCATCTAGAATCATTGTGAATATTTGTAAGAATTTTATGTTGATATGTCATTAGTTTGATACTATCAATTTTCGGACACCGACACACCCATCAAAACCCATCTATTTGATTGAAACTTTTGTAGGATTTAAATATGATATAAACTGATAAATTTAGATAAAAAATCATAGTTAATTCTAATTATTCTATTTTATTCCAGAATAAATAATTTATATATTTTTCCATAATTTTTTGCTTTCGAATTGAAATTCTATGTGGCATGTTGTGTTGATACTTAAATATAGCAATTTACTGTATTTTTATAAAAATAATAATTATATAATATAAATTCAGAATTTCTTATGATATTTTCCAGAAATTAAAAGTATATATTTTTAGTATATAATATTATTTTTCTATTATAACTTATTGCTGCATATGGTAGAATACTAGTATAGACTACTTTACTATTTTTTGACTAGTTTAGTCTAAATAAGGTAAGTATTGTCATGATATTTATTTAGTTTATTTATATTTTCTAGGAGAAGAGGAAGCTTCTCCAACCTTTATCTTCTTTTTTGACTCGAGGAATTTTGGGAGCCATTGAAAGTTTGAAAGTGAAGAGAAGAGAAGAGAAGATAAGAGATATAACAAAATTGAGTAAAGAGGGTAGAAGAGAACCCCGAGACAGCTCCGAATCCAAGTTTTTAGACCTTGGGATGCATGGAAGAGGGATTTAGGGTGGCTAGGGTTAGGTTTCAGGTGGTTTTTTCTGCTGTTTGAAGGAGGAAGATGATATTTGATGTGGGGTTTTAAAGGAGAAATCAGGCTGTCAGCTTAGTTTGGATTTTTCCCTGACCGAGTTCGATCACATGGTAATTTGAACATACTTTGGGTAGTTTGATACATATTTTAACACTAATACCAAGTAAAATTTGAAATATTTGGTTTGAAGACAAATAATCATATTAATTAACCAAAATACACAAAATGTATAAAATATTTTAGGTTAGCTGTAGGGGCCGGATCTCAGCTAGCGGTAGTTCGAAGACACTTGGCACCGTGTCGCTTAGACTTTTATGACTTTTTGTCAGAAGGACCCTTTCAGTTTATAACCAAATACTTTCTACAATTTTATATATTCAGGTCAAATAATATATAATTATAAAACTTCAACGTCCAAAAATCCTATTTCTCTTCGTATAAAGTTAAAATGATCTTCAGATAGAGGTTTAGTGAAGATGTCAGCTAATTGACGTTCTGTGTCAATATAATCTAAAAAAATATCACCTTGTAAAATATGGTCTCTAAGAAAATGATGTCTTATTTCTATATGTTTAGTGCGTGAGTGACAAATGGAATTCTTTGTGAGATTTATAGAGCTAGTGTTATCGTAGTAAATGGGGATGTGGTTGTAAGACAACTGATAATATTCCAAGATTTGCTTCATCCATAAAATATTGGCACAACGTCCTGCGGCTATATATTCAGCCTCGATTGTTGATAATACAACAAAATTTTATTTTTTGGAAAATCAGGAGACTTAAGGATTTTTTTTTTCTAGAAAATGACATATTCCACTGGTACTTTTACGATCAACCTTGCATCCGGCAAAATCCATGTCCGAATAACCTATTAGGTCAAACGAATTGATTTTGGATACCATAGCTTGGTTGTCAAAGTGCCTATAAGGTATCGTACGATATGCTTAATGGTGCTCACATGTGATTCCATAGGAAAGTCTAATATCGTGCATATAAGCTTACTGAAAACATAATATCTGGACGACTAGCAATTAAATAAAGTAAACTACCAATCATATCTCAGTACTTACGTTCTTCAGTTGGTTTACAACTTTCATCCATATCAAGCTTGGTAGACGGTGCCATAGGAGTTCTGATTGGTTTGATATTGTCCATATCAAATTTCTTTAACAAGTTTTTTTTTTGTATATTTGGCTTGATTGATGAAAATCCTTTGTGAACTTTGTCTGATTTGTAGTCCAAGGAAGAAAGTTAGTTCCCCCATCATGCTCATTTCAAATTTACTCTGCATATACTTAGCAAACTTGTTACATAACATCTCATTTGTTGATCTAAAAATAATATCATCTACATAGATATGTACTAATAAAATATTCTTATCCATGGATTTTATAAAAAGAGTAGAATCAACCTTCCCCTTTTAAAAACTGTGTTCAAGTAAGAAGGAACTAAGACACTCATACCATGCACGAGGTGCTTGTTTGAGTCCATAGATTGCCTTACGAAGCTTGAATACGTGATATGGTCTTTTAAAATCTTCAAATCTAGGAGGTTGTTTTACAAAAACTTTTTTTTTATAAAACCATTTTAAAAAACACTTTTGATATCCATTTGAAAAAGTTTAAAACCATAAAAATTTGTAAAAGCACAAAGTATACAAATAGATTCTAGTCTAGCAACTGGAGCATATGTCCTATCATAGTCAATACTTTCTTCTTGATTATAGCCTTGAGCTACTAGACGTGCTTTGTTGCGTGTGACTGACCTATTTTCATCTAATTTATTTCGAAAAACCCATTTGGTGACTGGATGATCACTAGGTCTGGAAACAAGTTCCCAAACTTGATTCCGTTCGAATTGGTCCCTCTTGTATTGCAGAAATCCAAAATTTATCATCAAATGCTTCTTCAACATTCTTTGGTTCAATCTTAGAAATAAAAGCTACGTTAGCAATAATATCTCTAGTGCTTGAACGAGTATTTACACCTTTGGATACATCACCTAATACCAGTTCTTTTTGATGATTTGGGGTAAATCGTAATCGCTTCGGCAGACTTTCCATATATGAGGTTGGTGTATCTTCGGGTGTTTTGCTTGAGAGAGTTCTATCTTCTTCATTATCAATGTCGTTGTCACGTTGACTATTCAACTCGTCGAAGGTGGCGTTGATTGATTCTTGAACAACAAATGATCTTTTATTGAACACTCTGTATCCCTTGCTCTTTGTCACATATCCGAAAAATATTCCTTCATCAGACTTCTCGTCAAACTTGCCTAAATTATCTTTAGTGTTTAAGATAAAACATTTGCAACCAAACACTTTAAAATAACTGATATTAGGAGTTCTAATGAACCATAATTCATAAGGAGTCTTTTTGGAGATCGGTCTAATAAGAACCCTATTTAACACATGGCATGCTGTATAAACAGATTCTGCCCAAAAATATCTTGGAAGATTATGCTGGTTAAGCATAACTCTGGCCATATCGCCCAGAGTTCTATTCTTTCTCTCTACAACACAATTCTGTTGTGGAGTTATGGGACAAGAGAATTCATGTGATACATAATTTGAATCACAAAAAGTTTTAAAGTCATTGTTATCAAATTCTCCTCCATAATCACTTCAAATGTGAGTAATCATGAATCATTTCTCATTTTGTACCTTTTAACAAAAAGAAACAAATTCAAAAAAACCTTATTTTTATTTGCAAAAAAGTAAACCCAAGTATATCGTGAATAGTCATCAACTATTACGAAAGCATATAGCTTACCGCCAAGACTGGCGACTCTACTTAGTCCAAATAAATCCATGTGTAACAAGTGAAGTAGTCTAGAGGTACTTACAACATTTATTGATTTGAAAGATGATCTGGATGCCTTGTTCTTTTCACACTCGGCACAGACTATATCTTTCTTGAAAGTAATATCAGGTAAACCTCCTACCAGTTTCTCTGTGGACAATCTTGCAATAGTGTCCATGTTTGCGTGTCCAAGCCGCATATGCCATACCGAGCTTTCGTCATGAGATGTGTATAGACACTTTCCTGTACTATTAGTACGTTCTGACAGATATAAAACATAAATGTTGTCCTCTCTTATTCCCTCAAATAAAATTATTCCAGAAGATTTATCATAAATGAGACATTTATTCTTAACAAAATTAATCCCATAACCATGATCAGTCAATTGACTTATGCTCAGTAGGTTATGTTTTAATTTTGTTACTAAGCATACATCTTTAATAATAGGAGAGAAAGAAATACCTATGTTGCCATTACCAATTATATGTCCTTTTAAATTGTTTCCAAAGGAGATATAGCCTTCTTTCTTTATCGATAGAGTTGCAAACAAAGTATTATCGTCCGTCATATGTCTGAAGCAACCCCTATCGAGAATCCATTTGCTTCTAGTGGAAGGAGGAATGTTGTAACGCCCTAGTCCCAAAATATGTAGAAACATGATACGATACATGCCAGCAACACTTCACCAATGGGCCAAAACTCATAGAAGCCTATTAGCGAAATGCTTAAGCTTTAAATCATAATAACAACCAGAATAATGATACAGGTCACAGGTCACAGCTAATCTCATGCATAAAGAATAATAAGACACAAGATATCAAGTCTAATAAAATAATATTAATGAAAAGATCTGTCCAACTTGAAACAAAAATAATAACTGTGCGGGTAAGACATCCCAAAACCACAGTAAAAGGAAATAAAGTAATCAACTACATGTCCGCTGAAATAAAAGGAAATAGAATATCAAGTCTAAATAAAGAGACATGATCACGAGAAGTCCTTTGAAACTATCTCGTCTGCCTGCGAAGGTACATCACCTGTCTCGACTTCAGAATCGTATATTTCAGGATAACCCTCCTATCTGTCTAAGCCTGGAGAGATCACCAGGTCTTCAGGGGAATATCAAGATACATAAAACATGCCTACTATGACAATATATAACATGTATGGAAAACAGGAACAGTACAAGAAAACAACTAAGAAGTGACATGTCATAGAGAAGTGTAATATTAGCCTTGGCTAACAATCAAGCAAGTAAATCCTATAGGCTATAGTACAATGAAAGATACTCCCACTCTATAGTATGTCTCAACTATAGTACAATGTAAGATACTCCTAATCGAGATCGATCAAGTAGCCAATTCTAGTATCAACCTCACCTCCTAAAGGAATATAAAGGTCAGGTAGAATCCTATAGACTGTAGTACAATGAAAGTTACTCCAAATCTATAGAATGTCACAAGTCAGGTCAAGTCATACTCAAGTCAAGTCCAAGTCAATCAATCATGACCAAGTCAAGTTAATCAAGGGAACATGGCAGAACTGACAACTCTATCACAAGACACGGTGAACACGAAGAATGTAGTGCCCCGTCCCTACATCGTGCCCCGTACTCTGTCCACGGAGTGCGCGAGAAAAGAACACTGTCGCTATCGATTCGGTCGGGACCGATAGGTCGGGATCGACTGAGTCGATCGAACGGGAACGGTTGAATTAAGATCCATTCCTCGTTATGGAATGTCTTCTTCGGAACCAAGACCCATATTCAGCGGGCTGCGCCTTGAGGATTGACTCTACGACTGAGTCGGGAGAGACCTCCCGTTGCTCTGCTTTTTACGCCGCTTGCGTTGGTTTTGGCTTTGTTTTCTGAATGCATTTTTGTGAATGTTTTCGATGGTTTTTATGGCTTGCATTTCGAACTCGCATTTCCTATCGAACTTCTTGAATAATGCAGTGTTCTAATCGGTTGCTTGTACGATTTTGGGTAATCGCGTAGGCGACGTCTAGCACGACCAACAAGTTCTCTCGCCGAAGTAAACTCAAGGTGAGTGGCTGACCCTTCTCTACTCGACCCCCTTCTTAGGCAAAATCGATAGTGTTGTTGCGAATGAAAAGATAAATGCAAGTGCACGAACACGAATGAATGAACAAGTTTTCTAAGAAAAGGTAGGCTATGTCTTAACAACTAAAAACATGTCTTTGCACGGTCATGGATAACTTGTCGACGAGGTGAGCGTTTTCCCGCACGGCAACCCGAGGCCACGGGACTGTTGCGGCCGAAAAAGGAAACAAGTAATTAGCTGTGCTGGGTACGAGTTAGGCGAGGACTTGCAGCGGGGCTCGCTACTCGTGCTGAAAGGACCCCGTCTAACAAAAGCTAGAGGAGTCCATGATGGCTCTGGGAGTCAGTGACCAACACACGAAATATTGCACTTGGTATGGAAATGATAACAATTGACAGGAAAGAACATGGTAAGTTTCATAAGGCACGGCGCGGGCCGCCGTCGGTAAGTTTCAATGTAAATTTTATTATGCATGTCATATACTTGTTTGCAATTCATTAGGATGGTTAGAAACATTCATACTTTAAGTCATTTAAACTCTTCAACCAAATGAGAGCTTGGAACTTAAATAGCCACACACCAGTACAAAGTGTAATGTACTGATCCTCGCTCTCCACGCAGGTACCCCGAACCACGAAGGGCGTGCCACTTGAAACTCAAGGCGACGTGAACCCTTTTGAAGCCTCGTCCGCGTGTAAAGGCTTGTTTCTGGATTCCTTTTGAAGAAGACCCGCACTCAGTCCAAAAGAAGATAACGACTCGACTTGCCTCGAAAGCAGGTGGAAATGTGTAATGGTTTTTGCTTGTAAAAAGGGATGTAACGTATGGAACGACTATCTCATCAGCGTTCATTTTGTAAGTCGAGTCATGTTGTAGCCCGCGCGACAATGATTGTAAAGGAGTCTATGTAAAGTTTTATTATCATCAATAAAAAAGTCTATTTCTATTTCAAATGTGTCATTCAATTTCTCTGCGTACTCTAACTTAATGTTGTGTTTCGGATAACCTTATGACTATGCCTTGTGCGATCACAACTTAGGTTCGCACAGCATTACGCCCAGGGGGACTACTATCGATTCTACGAAATCGGGGCATGACATAATGGTATCAGGGCACGGCTTTACATCCTTTGGCCTCGCGTCTAGAGTTCCAAACCTTTGACCTCGTATCGATGAGATAAGTTGTTCTATACAATGAGTCCGTAATAATTTGTGACTGATGCGTTTGCCTTCATATCACAGAAGTGACGGAACCCACGGCCGAGCAAGAACAGAGCGCTTCAAGCGGCTCTAGTAGTTCGCATCATCCGCGGGCCGGGCCTTCTAACGATACCATCGAAAGAATGCTGCGCATGATGGAGGCACAGCAGAACCAGTCCGAGAACCGACATCAACAAGTAGAGGAACGACAGGCCCAGTTCGAAGCTCGCTTTGACGCACATGCCAAACTTCAACAAAAGCAATTAGATACCCTGTAGCAGATAGTCCAGATAATGGCGACCAACAGAAATTCTGTGACTGCGCCTACCGTCACTGTGCCGGCGATCCAACCCATTGAAGTCGACACGGAGGATCCCGAGCGTTAACCAACGGCACCGAAAAAGTACAACTTTGAAGTGTCAGAATTCAAGAAGGCATACCGCACTTCCTTCAGCGGTACCGAGGGTCCTTCCATGGCAATCGACTGGTTGGAAGAGCTGGAAGATCATTTCGAGCTTCTCGGCATTGAAGAATCGAAGCAAGTCGCTTGCGCATAACTTCAACTACGGTTGAACGTGCACGACTGGTGGGCCAAGCGCAAGCGAACGATCCTACCAGACAATACCACCGTGCCGATCTCTTGGGCCACGTTCCGTAAAGCTTTTGAAGTCCAGTACCTTCTATCAGCCGTTCGTCAAGCGAAGGAGAATGAATTCATGCAGTTGAAGCAAGGGAGCAGGATAGTAGAACAGTACGCCACAGAATTCAACAAGTTGTCTAAGTTTGCTGGCCAGTTTCTGCCTACTGAAGAGTGCCATGTGCGACGATTCGAAGTGGGTCTGCGACACTCTATAGGTGCGTATGTCGGGGTCCCGGAGTACAAGACCGTGGGCGAGGCTCTGAATCACGCCCTCCGTCTTGAGAACCTGTATCCTTCCAGTGCTGATGACGTTGTGCGCCACTCCAATCACAAATGTCCTAGCCATAAGGGAGGCAACAATGATGCGTCAAAGAGTCCAAATAACGGCGGCTACCAGGGTGAGAAGATGATACCTAAGTGCACCATTTGCGGGCAAGTCGGACACTATGCCAGCCACTATTTTTCTCGCAATATTAAATATTTTGCCTCCGGACAGAAGGGTCACAGGTCTCATAACTGCCCAAGCTTTCGACAGACTCGTAACGCACCACCATAACAATATCGCCAAGAGAATCGAGGGCAGGCGTCCCGACCTCCTCCGCCCACTCAACCTGCACCATAAAATGGCCAAGATCGTCGCCCCAACACTCAGGGCCGCGTCTACGCCATGACTCGAGACGAAGCGTTGGCATCAGATACAGTAGTGTCAGGTATACTAAAATTTAATAATGTGCCTGCTCGTGTGTTATTTGATTCAGGCGCTTCACATAGTTTTATATCGGCGAACTTTGCCGCCGAGCACAAATTCCCTGTAATATCAATAGATCTCGACCTTAGCATAAGTACGCCTTCGGGCACACCAATTCTTACAAACTTAGCTTGCACCGGCAGGATTATCTGTATCGGCGGTCAAAAGATCGGTCTGGACGTGATAGTTCTAGACATGAAGGACTTTGACATCATTCTGGGAATGGATTGGCTCGGGCCGTGCAACACAACCATAGACTGCGCAAAAAAGAAGGTCACATTCCGCATAACTGGAGTGCCTGAATTCTGCTACTCGTGTGGTGGTGCATCGTCGACCTGCATGGTGATCTCCGCAATATCTGCTCGACGGATGCTACATTTCGGGTGTGAAGGCTATCTAGCTTTCGTTCGAGACATGCGACAGGATTGTACAAACACGGGTCAAACCGACGTTGTGGCAGAATTCCCAGACGTGTTCTCGGACGAGCTACCCGGCATGCCGCTCGATCGAGAAATAGAGTTCACCATCGATACATTCCCCGACACCCGGCCGATCTCGAAGGCTTCGTACAGAATGGCCCCTACAGAATTGAAAGAATTGAAGGCACAACTTCAGGAATTGCTCGACAGAGGGTTTATCCGTCCGAGTGTCTCGCCGTGGGGTGCGCCCGTGCTGTTCGTGAAGAAGAAGAATGGATCGATGCAATACTGCATCGACTATCGGGAATTGAATAAAGCCACCACCCGAAACAAATACCCCCTGCCCCGCATCGATGACTTGTTCGACCAGCTCTAAGGTACAACGGTGTTTTCGAAGATTGATCTACGATTGGGTTACCACCAACTCAAAGTCAAGCCAGATGACGTGCCGAAGTCTGCCTTCCGCACTCGTTACGGCCACTACGAGTTCTTAGTAATGCCGTTCGGTCTGACAAACGCCCCAGCCGTCTTCATGGATCTAATGAATCGGGTGTTCCGTCCGTTCGTTGACAAGTTCGTAGTAGTCTTCATCGATGACATCCTCGTCTACTCGAAGGATCGAGCGCAACATGCAGAGCATCTGCGGACGGTACTCCAAACCCTTTGAGAGAATCAGTTGTACGCAAAGATGAGCAAGTACGAGTTCTGGCTGAACAACATCTCATTCCTTGGGCACATCATCTCCGCCGCGGACATCACAGTCGATCCGAAGAAAGTCGAGGCAGTTGCTGATTGGAAATGGCCCGCATCAGTTAGCGAAATTCAAAGCTTTCTAGGCTTGGCGTGATACCACCGACGCTTCGTGAAGGACTTCGCAAAGATTGTATCGCCATTGACTCGCCTCACCCAGAAAGGAGTCGTATTCAAGTGGTCAGACGACTGTGAAGCTTCCTTCCAGGAGCTCAAACAACGGCTCATTTTGGCCCCGATACTTGCTCTTCCTGAAGGGACAGAGGGATTTCAGATCTTCAGTGATACTTTTGGCCAGGGCTTGGGGTGTGTGCTCATACAGCGGGATAAGGTGATACCTTTTGCTTCCCGGCAGTTGAAGCCGCACGAGAAGAACTACCCCACGCATGACCTAGAATTAGCGGCGATTATGTTTGCGTTGAAGCTGTGGCGTCACTATCTCTATTGCGTGGCGTACAGGATTTATATGGACCACAAAAGCCTCAAGTATCTCTTCGCCCAGAAAGAATTGAATTTGCGGCAGAGGCGATGGCTCGAGCTGATCAAAGACTATGACTTATCAATCGACTACACGCCGGGCAAGGAAAATGTGGTAGCAGATGCGCTGAGCCGAAAGTACTTAGCTTCGTTATGCATCAACGATCGACTGCTGCGTGACTTGGAAGGAATGGGCATCGAGCTCCGAGTTCGTTACAGGGACGTAAAACTGACGCAACTGCGGGTAGAACCAAGCCTACTGGAGAGGATCAAGTCTGTACAGAAGGACGACCCATACCTGGAGATGATGCAGAAGCTGATATCGATAGGGAAAGCGTTCGACTTTGCAGAGGACTAGTCCGGAGTATTACGAGTGAAGGGACGACTATGTGTACCGAACGACGCAGAACTTAGAAAGGAGATAATGTCGGAGGCGCATTATACAAAATATTCCTTGCATCCTGGCAGCACCAAGATGTATAAGAACCTCCGCGTTGTCTTTGGTGGCACGGCATGAAGAGGGACGTAGCGCTCTTTGTGTCAAAATGTATGGTCTGTCAGCAAGTCAAAGCCAAGCACCAGCGATCGGGCGGGGAGATGCAGAACCTCGCCATTCCAGAGTGGAAGTTGGATCACATCACTATGGACTTCGTTGTTGGCTTGCCGAGGACGCCGCAGGGAAACGATACCGTCTGGGTCATCGTCGATCGACTAACCAAGTCAGCACACTTTATCTCCATTAAAGTTACTTGGAGCGTCGACCGCCTTGCTCAGATATACCTTGATGAAATAGTTCGGCTGCACGGGGGTCCCAGTTTCTATCGTCTCGGATCAGGATGGACGATTCGTAGCGCGCTTCTGGAGTAGTCTTCATTCAGTACTGGGGACCAAGTTGAAGTTCAGCTCAGCTTATCATCCTCAGACTGACGGCCAAACAGAGCGGGTGAACCAAATTCTCGAAGACATGTTAAGACTCCGTGCGATCGACTTGAAGTCAAGTTGGGACGTCCATCTACCGCTGGCCAAGTTTGCATACAACAACAGCTATCAGTCCAGCATCCAAATGGCACCGTATGAAGCTTTATACGACCGGAAGTGTAGATCGCCCATTTGCTGGAATGAAGTCGAGGAACGGCAGATACTTGGTCTGGAGCTGGTGGAGCAGACCGTGCTGAAAGTCAAGTTAATACGGAAGAGATTGAAAATAGCACAAAGCCGGCAGAAAAGCTATGCCGACACGTACCGACGCCCCCTCGAGTTCTCGGAAGGCGACCATGTATTCCTAAAGGTGATGCCTATGCGTGGAGTTTCCCGGTTCGGTACGAAAGGAAAGTTGAGCCCAAGATTTGTTGGCCCGTTCAAAATATTGAAGCGAGTCGCCCCGGTACCTTACCAACTCGCCTTGTCGCCTGCATTGTCAGAGGTACATGACATCTTCCACGTCTCACAATTGCGGAAGTACGTGCACGATCCGGAGCATGTGGTAGATTTGGGTAAGCTGGACCTGAAGGCGGACTTGTCAAATGTCGAAGAGCCGGTGTAAATCTTGGAGCGTAAGGATAAACTTCTCCGCAACCGTGCTATTCCTCTAGTCCGCGTCCTCTGGAGAAACCATTCGGTCGAAGAGTCGACATGGGAGCTTGAGTCAGAAATAAAGGAAAAGTTCTCTTCATTGTTCTCGTAGAGGTAGGTTGTATTTTAAGTTTCGAGGACGAAACTTTTTGTTAGTTGGTTATGGTGTAGTGTCCCGTCCCTACATCATGCCCCGTACTCTGTCCATGGGGTGCGCGAGAAAGGAACGCTGTCGCTATCGATTCGGTCGGGACCGATAGGTCGGGATCAACCGAGTCGATCGAATGGGAACGGTTGAATTAAGATCCATTCTTCGTTATGGAATGTCTTCTTCGGAACCAAGTCCCATATTCAGCGGGCTGCGCCTCGAGGATTGACTCTGCGGCTGAGTAGGGAGAGACCTCCCGTTGCTCTATTTTTCACACCGCTTGTGTTGGGTTTGGCTTTGTTTTCTGAATGCATTTACGTGAATGTTTTCGATGGTTTTCATGGCTTGCATTTCGAACTCGTATTTCCTATCGAACTCCTTGAATAATGTAGTGTTCTAATCGATTGCTTGTGCAATTTTAGGTAATCGCGTAGACGACGTCTAGTGCGACCAACAAGTTCTCTCGCCGAAGTAAACTCAAGGTGAGTGGCTGACCCTTCTCTACTCGACCCCCTTCTTAGGCAAAATCGATAGTGATATTGCGAATGAAAAGATAAATGCAAGTGCATGAACACGAATGAATGAACAAGTTTTCTAAAAAAAGGTAGGCTATGTCTTAAAAACTAAAAACATGTCTTTGCACGGTCATGGACAACTTGTCGACAAGGTGAGCGTTTCCCCGCACGGCAACCCGAGGCCACGGGACCGTTGCGGCCGAAAAAGGAAACAAATAATTAGCTGTGCTGGGTACGGGTTAGGCGAGGACTTGCAGTGGGGCTCGCTACTCGCGCTGAAAGGATCCCGTCTAACAAAAGCTAGAGAAGTCCACGATGGCTCTGGGAGTCAGTGACCAACACACGAAATATTGCACTTGGTATGGAAATGATAACAATTGACAGGAAAAAACATGGTAAGTTTCATAAGGCGCGATGCGGGCCGCCGTCGGTAAGTTTTAATATAAATTTCATTATGTTTGTCATATGCTTGTTTACAATTCATTAGGATGGTTAGAAACATTCATACTTTAAGTCATTTAAACTCTTCAACCAAATGAGAGCTTGGAACGTAAATAGCCACGCACCAGTACAAAGTGTAATTTACTGATCCTCGCTCTCTACGCAGGTACCCCGAACCACGAAGGGCGTGCCACTTGAAACTCAAGGCAACATGAACCTTTTTGAAGCCTCGTCCGCGTGTAAAGGCTTGTTTCTGGATTCCTTTTGAAGAAGACCCGCACTCAGTCCAAAAGAAGATGACGACTCGACTTGCCTCGATAGCAGGTGGAAATGTGTAATGGTTTTTGCTTGTAAAAATGGATGTAATGTATGGAACGACTATCTCATCGGCGTTCATTTTGTAAGTCGAGTCATGTTGTAGCCCGCGCGGCAATGATTGTAAAGGAGTCTATGTAAAGTTTTATTATCATCAATGAAAAAGTCTATTTCTATTTCAAATGTGTCATTCAATTTCTCTGCGAACTCTAACTTGATGTTATGTTTCGGATAACCTTATGACTATGCCTTGTGCGATCGTAACTTAGGTTCGTATGGCATCACGCCCGGGGGGACGACTATCGATTCTACGAAATCGGGGCGTGACAAAGAAGACCAATAAACAAGCAATAAAAATGACTAATATCCTGTACGTGCACGTAAATCTATAAAATAAGTAAAGAAGTAGAAGATAAACCAAGAACATTATGAGAAGCATGTAACCATATGATAAGAAATACAGTAGAAAAAGAAAATATGTAAATACTATATATGTTTGGTAAGGTATACTTGCCTGGTGAGGAATCAACTACGTCCAAATAAGCACTCGTCAAATCAAAGAACCACGAAAGCTGAACTTCTACAAACGTCCCCGAATGCTGAAACAGACATCACCAATGTGTTTGGCATAAGAAAAATATCTAAGTTTGACTACCCATAAGTCCAATTCTGGACACAGGAGCAAAACTGTAATTTAAGGCCAAAATAGTATCCACCGTTGGACCCGTTTTGTACCGAAAAACATGTCAGAGCTTATGGTCTCTAAAATCAACAAAGTATATACCTACGAGTCTAGTTTATCGATACAAACTCAACGATATATTAAGATTTGGATTCTGATGAGCCGTGCACAAAATCATCTGTTGAGTTGGAACGCGGGCCCGCCAAAATAGCATTCCAGTCGACCTTCTCAGAATCAGACCAAACTTGGGTCATAAGACTAGAAAAATGATACGAGTGCAGTGGCACAAGTTTGGTCGTAATGTGACGAACGTGCACAAAGTAATTGGCTAGTTTGCAAAGAGGCCGATACATTAATTTTCGACGGATACAGTTTGATTCCGGTGTGCACACACGTCCAAATCAACTTCCTCAAAAGTCCACACGTTCGGGTATACTATATGCGTCTTTTAATGCAATTAGTACATGAAGAAGTAGTCCGATTTGGCGGGACGCACTCCGTATCGTAGATTTTTCTAAAATTTCAAAACTGTTTTCTCAATTTTTTTCCTAGTTTTCAAACTGATTTAGCATGTAAAACAAGCGACTACAATAAAAAGTAAAAGAAGGCTTTTATTCCTGATTATATAGTCTACAACCCAGTTTAAATAGATTTTGAAAATTTCTACTAGATTGCCAATAAACAACCTTCTAAAACTGGGTCTGGGTTGGTTTTTCTGTCCTGTTTTGGATTTACAAACTGATTTTTTTTTCGAGATTTCAAACTCAGATTTCTTGGGATGTGAACCCCTAGATCAAAAAATAATTGACAGGGGTCGAAGACCTATAGGTTGTGTTTGTAAAGCACAAATTGGTTTGGAAAATAATGGCAAGGTGAGAGAGAAACGTACCTGCAAAGTTACGCTGCCGCAACTGCTACTGCTGTGCTGATGTGCCTCCGTTGCACGTAAGGTCGGCCCTGAGCGGCACTTCGGTGGCACTGCGGTGGCTGGGGAAGGTCGTGCAGAGGCAGGAAAGGGTCGGGATCACCGTGTCGAGGGGGTAGGGATTTTAGAATTAGGGTTTCGATCTCTCAAGTCCTCTCACTCTCTCGTCATTTATATATATATATATATATATATATATATATATATATATATATATATATATATATATATATGAGGAGGGATCCGCATTCCCTCATTTTTTGCATCCCCAAGCATCCCCATGTTAATAACCGTTGGATGCGCTTTAAGTCATATAATCTTAACCGTTGGTAAATCAATGGTTAAGATTAGATGACTTAAAACACTATCCAACGGTGTGAGTAGGAGGGATGCTTGGGGATGCAAAAAGTGCGGGGATGCCTATCCTCCCTCTATATATATATATATATATATATATATATATATATATATTGTTATAAACAGGAGGGGTCGGGTGAAGATGGGTCGGTTTGGAGAATACTGTTCCCACAGGGAACAATATTTGTTCTGTTATTCTTTTCTTTTTTCTATCTTTATTTCTATATCTATATATAACTCCCTATATATATATATATATATATATATATATATATATATATATATATATATATATATATATATTTAGGATGCCCTACATTAGGAATAGATAATATTAAGATTCTTTTTAGAATTTATGAAGTATTATATATATATATATATATATATATATATATATATATATATATATATATATATATATATATATATATATATATATATATATATATATATAAATATATATATATATATATATAAAATATATATATATATATATATATATATATATATATATATATATATATATATATATATATATATATATATATATATATATATATATATATATATATATATACAAATACAAACTAAAATAAACTAATAAGAGGTATAGTATTGGGTGTCACATTATACCTCTAATTTAACTGATCCACTAAAAATCGTGCAGATATTCATAAATGTCGTATAAATATTAATAATACTTATATGGTACGTATATCCAATATTTAGAAAATATTTGTAAATCCCTAAAATAAAATATGAAATATGTGCATAAAAATAAAATATATCTATACAGACCTTTTTGGAAGTACTACATGACTACATGGACTTAGGTTGGGTTCGGGTCCAGTTTGACTTCTTTAGCAAAATCGGGTCTCCTAAAAAGTCAATAATCTAATTAATAACTAGTTAAATATTCTATAGGGGTTAAGTCGCAACTTTGACTAGTTTTCCTAGTTAGAATATACTTATGGCTCAGCCTTCCCTAGCATGGCTAAAATACTAGTTAAGACACACAGCTACACTTTTCGTGCAACAATTCATAGTCATCTTGCACCATAAAACTTAACAATGGCTAAGGTCATCTATAATAATAACTATTTAATTAAAAACTTATAAATTCCAAAAATCCCTATTTAAGTCCAATAAATAATAATAGAAATAATTTAAAAATTCAGGGGTGTTACATTCTACCCCCTTAAAAGAATTTTGTCCTCAAAATTAAAATAACTCACTATGGTAAAGAGAAAATATGTCTATGGTTCTAAGATGTATCTAAGGTATGCTAAGTCTCTATGGTCAAATATGTAACATGCAAGCGCAACCCAATATTCTACTTACTATAATTATCACAAAGGCTTGTCCTAGTCGTTGTGCTCCTGCCTGCTATCTCGCCTGCGCAAACTGCATCGCCTGGTCGGGAAGCGGTCTAAGCGGATATCCTTCTTGTGTTACGGATCGACACTTTAGGCAATCTCGAAACTGATATTGATCCGATCCACAGTTTAAACATTGGCCTAGTTTCCAAAGACAATTATTTTGGCTACGTCCTTTCTTTTTGCAAATTTGACATGTTAGATGCTCTCGATTCGGATATGGGGCGACTCTTGTTTGCTGATGTACGATGACGTGTCTTTCAGGTCCTCCGAGTGATGCCTTAGCTGATGGTGTCGATGGCTGCGGTCGCTTCTGGCTGGTCTCCTTCCGATGGACTCGCTCTAAACGTCGTACTGCGGTAAGAACTTCGGAGTAAGTGGTAGGTATAGTGGCTTCAATAAGCTCCTGTAGTCTGTAGCTCAGCCTATCGTAGAACTTCTCAGACTTCTCTTCTTCAGTCGAAATCAAGGTAGGTGCAAATCAGCTAAGTCAAAGAAACTCGGCATTATACTCTACCATTATCATGCTGCCCTGAGTAAGGTGAAGAAATTTATCTCGCAACTCCGCTTTAAAAGTGGCCGGGATATATATCTCTTGGAAGAGTTTAGAGAACTCATCCCAAGTGACGTTGTCCTGCCCAAGTCTTCTCTTCTCTATAAGCCACCAGTGTTGCGTATTGCCGGTCATCTGCATCCTGACGACAATTATCCAACGATCCTTCAGTAACTCGGTTACCTCCAACTGCTGCTGAATGTTGGTAAGCCACTCATGAACTTCAGTGGGCTCATTGCCCGAAAACTTGGCTGGCTTCAGCTGGCGGAAGTTCACGATGGTTCCCATCATCGTCTGGGGAACTGGTAGGGTCACTCGCTCTAGTGCTGATATAATACGATCCTCAATGCGCTCTGTTTGTCTCTACTGGGAGTCCAACTGGATTTGCTCTTTCACTTGTATTATCACGTAGAAGGTCTAGAACAGCTGCTGGGAATCCATCGCCTGTCCTAGCTAGGGAAACATCATCGATGACATCTGTGGCAATGATGGCATCGGTGGGATATGCTCTCTCTTGAACCTCGGTAGGTGCGAAGTCGCTGGATCGTCTGTTTGGGTAGAAGAACCTCCAACCGGTGGCAGGGTCATATCGACGTGAGTCACTACAACATTCTACGGGGTAACCGCAGAGTCCTCGTCACCGGCTTGTGGGTCTATTTCACTGCATATAAACAAAACTAATAAGCAAAGAGCAATGATATCAAGCAGGATGCATAAAATTTTAAAGTCGATATATGGAGGTCAAGGACGTGAAACAATAAAAAAATGTGGATGAGATCCTATGGTCATTTTTATCCAATTCATAGGCTCACGTCGGTACAGTAACATAACGAAGTGATTAACTTTGACCTACATGGGCCACCACAAAAACATGCAACGCCACAATCCTAAAATACGTAGGACCAGGATACGGTACATGCCAGCAACACTTCACTAATGAGCCAAAACTTATAGAAGCCCATTAGCAAAATGCTTAAGCTGTAAATCATGATAACAACCAGAATAATAATACAGGTCACAGGTCACAGCTAATCTCATCCACAAAGAATAATAAGACACAAAATATCATGTCCAATAAAATAATACTAATGAAAAGATCTGTCCAACTTAAAATAGAAATAATAACTGTGCGGGTAAGATATTCTGAAACCACAGTAAAAAAAAAGTAATCAACTACATGTCCGCTGAAATGAAAGAAAATAGAGTAGCAAATCTAAATAAAGAAACACGATCACGAGAAGTCCTCTGGAACTATCTCATCCGTCTGTGAAGGTACGTCACCTGTCTCGACTCCAGAACCATATATCTTGGGATAGCCCTCCTCTCTGTCTAAGCCTAGAGAGATCACCAGGTCCTCAGGGGACTAGCAAGATACATAAAATATGCGTACTATGACTTTATATAACATGTATGAAAAATAAGAATAGCACAAGAAAACATCTAAGAAGTGACATATCATAGAGAAGTGTAATAATAGCCTTGACTAACAATCAAGCAAGTAAATTGTAATGACCATTGTTCGTATTACGTATTTTGGTATACGTGTACGTATTTAGACCCGTATTGCATGTCTCCCTTCTTGATTTATTTTGGCATTTCATTGATTGGTTTATCTTGGTTCGGCTTGGTTTTGCATGGTTCGATTTTGCTTGATTTTATGTGAACCAAACCACTTCCACCTACCACCTACCACCACCCTCTTCATTAAATATCCCACCAAATATTTCTCTCTACTCATTAACTTTCTTCTTCCCGACCATTACTTCTCCACCAACCTGAGAGTGGAAGGTTTAGGCAAGTGCACCTTGCTTCATGGAGGAATCCTATTTTTATTGTTCTATTGTCTTCCTTATGTGATTCTAACCCACTTTAGTACTTAGCATTTTTTATTTCCATGGTGAAATTCTTGTAAATCTAGCTTTCTGGTACTTTCAGTTTCTAGGAGTTTTGATCTATAAAACTTGCATATTTTTGCTAGTTGATGGTTCCATATTGCAGAGAATTCTATCTGGTCCAAATTTGATCAACGGGATTTTGCTGAGCCGCATGAGCACTAATAGCTCTGGCCGTATGGCCATTAAATTAAAGTTGCCTGCATGTTCCTTATTAATTGCATGTCCCTTTTTGCTGGCATACAGTAGCTCGACTGCATAAGGAAACAATCCTGGCCGCATTGACTTTCTATCATTTTGGAATGCATTAGCAATTAATGCGTTAGCATTTAATGCACTAGTATTTAATGCATTAGCATTTAATGTTAGCATGCAGTAGCATTTTTTGCTTGCATTTGCAAATCCATAATGAGCAGCATATGGCCTTAGCCTCAGCCGCATGCCTACAGTTAATGCATTATATTAATGCATGCATGCTAACATATTTAGCTTAAGCCACATGTCAAAATCAATGCATTAGTGCATTAGCATTTTAGCATGAGTTGCATGTATTTACTTTTTGCATGTATTAGCAAAGCATAAACGTGCATGCATTAATTGCATGTATTTACTTTTGCATGCTTTAGCAAAGCATAAGCATGCAAGCTTATTCAAATAAGCCGCATATGGCTTTGCTTTCAATAATGGCATGTAAATGCATGCAACTGTTGAATGCCTTTTTAGCATTGGCTTTTGGAACTTAAGTCAGCCGCATATGCATTTTGAATGCATTAGCATATGCATTTTGCTTGGAAACCATTGTAGCCGTATGGGAATTCTTTAGTGAGCCGCATGCCATTTATAGGTTATGGCCGCATGGCCTCACGCAACAATAGTTGTATGCATACATTAAAGTTGGCCATGCAACTTTATTGCATTGTTAATATTCATGGCCACAATCTGTCAGCCGCATATGCATGCATACTTGGCCGCATGAGCAAATTGTTGGTCGCCTGCAAATGCCAATACAGAGCCGCATATGGGAGCGAAGTCAGCCGTACGCATATTAATGCATTATACTAATGCATGCAAGCATACATTTAATATATATTCATATATTAATATAATGTATATTAATATAATATATATGAATATATTAATATAATGTATTATATTAGTATAATGTATTTAATGTATTAATGTATTATTTAATACATTATATTAATGTATTAAATGCATTTGCATGCAAGCATGCATGCTTATATATTTAGCATTAGCCGCATGTATATTTAATGCATTATATTGCATGCTTATATATTTTGCTCAGCCGCATATGGCCAAGTGACTGCTGGCCGCATGAAAATTTTTTCCGAGCCGCATGAGTCTCCCACAGCCTTTGCCCCTTCTAATATTTAATTACTAAACGTTTGCTTATGCCAAATTAATTATTCCCTGACACGATGGTGATCCGTTGTGGTACACTTTTGACATGACGTGATAGTGGCCCGACGTGGCGCACTCCTGACAGTGGATATGACATGATATATATATATATATTTTGAAGGCTGTTGCGACGGCTAGCATGTCATGACGAGATTGAATGGCCTGGATGCCGTGGTTGAGTGTGTTTGCACAAATGGAACCGGTAATGTTTGCATCATGTCTAGGACAGGGATCCCTGAGTACCACGGTCAGGGGTACCTACTGTAAATGGCTAAGGCTAATAACTAGAATAATTCAGTAGTCATGAGAGATTTCTCCAGTTACAGGCGATCCCGTTATCCCGGCCACCATTGTGGACTTGCAGCCTGCCGACGAGTAGGGCACAATTCTAGATTCATTGATATATGGAAAAGATCGAGGCCCTGTTTAATGAACCCAAGTCACCTGGATAACCGGGATTAGCTGCAGTGCTTGTGGCTGGAGGAACATCTCACTACATGTTGTGATAACCCTAGTTAGCTAATGTAGAAAGCTGTAGTCACTGATTGGCCGGGAGCGATTGTATGGTATGGTTTTAGTGCTAATTATTGCAGGCTTGATCGCATGATTGTCACTTTTAACAATAAATATCAGGGGCTAAGTTTTGTTCAGGCGAAGGGTTACAACCCCGGTCCTTGTTTGGTTTAAGGGTTGTAACCTGGCTCCCGGAGCAGTTCTAGGTCCTCTCTTCGTTTATTGTCTTATTGCACCCCACGTCATGCTCGTAATATTTTACCTTACCAACAAGATTTGGAGACGGAGTTCTATTCAGGTGAAGGGTTACAACCCCGGTCCTTGTTTGGTTTAAGGGTTGTGACCTGGCTACTTGAATGGTTTCCCCGTACTCTATTATGACTGTTGTTATTCTTTTAATTCTAGTTCTTTTAACTGCTTTAATATATTTTCTGATGTGCTGGATCTAGTTCTTGAGTGAAGCCTCCTTTGTGGCACTTGCTCTTTTGGGATCTGACCCAGCTGGTTTTGTGTGGCCAAATTTCGGAGCAACTTTAGAGGATCTACCGACCTTCCAGCCCGATGGTGACCACCAGGCGTAACCAGGGCAATGAGTGGATTTATTTTTGCTCTCCCACTCTATTGTAAAAATTTTATTTTAAGGCGTTTATCCGACGAGCACCTGTTAGCTCGTATTGCATACCTTATTACTGTCTGCCTACGGGCTGTAACATGATTGACAGATCCTAGGATTGATCATGTATGATTAAAACTCTTGCTAGTCCTCACATTTGTAACGACTAGCTTCATGATCAACTGAATATGTAATGTTTGGGACGCCTTACTATTGTATATTTGGTGATCTTACATCTTGTAACTTTACTTGCTTGCTTGAGATTGAGACATTTAGGCTTGTTATTGACTATAGGGGACTGGTGAATTGTAGTTAAACCCTCATATATCTAGACAGTCGTGACTGTATAGTGAAGTGGAATCTATTTTATTATACGTAGCTGGCTATGTATGCCCCCGCTCTCCAGTATTCTGGTTCTGGGGCGTTACATGGTTTAAGTGGTGGCCCATACAGGTCTTGTAAATCAAGATATGTGAGGGTTTTCCGAATAGATGTCTCAATCAGCACTCGCCCTTAATCTCTGCCCGAATCTTCTAATCCCTGAGATTCTCGACCTGATCACATGCTTGTATCGTCGATCTGTCTTGGTCCTCTCTTATTGTTCCCTATGTCGTCTTCTTTAGCGGCATTGTTCCTGGAGATGCCTTACATCAGGCGGTGGCAGATGCCCTAGGCAGAGGTGGACATCATGGGAACAGTACAGCGAACAGTTTCAAGCGCCTGAACCCTCCATTCTTCGATGGCAGCGAAGACGCTATCACTGCTGATGTATGGCTTCAGGACACAGAGGTGATATTAGAAGCAGCAAAGACTCCAGAAGATGAGAAGGTGGCCGTGGTGCGCCTGCAGTTATTGGATCTAGCCCGCAGCTGGTGGGTGACGCAGGCCGTTGGACTAGTGGCGCCTATTGCCTGGACAATATTCCGTGAGAGGTTCCGGACCAAGTACTCGATGCGGTGGCTCGGTACGATCTACAGACCAAGTTTACCAATTTGAAGCAGATATGCAGGACGGTCGATGGGTATACGGCCGAGTTTTCCAGGCTTAGTCGGTTTGCTGCTAACTTGGTGGCGACCGATTTCGATAGAGCCCAGCGATTTTAGCAGGGACTCCACCTAGAGATTTTGCAGGCGATGGAGCAGTTTGAGCATTAGACTTTTGATGCGGTATTGAGGGCAGCTAGGAGGCATGAGTATACCTCCCAGAGGATTGTGAATAGGACCGGAGGTCGAAAGCGATGTCACGGCCAGATGAATCAGTCGTCAGCTCCAGCCCCGGCAGCTAGAGCTTTGACCATTGGAGCTCCGAGAAAGACAACTTTAGTTACGTCGGTTCAGCATTCAACCCCGACGTATCCTCAGCAGCAGAAGCAGAAGCAGTCTTCCCCCATGGGCTGCTTTATTGTGGGAAGCCTGGACATATTGTTTCAGAGTGTCGTAAGGCTCGAGGATTGTGTTTACTTTGTGGGGCACCAGACCACAAGGTAGGGTCCTGCCCATTCAGGACTGACTCATCACCAGCCAGGACCAGTTTATCAGTCAGAGGACCAGCCCCAGTACCAGTCCAGCAGTAATTTTCATTCCCGAGGCCGTTGTCGACGCAGACCCAAGCTTTTCAGCAGGAAAGGCATCAGCTGTATGCCCAGTCACAAGTTCTGAATAGGTAGCGAGGATTCCAACAGAGAGGGCCGGCACCCAGAGGACATGGTCAAGTGTTGGCTTTGACCATGGGAGAAGAAGGAGTGGTGCCAGGTGAGGTAGTGGCAGGTACTATTCTTATCAACACTTTTTCGGCTTCAGTGTTATTTGACTCTGGTACATCGCATTCATTTATGTCTGCACAATTCGCAACACGAATAGGACTGGAGCCCGAGTCATTATCAGTAAGGCTCAATATTCTTACTGATAATGGTCTTGTGGGAGTAGATAAAGTGTTTTCCTCGTGTCGGATCGTGGTTAGCGGTAGAGAGTTTCCTGCTAGGCTGATAGAATTCCCGATGGTCGATTATGATATGGTCTTAGGGATGGATTAGTTGAGGGACCAGTATGCTAGGATAGACTGCCATATTGGCAAAGTTGTTTTTAGCATTCCAAGCGAGCCAGAGTTTTTCTTTTCTCGAGGCAAAGTTGAACCTTCTCCTCCATTATTACGGATGGCCATAGCAGCAGTACAGTTACCCCGGGTAGTCATGGAATTTCTTGATGTTTTTCCGGAAGAGCTTCCAGGGATGCCGCCAGAACGGGAGATTGAGTTCACTATCGACTTGATTCCTAGGACAGCACCAGTGTTAAAGAGAGTCTACAAGATGGCACCGTCAGAATTAGAGATATTGTACAAGATGATTGAAGAACTCTGGGCCAAGGGATTCATTCGTGCAAGTGGATCACCTTGGGGAGCCCCGATGCTTCTTGTGAAAAAGAAGGATGGTACATCCAGATTATGTATTGACTATCGTACCTTGAACTCAGTGACAATCAAGAACAGATATCCTCTCCCAAGGATAGACGACTTGTTTGATCAACTCAGAGGAGCGACAATATTCTCGAAAATTGATTTACGGTCAGGATACCACCAGATCAGAGTCAGAGCGCAGGACATCCCGAAGACAGCTTTCTGATCTAGATATGGGCATTGGGAGTTCCTTGTTATGCCCTTTGGAGCGACCAATGCGCCGGCTGTATTCATGGACCTCATGAATCGTATCTTCATGCCTTATTTGGATTAGTTTGTGATCGTGTTCATAGACGATATCCTGGTCTACAGCAAGAGTGAAGCAGAGCATGAGCAGCATCTCAGAGTTGTCCTCCAGATTCTCTGAGAGCACCAGTTGTATGCCAAGTTTAGTAAATGCGAGTTCTGGCTCGATCGTATTTCATACTTGGGTCATATCATCACCAGAGGGGGAGTAGAAGTGGATCTCCAGAAGATTGTGGCTATTAAAACATGGCCAATGCCCCGCATGGTTGCAAAAGTTTACAGTTTTCTTAGATTGGCCGACTATTACCGGAGATTTGTTTCGGACTTTGCTCGAATTTCAGCGCCATTGACGCAGTTGGCCCGCAAGGATGTGCAGTTCGCTTGGACAGCAGAATGTTAGGATTCTTTTGAGAAGCTGAAGCGAGGTTTGATGATGACACCCATTCTCACACTTCCAGATAGGACCGAAGGATTTTCAGTGTACTGTGACGCTTCAGGCAGAGGTTTAGGATGTGTTTTGATGCAGCATGGAAAGGTAATAGCTTATGCGTCACGTCAACTTCGTGATCATGGGAGGAATTACCCGACCCATGACTTGGAACTGGCAGCAGTATTGTTTGCACTCAAACTTTGGAGACACTACTTGTATGGAGATATGGTGGAGATTTTCACCGACCACAAGAGTCTGAAGTATGTGTTCACCCAGAAGGACCTTAACATGCGTCAGAGAAGGTGGCTAGAGCTACTTGTGGATTATGATGTCAACTTACAATATCATCATGGGAAGGCCAACGTTGTTGCAGATGCATTGAGCAGGAGAGTTGGAGTTTATTTTCTGACAGCGCAACCAGAGTTGCTAGCAGATCTTCAGAAGATGGGTATAGAAGTTATCCTTCCTACCAATATGGCATTGATGGCCAGTATACAAGTACAGTCCAGTATAGTTGAGAGGGTCAAGATAGCTCAGACCTCCGATTCTAAGCTTCAACGGCTTAGAGCAGAATGTGAAGCTGTGCGACGACTAGAATTATGCATTCATGAAGACAGTATACTTCAGCATGGTAAGCGTCTTTGTGTACCCAGTGGAGATATCAGACATGAGGTAATGGCGGAAGCTCACAGTTCTCAGTATTCGATTCATCCCAGTGGCACGAAGATGTACCATGATATCCGTCAATACTTTTGGTGGAATGGCATAAAGAGGGAGATAGCTCGGTTTGTCTCTCGGTGTTTGGTCTGCCAGCAAGTCAAAGCAGAACATCAGAGGCCAGCTGGACTTCTTTAGCCCTTGTCGATTCCAGAATGGAAGTGGGAGCATGTAACCATGGATTTCGTGACTAGATTACCTCGATTCCCGACCAATAGAGATGCTATTTGGGTTGTAGTTGACAGGCTCACGAAGGTGGCTCACTTTCTCCCGTTCAGAGTTGGTCAGCCGACAGCTCAGCTTGCAGAGATATATCTCTGGCAGATAGTCAGATTCCACGATGTACCAGTCAGTATCACCTCAGACCGGGATTCAAGATTTATGTCGCACTTTTGGCGTAGCTTGCAAGAGAGTTTGGGAACTCACCTCCAGTTCAGCTCAGCTTATCACCCGCAGACAGATGGTCAGTCGGAACGTACGATCCAGACTCTGGAGGATATGTTGAGATCTTATATACTCGACTTCAGTGGTTCGTGAGAAGATCACCTGCACCTGGTGGAGTTCTCCTACAACAACAGTTTCCAAGCTAGTATCCAGATGGCACCATTCGAGGTACAGTACGGAAGGAAGTACAGAACCCCACTAGCCTGGGACGATATGGGAGAGAGGCAGATGCTTGGTCCAGAGATGATCACTCAGACAGTTTAGGTGGTCAGGAGAGTCAGAGATCATCTTCGCGTTGCACAAGATCGTCAGCGCCATTGGGCCGATTCTCATCGGCGTCCCCTTGAATTTTCTGTCGACGACCATGTATTCCTGAGGATCTCGTCTAACTGTGGCGTCATTTGTAAACCCCCATAATTTATATTTGATTTAATTAATTTTTTTATGTATTTCATAAGCTATGGATTGATATGATACAAGTTTATTAACATAATTAATGTATGTATGTGTGTGTATATATTATTATATGTGTGCATGTGCGTATTCCTATTAAATAAGGAGTATGATAGAATCTAGGATTTTTGGAATTTATTGTGATTTGTTGTCTTTTTTTTGATAGCTTAAAAAGATATATATATATATATATATATATATATATATATATATATATATATATATATATATATTTGTGTATATGGTATTATATATATTAGTTTTGTAAAAATATATACATAAGTATTGATGGTGGCCGAAACCCCCACCATCAGCAGCTTAAGGGGGTGGGCCCGACCCCATATTCCCATTAGCTAGAGCTAATGCTAGCAGTAGTAGCTGCAAATACTAGAGCAAACCCGAGCCCATACCTAGTCCTAATAGGAATAGCTAGCAGCGGATATATATATAACCAACCGCTCAAAGCCGAACCCTAACCCCTCCCCGCGATCAATTAACTCTCGACCCCAAGGCCGCCAACCTTCCCCCATACCCAGCGCTCACCTTCGATCTCTTGCCCGCCGTCACCGACGTTCGGTTCGCCGTCCAACCGCTCGGAGTCGACAGTTAAACAGAGAACACTCTGTTTTCGAGGAACCTAGGTACCCGATTTCAATTCCAAATATTTTTGATTCTATTCAACGAAAGTTTGATCTATCGAATGCTATGCGTAGTAGACATAACCCTCTTCAAAACCCTTCTGATAGAATCGAGCGAAACACCATATATCTCTCGGTCTTTCGAGCCAAAATTCCCGAAAAACTGTCTAAACAGAACAGTTTCAGGGCAGTTCCAAACCCGTATTTGGAAGCCAAATTTTTGGTGATTCATCGACTGTTTTGAAAAACTAATTGAACACATGTGAAGACGATATAACCAAGTGTAGAAAGCAACTTGTGGATCGAAGTTTCGGTTAATATGTAGGAAGAAATCTGTAAGTGGAGTTGTCGGAAAAACTGGTTTCTAAATCATAAAAACATATAGAAATTGTCCGATACGACGTGCGCCCCGACAAACCGGGCGACGTGGTCGCACGTTATACCCATCGAAAGGCGCGTATAGACATTAGGGACGTGTGGGAACTGACCGAACTCAGTTTCGTCGCGTGTGCGCGACGAAATCAACGCGTATCCGTCGAGATACCCCCGTATCGACGTTTTGCAAACTTGCCCATAACTTCGTGTACAATCGTCGAATCAAGACGAAACTTGCGCCAACAGGTCCGGAACGAAATTCTGGTCCAGCATGCCAAGTTTGGTTCTATTTGGAGAAGGTCGAATCGGAACCCATTTTTGGGCGGGCCCGCGACCCACTCAAACGGGCGATTGTGTACACGGCTCCTCGGAATCCAAAACTGGACATACCATTGAGTTCCTCTCCTCAAACTGAAATCGTAGACATGTAGTTTGACTACTTTAGAGACCGTAGGCTTTGGCACGTATTTCGGTACAAAGCGGATCCAACGGCGGATATCGTTTTGACCCGAAATTACGATTTTACCCCTGTTCCAGAATTTGACTTTTGGACAGGCGTTTCCTAGGTATATCTTCTTCACCGAGACCATTTTTGATGTTTATTTCAGCGACCATAGTTTTTTGGAGATTGTGACGTTTCTTGGCTGATATTGTGATTACTTGGACTTGCCACTTTGCACCACCAGGCAAGATACCTTGCCACCTTACTCTGTGATTATTATATTCTTATTTTTAGTTGTTAGTTTCAGCATTTTATTTTATGATATTTAAACTGTGCGTCCAAGTCACACTTGGGTGCAAGCGACTCTATTGGTCGTTTTTCTTGCTTATTTATTTTCTTGTATTGACTTAACTTATTGACCACCCATTGATGTTGAGGTATTGGTATATCTCATACGGTCTTGACACTTGTTATATCACGTGATTTGATTCACATGTAGGATACGTTTTCGTATAGTTGGCTGGCCACTGATACGTATGGAGCGTGCGACGGATAGGAGTAACTGCCAATAGTATTGCATGTTAGAAGACTTGGCGGTTACTAGAGGTACATATCAGTCATGGAGATGATGATACTAGGCATTGGGAGGGGAGAACAATACCTGACGTATGGGCTTCTTTTCACTTTCCGATTACCTGTGCGCTCCACCGGAGACGCAGGCTCCAGGTGCCCTCTGACGTTTCCCAGAGCTTTATGGACGTAGCCCTTCACATGGTGCCCTCTGATGCTTCCCGAGCATTATGGACGTAGGCCCCTGGTACCCTTTATGGGAACTATGCCGATCCTATTTTTCAGCCAGGGTTCATGCGTCGAAGGATTGTGTCTCAACTGCATATTCACAGTAGAATGATCAAAAACCCGATAGCATGCATACCTTTTCCTCTTATTATATTATCATAGTTTATATGGCATGGTGTTTTCTTGTATCTTGCTATGTCCCCTGAGGACCTGGTTATCTCTCCAGGTTTAGACGATTTTCCACAGGAGTACGGAGCGGCTTTGGAGCTATCTTACATTGATGACGAGGCAGTGCCTTATGACTTCTAGTCTATTTCTTATCTGAGACAGTTGTAGACATTATTTTACATCTCTTTTCTTTCTATTTTGTGGAGGTCGGACTCCGATCTTGTGAGACTATTTTTCATAGCTGTTTGGAGTGAGTATGTTCACCCGGCTATCTTTTGATACTCTGCTTTATTCATTTGGACTTATTTATCTTCTGTGTTGAGCTGTGATGAGATTAGATATGTTATTCTGGCCTGTGATTATTTTTATTTACAACTTATGTGCATATATGAGGATTCCATATATTAGAGTATTTTTCGTATATGTGCAGCTGGTATGTTCTCGTACTTGGTCCTATATATTTTGGGACTGGGGCGTTACATATTTTTGTGGTGGCCCATGCAGGTCAGATTTAATATTGTTGGGTTACATGACTGTGCCCAACAAGCCTGCATATAGGAATAGGAATATCTCATCCAGAACTACTACTACCTCTTGACTTCCAAACTCTTCGAAACTTCCTTGATTATTCGATTTATTTCATATCTAATCCTTCCTAATGTCAACTTATCTTCCTCGTGCCGCAGTATGAATCTACGAAGCGGATGCACTTCTGTCTTGGCCCTCACATCTAGTGAGGAGACTACACCAGAAGGACAGAATTCTTCCATGACTCCAGCGACACCCTACAAGCCAGAACTGTCGCAGCCTACTACGACACCGACGACGGAGTACCCAAATACCGTAGCACCCCCAGGCAGCCAGGCTGGGCAGACCACTACCATGCCACCGGGAGGGAATGTACCATTGCCACCACCACCACCTTTCCCTCAGCAGTTTCCTCCACAGTCGGGACCTCAGATGCCTCCACCACCGACTGATGGGAGCCATACTACTCAGTTTATGTATACCATGATGCAGGCTCAGTGGCAACAGACTGAGCTGATGAGACAGACGATGATGGCAGCCATGGCTAGACCTCCACCACCACCTCCAGTACCAGTACCAGTACCAGTACCGGCTCTGCATCCCTATGAAGGCTCTATCAAGAATTTCAAAGATATGAACCCCAAGGCCTTTAGAGGAACGGAGAAGCCATTAGAGGTGTCACAGTGGCTTATTAGTACCGAGAAGCTACTGAAGGCATCCCAGTTGCCAGCTCGAGATTAGATGACAGCGGTGGACCTACTGTTAGAAGACAATGCTCACCACTGGTGGAAGGCAAAAGAGAGATGATTAGGCACTGGGATCACTTGGAAGCAGTTCTATGATGCATTTTATGAAAGATTCTTCCCTATTCATGTTCGAGATGGTCTCTATGACCAGTTCCTTCATCTGAAGCAAGGGAACATGACAGTTGACGAGTATGACTCGGAGTTCAATCGCCTGAGTCGATTTGGTGCGGGATTGATTCCGACAGAGTTAGAGAAGGCAAGGAGATTTCATCAGGGGCTTGCACCAGAGCTCAAGTCTTATACGACTACCCAGTCTCGAGTCTCCCATTCAGCTGTCTTGGAAGAAGCTCGTGCTCAGGAGATTCTTCGCAAGGAACAGCAACATACGTCGAGACGCCATACCCCAACAGTTACACCAGCCCGAGCTACTCAGAGTGGACCTATTAGGAGGGCCACAGGACAGTTCCAGCAGAGACCCTTACCTTATCAGAAGCCCGTTTGCCATTACTGTGGAAAACAAGGATATATCCAGAACGACTGCAGGACTCGCCTTGGATTATGCCTGAGATGTGGATCCAATCAGCACATGCTCAAGGATTGTCCAGAGCAACATGCAATAGTACAAGCTTGACAAAATCCGAGGCCCACAGCCCCAACTCTTCCAGCACCACAGCTCATAGCAGGAGCACCTCGTCCACCATTGCCTTCCCAAGGCGTACAGTGCAACAAGGCCAGAGCTCAGGGCCCGGGACAAAATTATGGGCAGACATTCTCACTTGCTGTTGAGGATATAGAGACAGAGGCAGAGGTTATAGCAGGTATGGTTCTAGTTGCCTCTTTTCCTGCTATTATTTTATTTGATACTGGAGCCACACATTCATTTATAGCCACTAGTTTTGCCACTAGACACAGTATTTCTATCACACCCTTAGCTAAGAATGTTAAAATCCTCACTGGAGGAGGAGTTGTACCTGTTAGTGGTGTTTGTAGACTTTGTCCTGTTGTGATAAATGGCAGAGAGATGATGGCATGACTTCTTGTATTCCCCATGCCGATATTTGATGTGGTTCTTGGAATGGACTGGTTGAGCCAGCATTTCGCTCTCATAGACTGCCATAGGAGCAGTATTATCTTTAGACCTCCGAATGCGGCAGAGTTTGAGTTCACCAAAGAAGACGGAGATAGTTGTGAAGCACCCATATCGGGAACTCACATGATGATGCATGACACCCCACAGCATCCTATTATCACTGAGTTCGAGGATGTATTCCCCGAGGAGTTGTCAGGACTACCCCCTGACCGAGATATTGAGTTTTCTATTGAGCTTATTCCCGGAGCTGAGCCTATTTCATCTCGAGTATATCGCTTGGCACCCAAGGAGTTGGTAGAGATCAAGACACAGATTGATGACTTATTAGAGAAGGAATTTATTCGTGCCAGTACGTCACCATGGGGAGCACCCGTTCTTTTTGTGCCTAAGAAAGACAGGACAGTGTGCATGTGCATCGACTACAGAGTACTGAATGCGGTGACGGTGAAGAACAAGTATCCCTTGCCACGTACAGACGATCTATTTGACCAACTGAGTGGAGCAAAAGTATTCTCCAAGATTGATTTACGATCAGGCTATCACCAATTGAAGGTTCAGAAGGAAGACATTGCTAAGACAGCCTTTCGATCGAGGTATGGACACTACGAGTTCTTGGTCATGCCTTTCGGTTTGACCAATGCTCCCGCAGTTTTCATGAATTTAATGAACAAGATCTTTCACCAATACTTGGACAAATTTGTAGTATTCTTTATAGACGATATCTTAATTTACTCCAAGAGTCAAGAGGAGCATGAGCAGCATCTACGGATAGTTTTGGTAACATTGAGGAACGAGAGACTCTTTGTGAAGCTTAGCAAGTATGATTTCTTTCTCAAGGAGGTATCATTCCTTGGTCATATTGTTACGGGCGATGGTATATCGGTAGACCCATAGAAGATCACAGCAATCAAATCATGGCCCGCTCCCACATCAGCTTCTGAAGTGAGAAGTTTCCTCGGACTTACGGGTTACTACCGACGGTTCGTAGAAGATTTCTCTCAAATAGCGGGGCCTATGACTCGATTAACATGCAAGGATCAGGAGTTTGTATGGACAGACGAGTGTCAAGCCGCTTTTGACGAGTTGAAGAAGCGATTGACCATAACACCGATCTTGACACTACCATCGGGCCCAGGAGGATTTGTGATCTACAGTAACGCATCCGGGAAGGGATTAGGATGTGTATTGATGCAGCACGGTCGGGTAGTAGCTTATGCATCACGTTAGTTGAGAGTGCACGAGAAGAATTATCCGACCCACGATCTAGAGCTCGCAACGGTTATCTTTGCTTTGAAGCTATGGAGACACTACTTATACGGCGAGAAGGTTGATATCTACACTGATCATAAGAGCCTCAAGTACGTGTTCACACAAAAGGAGTTGAATATGCGACAACGACGTTGGTTGGAGTTGATGAAGGATTATGAGATCGAGCTACATTATCATCCGGGCAAGGCTAATGTCGTGGCAGACGCATTAAGCCATAAGCCCATGGCACACTTTTTGACTACACAGAAGGAATTGATTAGAGACTTAGAGCAGCTTGGTATTGAGGTAGTATTACCGGGAGCAGATGGCGTATTAGCCAACCTTCAAGTGCAATCATCACTGGTAGAGCGCATCAAGGCAGCATTGCCTAATGATGCTAGATTTCGACGGCTGAAAGAGAGGACGAAAGCAGGAGAGCAGACAGGATTGAGGATCCACACCGATGGGACATTACGATATGGTGATCGCATTTATGTTCCCAATGGAGAGCTATGGCAGGAGCTGATGGCAGAAGCTCACAGTTCGACTTACTTTATTCATCCCGGAGGGACCAAGATATATCGTAACTTACGACAGTATTATTGGTGGCATAGAATGAAGTGAGAGATAGCTCGTTTCGTTGCCAAGTGCTTGGTATGTCAACAAGTGAAGGCGGAGCACCAGAGGACGGCAGGATTGTTGCAGCCGCTACCCATTCTCGAGTGGAAGTAGGAGCACATTACTATGGATTTCGTCATGGGTTTTCCTCGGAGTCCTAGAGGACGTGACGCAGTATGGGTGATTGTTGATAAACTTACGAAGTCAGCACACTTCTTACCTTTTAGAGTGGGCCAGTCGACAGAGGTATTGGCAGAGATGTATATGGAGAAGATTGTGAGATTGCATGGTGTGCCTGTTAGTATTGTGTCGAACTGTGACTCGAGATTTACTTCGCATTTTTGGAGGAGCATGCAAGAGAGTTTGGGCACTCGATTAAAGTTTAGCACATCGTATCATCCGCAGACAGACGGCCAGTCGGAGCATACCATTCAGACGTTAGAGGATATGTTGAGAGCGTGTATGCTTGATTTTGGTGGTTCATGGGTGGACCATCTTCATCTTGTTGAGTTTTCCTACAACAATAGCTATCAAGCGAGCATTCAGATGGCTCCGTTTGAAGCGTTGTATGGTAGAAAGTGTCGGTCTTCTGTTTGTTGGAGCGACATAGGAGAGCGACAACTATTGGGTCCCGAGTTGGTCTTGAGCACAGTAGAGACAGTGAAGAAGATTCAGGACTACCTGCGAGTAGCACAGGATCGTCAGAAGCAGTGGGCAGATAATCGTCGTCGACCCTTGGAGTTCAAAGAGGGTGACCATGTGTTCTTGAAGATATCCCCCACTAGAGGCACGATTCAATTCGAAGGACGTGACAAGTTGAGTCCAAGGTGCATCGGCCCATTCGATGTCTTAGAACGTGTTGGAGAGGTTGCCTACAGATTGGCATTGCCACCGTCGCTAGAGGGAGTGCATGACGTATTCCATGTATCTCAACTGAGGAGGTACATGGCAGACATCAATCATGTGCTTGATCCCTCCGAGATCACAGTTGGACCGAGTTTGTCGTATGAAGAGCAACCAGTAGGTATCCGCGATCGCCGGATGAAGGTGTTACAGAATCAATCTATTCCATTGGTTCGCGTGGCATGGAAGCATCACTCGCCGGGGGAGTCTACTTGGGAGCTCGAGGACGGCATCCGAAATTGCTACCCGCAGTTGTTCAAAAACGAAGGTATGTCTTGCATTATATTTCCTTGCATTGCATTTGATCCCCAACCTTAGTTTAATTTTGAGGACGAAATTTTCTTTAAGTTGGGTAGGATGTAAACCCCCATAATTTATATTTGATTTAATTAATTTTTTTATGTATTTTATAAGCTATGGATTGATATGATACGAGTTTATTAACATAATTAATGTATGTATGTGTGTGTATATATTATTATATGTGTGCATGTGCGTATTCCTATTAAATAAGGAGTATGATAGAATCTAGGATTTTTGGAATTTATTGTGATTTGTTGTCTTTTTTTTATAGCTTAAAAAGATATATATATATATATATATATATATATATTTATGTATATGGTATTATATATATTAGTTTTGTAAAAATATATACATAAGTGTTGATGGTGGCCGAAACCCCCACCATCAGCAGCTTAAGGGGGTGGGCCCGACCCCATATTCCCATTAGCTAGAGCTAATGCTAGCAGCAGTAGCTGCAAATACTAGAGCAAACCCGAGCCCATACCTAGTCCTAATAGGAATAGCTAGCAGCGGATATATATATAACCAACCTCTCAAAGCCGAACCCTAACCCCTCCCCGCGATCAATTAACTCTCGACCCTAAGGCTGCCAACCTTCCTCCATACCCAGCGCTCACCTTCGATCTCCTGCCCGCCGTCGTCGACATCCGGTTCGCCATCCAACCGCTCGGAGTCTACAGTTAAACAGAGAACACTCTGTTTTCGAGAAACCCAGGTACCCGATTTCAATTTCAAATATTTTTGATTCTATCCAACGAAAGTTTGATCTATCAAATGCTATGCATAGTAGACATAACCCTCTTCAAAACCCTTCTGATAGAATCGAGCGAAACACCATATATCTCACGGTATTTCGAACCAAACTTTCCGAAAAACTGTCTAAACAGAACAGTTTTAGGGCAGTTCCAAACCGGTATTTGGAAGCCAAATTTTTGGCGATTCTTCGACTGTTTTGAAAAACTAATTGAACACATGTGAAGACAATATAACCAAGTGTAGAACGCAACTTGTGGATCGAAGTTTTGGTTAATATGTAGGAAGAAATCTGTAAGTGATGTTGTCGGAAAAACTGGTTTCTAAATCATAAAAACATATAGAAATTGTCCGATACAATGTACGTCCCGACAAACCGGGCAACGTGGTCGCACGTTATACATATCGAAAGGCGCGTATAGGCGTTGCGGACGTGTGGGAACTGACGAAACTCAGTTTCGTCGCGTGTGCACGATGAAATCAACGCGTATCCATCGAGATACCCCCGTATCGACGTTTTGCAAACTTGCCCATAACTTCGTGTATAATCGTTGAATCGAGATGAAACTTGCGCCAACAGGTCCGGAACAAAATTCTGGTCCTGCATGCCAAGTTTGGTTATATTCGAAGAAGGTCGAATCGGAACCCATTTTTGGGCGGGCCTGCGACCCACTCAAACGGGCGATTGTGTACACGGCTCCTTAGAATCCAAAACTGGACATACCGTTGAGTTCCTCTCCTCAAACTAAAACCGTAGACATGTAGTTTGACGACTTTAGAGACCGTAGGCTTTGGCACGCATTTTGTTGCAAAGCGGGTCCAACAGCGGACATCGTTTTGACCCGAAATTATGATTTTGCCCCTGTTCCAGAATTTGACTTTTGGACAGGCATTTCCTAGGTGTATCTTCTTCACCGAGACCATTTTTGATGTTTGTTTCAGCGACCGGAGTTGTTTGGAGATTGTGACGTTTCTTGGCTGATATTGTGATTACTTGGACTTGCCACTTTGCACCACCAGGCAAGATACCTTGCCACCTTACTCTGTGATTATTATATTCTTATTTTCAGTTATTATTTTCATCATTTTATTTCGTGATATTTAAACTGTGCGTCCAAGTCACACTTGGGTACAAGCGACTCTATCGGTCGTTTTTCTTGCTTATTTATTTTCTTGCATTGACTTAGCTTATTGACCACCCATTGATGTTGAGGTATTGGTATATCTCATACGGCCTTGACACTTGTTGTATCATGTGATGTGAGTCACATATAGGACACGTTTCTGCATAGTTGGCTGGCCACCGATACGTATGGAGCGTGCGACGGATAGGAGTAACTGCCAATAGTATTGCATGTTAGAAGACTTGGCGGTTACTAGAGGTACATATCAGTCATAGAGATGATGATACTAGGCATTGGGTGGGAAGAAAAATACCTGACGTATGGGCTTCTTTTCACTTTCCGATTACCTGTGCGCTCCATCGGAGACGCAGGCTCCAGGTTTCCTCTGACGTTTCTCAGAGCTTTATGGACGTAGCCCTTCACATGGTGCCCTCTGATGCTTCCCGAGCGTTATGGACGTAGGCCCCTGGTACCCTTTATGGGAACTATGCCGATCCTATTTTTCAGCCAAGGTTCATGCGTCGAAGGATTGTGTCTCAACTGCATATTCACAGTAGAATGGTCAGGAACCCGATAGCATGCATACCTTTCCCTCTTATTATATTATCACAGTTTATATGGTATGGTGTTTTCTTGTATCTTGCTATGTCCCCTGAGGACCTGGTTATCTCTCCAGGTTTAGACGAGTTTCCACAAGAGTACGGAGCGGCTTTGGAGCTATCTTACATTGATGACGAGGCAGTGCCTTATGACTTCTAGTCTATTTCTTATCTGAGATAGTTGTAGACATTATTTTACATCTTTTTTCTTTCTATTTTACGGAGGTCGGACTCCGATCTTGTGAGACTATTTTTATAGCTGTTTGGAGTGAGTATGTTCACCCGGCTATCTTTTGATACTTTGCTTTATTCATTTGGACTTATTTATCTTCTGTGTTGAGCTGTGATGAGATTAGATATGTTATTCTGGCCTGTGATTATTTTTATTTACAGCTTATGTACATATATGAGAATTCCATATATTGTAGTATTCTTCGTATATGTGCAGCTGGCATGTTCTCGTACTTGGTCCTATGTATTTTGGGACTGGGGCATTACATCATTCATTTCGGCGTACGAAAAAAGCTTAGTCCTAGGTATATAGGGCCGTTCGATATTCTGGAGCGAGTAGGAGATGCGTCCTATCTTCTCGCTCTTCCATCGTCTCTGAGTGAGGTGCATGACGTGTTCCATGTATCCCAACTATGATGGTATATCTCGGACCATCATATCCTGGATCATTCGAAATTGGTTGTTGGTACAAACCTTTCGTATGAGGAGAGGCCCGTATCTATATTGGACCAAAGAGAAAAGATGCTCAAGAATAAGACTATCAAGTTAGTCCGTGTTGCTTGGGGTCATCACTCTTTGGGTGAGTCAACGTGGGAGCGTGAGGATGATATCCGATCGCAATATCCTGACCTGTTTGACTCGTGAGGTATAATATCTTTCTTATGCCTCATGTCTTCGATTCTTTGCTTGCACAAATAATTGCTTGGTTGCTTGACTAGTATAGCTTGCCTGTGAGAAGTATAGCTTGTCCTTGCATCTCTAGCCTCTTGATTAAATTTCGAGGACGGAATTCTTTTAAGGTGGGTAGAGTTGTAATGACCATTGTTCGTATTACGTATTTTGTATACGTGTACGTATTTAGACCCGTATTGCATGTCTTCCTGCTTGATTTATTTTGGCATTTCATTGATTGGTTTATCTTGGTTCGTCTTGGTTTTGCATGGTTCAATTTTGCTTGATTTTATGTGTACCAAACAACTCCCACCTACCACCTACCACCACCCTCTTCATTAAATATCCCACCAAATATTTCTCTCTCCTCATTAACTTTCTTTTTCCCTACTATTACTTCTCCACCAACCTGAGAGTGGAAGGTTTAGGCAAGTGCACCTTGCTTCATAGAGGAATCCCATTTTTATTGTTCCATTGTCTTTCTCATGTGCTTCTAACCCACTTTAGTACTTAGTATTTTTCATTTCCATGGTTAAATTCTTGTAAATCTAGCTTTGTGGTATTTTCGATTTCCATGAGTTTTGATATATCAAACTTGTATATTTTTGCTAGTTGATGGTTTCATGTTGCAGAGAATTCCATCTGGTCCAAATTTGATCTACGGAATTTTGCTGAGCCGCTTGAGCAATAATAGCTCTGGCCGCATGGCCATTAAATTAAAGTTGGCCGTATGGCCCTTATTAATTGCATGGTCCCTTTTTGCTGGCATACAGTAGCTCGGCCGCATAAGGAAACAATCCTGGCCGCATGGCCTTTCAATCATTTTGGAATGCATTAGCAATTAATGCATTAGCATTTAATGCACTAGTATTTAATGCATTAGCATTTAATGTTAGCATGCAGTAGCATTTTTTGCTTGCATTTGCAAATCCACAATAAGCCGCATATGGCCTTAGCCTCAGCCGCATGCCTATAGTTAATGCATTATATTAATGCATGCATGCTAACATATTTAGCTTCAGCCACATGTCAAAATCAATGCATTAGTGCATTAGCATTTTAGCATGAGTTGCATGTATTTACTTTTTGCATACATTAGCAAAGCATAAACGTGCAGGCATTAATTGCATGTATTTACTTTTGCATGCTTTAGCAAAGCATAAGCATGCAAGCTTATTCAAATGAGCCGCATATGGCTTTGCTTTCAATAATGGCATGCAAATGCATGCAACTGTTGAATGCCTTTTAGCATTGGCTTTTGGAACTTAAGTCAGCCGCATATGCATTTTGAATGCATTAGCATATACATTTTGCTTGGAAACCATTGTAGCCGCATGGGAATTCTTTAGTGAGCCGCATGCCAATTATAGGTTATGGCCGCATGGCCTCACGCAAACAATAGTTGCATGCATACATTAAAGTTGGCCATGCAACTTTATTGCATTGTTAATATTCATGGCCACAATCTGTCAGCCGCATATGCATGCATACTTGGCCGCATGTACAAATTGCTGGCCGCATGCAAATGCCAATAGAGAGCCGCATATGGAAGCGAAGTCAGCCGTACGCATATTAATGCATTATACTAATACATGCAAGCATACATTTAATATATATTCATATATTAATATGATGTATATTAATATAATGTATATTAATATATTAATATAATGCATAATATTAGTATAATGTATTTAATGTATTAATGTATTATATTAATACATTATATTAATGTATTAAATGCATTTGCATGCAAGCATGTATGCTTATATATTTAGCATTAGCCGCATGTATATTTAATGCATTATATTGCATGCTTATATATTTTGCTCAGCCGCATATGGCCAAGTGACTGCTGGCCGCATGAAAATTTTTCCTGAGCCGCATGAGTCCCCACAGCCCTTGCCCCTTCTAATATTTAATTACTAAACGTGTGCTTGTGCCAAATTAATTATTCCCTGACACGATGGTGACCCGTTGTGGTGCATTTTTGACATGACATGATAGTGGCCCGACGTGGCGCACTCCTAACAGTGGATATGGCATGATATATATATATATATTTTGAAGGCTGTTGCGACGGCTAGCATGTCATGACGAGATTGAATGGCCTGGACACCGTGGTTGAGTGTGTTTACACAAATGGAACCGATAATGTTTGTATCATGTCTAGGACAGGGATCCCTGAGTACCACGGTCAGGGGTACCTACTGTAAATGGCTAAGGCTAATAACTAGAATAATTCAGTAGTCATGAGAGATTTCCCCAGTTACAGGCGATCCCGTTATCCCGGCCATCATTGTGGACTTGCAGCCTGCCGACGAGTAGGGCACAAGTCTAGATTCACTGATATATGGAAAAGATCGAGGCACTGTTTAATGAACCCAAGTCGCCTGGATAACCTGGATTAGCTGCAGGACTTGTGGCTGGAGGAACATCTCACTACATGTTGTGATAGCCCTAGTTAGCTAATGTAGAAAACCGTAGTCACTGATTGGCCGGGAGCGATTGTATGGTATGGTTTCAGTGCTCGATTATTGCAGGCTTGATCGCATGATTGTCACTTTTAACAATAAAGATCAGGGGCTAAGTTCTGTTCAGTCGAAGGGTTACAACCCCGGTCCTTGTTTGGTTTAAGGATTGTAACCTGGCTCCCGGAGCAGTTCTAAGTCCTCTCTTCGTTTATTGTCTTATTGCACCCCATGTCATGCTCTTAATGTTTTACCTTACCAACAAGATTTGGAGACGGAGTTCTATTCAGGTGAAGGATTACTACCCCGGTCCTTGTTTGGTTTAAAGGTTATGACCTAGCTACTTGAATGGTTTCCTCGTACTCCATTATGACTGTTGTTATTCTTTTACTTCTAGTTCTTTTAACTGCTTTAATATATTTTCTGATGTGCTGGATTTAGTTCTTAAGTGAAGCCTCCTTTGTGGCACTTGCTCTTTTGGGATCTGACCCAGCTGGTTTTGTGTGGCCAGATTTCGGAGCAGCTTCAGAGGATCTACCGATCTTCCAGCCAGATGGTGACCACCAAGCATAACCAGGGCAACGAGTGGGTTTATTTTTGCTTTCCCACTCTATTGTAAAATTTTTATTTTGAGGCGTTTAGCCGATGAGCACCGGTTAGCTCGTATTGCATACCGTTTTACTGTCTGCCTACGGGCTGTAACATGATTGACAGATCCTAGGGTTGATCATGTATGATTAAAACTCTTGCTAGTCCTCACATTTTGTAACGACTAGCTTCATGATCAACTGAATATGTAATGTTTGGGATGCCTTACTATTATATATTTGGTGATCTTACATCTTGTAACTTTACTTGCTTGCTTGAGATTGAGACATTTAGGCTTGTTATTGACCATAGGAGACTGGTGGATTATAGTTAAACCATCATATATCTAGACAGCCGTGACCGTATAGTGAAGTGTAATCCATTTTATTATACGTAGCTGGCTATGTATGCCCCCGCTCTCTAGTATTCTGGTTCTGGGGCGTTACATAAATCCTATAGATTGGAATACAATAAAAGATACTCACACTCTATAGTATGTCTCAACTGTAGTACAATGTAAGATACTCCCAATCGAGATCGGTCAAGTAGCCAATCCTAGTATCAACCTCATCTCTTAAAAGAATATAAAGGTCAGGTAGAATCCTATAGACTGTAGTACAATGAAAGATACTTTCAATCTATAGAATGTCACAAGTCGGGTCAAGTCATACTCAAGTCAAGTCCAAGCCAATAAATCATGACCAGGTCAAGTCAATCAAGGGAACATGGCAGAACTGACAACTCTATTATAATACACGGTAAAGACGAAGATGACCAAAAAACAACTAATATCTTATACGTGTACGTAAATCTATAAAACAAGTAAAGTAGTAGAAGATAAACCAAGAACAATATGAGAAAACTACAAGAAAAGGCTTTTCTTGACAGTTTTTTCCCATTAAGGAAGGGTTATCTTGACGGTTGCGGATCCGTCAAGTAGGCCAGAGTCAAGGAAAGTCTCCCCTTTTTTGACGGTCGCTGAAATCACTTTTCTTGACAGTTTTCGACCGTCATATCAAATAGTTTTCTTGACTGTTTTTAGCCGTCAAGATAGCAGTTTGGAGAAACCGTTAATGTAGGTAAAAACTTTTCTTGACTCCGGCCTAGTTGACGGCTTTTAGCCGTCAAGAAACCGTCAATGTAAAGTCCTTATGTAGCATGATTGAACTAAATGTTGACGTTTGACAATCGTCAAGAGAAGCTAGCCAAAATACTATCAAGAGAAGCTTGCCAAAATTTTGTTAAAAATTATATATTATTAATCGAACACACACATAATATCAATCAAGAAGATATACATACATCAAATTACTATAAAACCCAATTTTTATATTAACAAACTGTATTGTTCATACACCAAAAACTTTCAACATGTCCAACCACAAATATCCAACACTTGTCCAACCACAAAACATATCCAACATCTATATGTAGTTTCCATACATATTAAACATCCAAACTATGATAATCATAAAAATAAAACCAAAATAAGTAGCAAACCCGACCGGAGCACATCCCTCCCATATTCACAGCATTCACATATTCACAACATGCACCTTCATTTTTCATGTAGTTCCTGAGAGAACAAGAGCATAAATTACCAATTCATGTCAATGAGCTTGTTGACCAACATGAAAACAAGAGAACAATATACTAGAGAAAATAAGGAGTATAATATCACCTGTTTAGATTATTGTTTTCATGATAATTTCTATTCCGCATGCTACTTACTAATATACTTCAAGCTGAAACCAGAAGTCTAACCATAACAAGGCCCTAGTGGCATAAAGAATTTTTAGGTAAATTAGAGATAAACCCATATCTCAAGATATTGAACTGCATGCCACTCTCTAACATAAGTACATAAATTAAGCCTATTTAACAGACAACAAAAAATATTACGCTCATAATCTAGAATAATTCCTTTGATTTTCACTACATCCTTGCATTTAAGAGTTAGAAGAAAACAAGAGAACAACAAGCCAGTTACCCTTGATGAACTTGTAGATAGATCCCAAAGCTTCAATGTGCTGTCAGTGGATGCAGAAACAATAGTTGATGAATCAAGATACTTTACATACAGATGTCAACTTGCAAGGCTCTAATACTTTATTTTTAAGACAGAAAATATGTGTAATATACGCCAAATTGTAGCATCTTTGCCCTATCTAAGGTGCAATTATTGCTCAGATGACAAATGACAAATGATGAATGAATTAAAGATTCAATCATCCAATAATGATAAAAATGGGATGCATTTATGTAATCTTTCTCGCGAATGATACAAACAATGAACATCATTTTGTAACCATCTGTCCAAAATAATGCCAATATTTGTTCTATAGCTTTGTGATTAATTATGTTTCTAATTACGTGTCCCAGAAATATAAGAAAATTTTGATGCATTAAAGTATTCTAGAGAGTTCACATTGAGAAGCACACCTTCCAAAATCAAGTAGTTCTGATACTTAGTCCCTAGTGATTATAAAAGAAACAATCAGCTATAATGCTACTTGCATGCTATTAAAGACATATTACCATATTTATTCCTTCTTTGATTTCTCTTATAGAGTAAAAAAGAAATTAACTATAATAATATTACTATAGTATGTAAGAAAATGCATATAAACATTGTTAATATTATTATGTATATCTATGGTGCATGGATACTCTTTCAGAGGAGTGTATCTGTGTCTGTATCTACTGACACTTCCTTGAAGCATCTACTGACACTTCTTTCAGAGGAGTTTATCCGTGTGTGTATCTACAGGGTTTAGGAAACCAACACAATATAAGCATCATCCAACTAAAGTAGATAAAAAAATGTAACCATTATGTATATTTTTGTGCTCATGATAGGATCTATGCCATTGTTTATATTGTCTTGAGCACAATATATATATGCTCCATTATTTATATATGCCCCCTAAGTTTAACCTACATTCTTAAAGGTTACGTTGGTAACAATGTAACAATGATGTAATCAGAGCACTGTTCCATAGTGAGAGTATTGCAAAATACATAACTTAGAAGGTACCTAAAAATCTAAAAGAAAAGGTCAAGGATACAAGCTAGTCATGAATGAAATGATACATATAACCAACCAATTGAAGAACATTAGCTTCTAGGCTATGGAAATCCCAGCCTCAATTGATGCTTTTGAAGAATGAGAGCTGATCAACCAATATATATCCACCATGGAATTACGATTCTCTTTCGGATAAAGTTCACATATATGGACGAATAATAAGAAAGATCCAGTCTTGAGCTACATATGTCTCAAACAATTGACCACAAACCAACTTAACTATAAAACTTATACTGGTCGGACACAATTTTATAAAAGTGTAATCAAAATATCTAAACAACTGTGATAATCAAAGAAACCCAGACATGCCACTGGCCTTTTATGTGCTTCTCTTTTGATGGACACTCAACATGGTTTGTGGCCCTTACAATCGTAACATCAAGTTCCTAGATAAGATATAAGAACCAATGGCAACAATCAAGAACAATGAAAAAATTTTATAGAAAAAAGATAAATACTTCTATTGGAAACGGTCGTGGATAAATGTTATTCTAACATTGTAATCATTGTTTACTTTGGCAATGGACACGGTAGTGGTGTCCTTGATGTAGGAACGAATCGTAAAGCGAAATACTCTAGAGGGGGGGGGGGGTGAATAGGGTAGGCAGCGAAATATTGCTAATTTATTAAGTTAACAGTAAGATCACAGAGAAATATCACAAGTAAATAAATGTAAAAGCAGAGATCAGAAAGCAAACGCAAAGACAGCGATGTATACAGGTTTGTCTCTTGTGAGGACTATTCCAGTCGAAAGAACTCTAGCTTCCAGTTGAATCCACTATTAAAAAATACCGCAAGTTTTTATACGAAGTTATTGCAACTTCTACAAATGCGAGCTTTAATCCGAAGTACTCGACCAATTTCAATTGTGAAGTGTCTTTATTTAATCAAGCCTCTGATTACAATCACTCTGAAGCTTCTGGACCGTACCGTACTGGCAAATCGACTAGAGGATTGTAACTGGCTTGGGATTTAAAACTTAAAGCTTAGAACACTTTGGAAGAGAGCATTAGGATTTAGAGAGAAGAGATGAAAGTGAATGAGTGAATTGAAATGATCAAAATCTTTCTCTATTTATAGCTTTTCCAAAGGCAGAACTTTGTCAGAATTCGGGCAAAATTCGGACAGAACTCTATGAAAAAATCTCGATAGGATCCGTAACTTCAGGAGGACCAAGTCAAAAAGCAACATTCACTAACCGAACTCTGGCCAAACTCGGGCCGAGTTCTGTCAGGGTTTTGTTAGGTTTTTGCAAAAATATTTTTTAGGATTTTTGAAATTGTTTTAAGCAGTTAGGAGCTTTTTGTAAATAAGGGGATGTTTTTCAAAATATAACCCCTCTTCCCGAAATTTTGATAATAGATTTTATTTATTTATTTGGATTAAATGGTGATTTTTAGAATTCTTTATAAATAATTATTTAGTAAATTATTACGGTAGATGACTATAGCCATGGTAGAGTTTTGAAGTACAAGACGGCTATGAATCGTGGCACGAATAGTGCAATGGCGTGGTTCGACTAGTGTATTAGCCCTGATAGGAAAGGCCAAGCCATAGTGATGTCCTAACTAGAAAAACCAGGCCAAGTTATGACATAACCCTTATCGAATATTATTTATTATTTTATTATATATATAGATATATTATATTATTGAGTTTAGGGAAAACAGTTATACCATTTTAGCCAGGACTGGACCTGAACTAAGCCCATGCCCATGTAGTCATGCGGTACGTCCAATGACATCCGTGTTGATATAATTTGGTATGAGCGTGTTATATTCCGTTTAATGATTTAATGAATATTCTTAAGTATTTGTAATTTAAATATTATTATTAGTGTTATTCAGTGACTCTTGTATAAAATGGGTCTTTGTGCATTTTAGGATTATTAGACTATACATAATGGTATATATATAACATTATTGGTTTATTGAATTTTATGATTATTATTATTATTATTATTATTATTATTATTATTATTATATTTATCAAGGTTATTATCATTATTGGTTATATTATATTGTCAAATAAACGTTATATATACACATATTCGTATTTATATAAATAGGCCCTATAATAGAATATATTGGGATTTTTATTTAAATTTCATAGAGAGTATTATATTAGTATATATATATATATGAATAAATATATATATATATATATATATATATATATATATATATATATATATATATATATATATATATATATATATATATATAGATATATATACATATAGATATATATACATATATATATGTATATTATTAAAAGAAAAAAAAAGGAAAATGCAAAGAAAGAATGAATGGGAACCAACAGCTAAAGCCGGCCCGTAGCATCCAAAAGAAAACGATCGAAAGCCATGAACTGAACCCCAACCCCAAACCCGTGCGTCCCCAGCCCAAACCGAGAGCATCATATGTATACAGTATTTATAGGTGGAGTCAGCGATAGAGAGGAGAAGGGATTTTGACCCAAAACTCGAACCATAATCCAACTTCCCCCTGCCGCGCACACCCCAGCTACCCTGGGAGGCCGCTCGCCGCTGGCGCCGACACCACACGCGGCCAGAATCGGCCAAGGAGCTGGCGCACGCACAGGCGTGCTGATTCAATAGCAGCGACAGCAGGGCGTAGAGGTATTTTCAACATGCAATATCTCAACGGTCGCTCGATCGTTTTGAGTCCCGTAAACCCTAGTATGATCTGGATATGACCCTCTTTAATCCCTATTAATTAGTTCAAATTCTAGTGAACCGAAACTCGAGATAAATCGAGTTGAAGTTGTCGAAAAACCTGTTTGGAAACAAGACATGTAACAGTCCAAACACCCATATTGGAAGGCAAATTGCCGCCAAGCCGTAGTGATAATTAGGAATCTATTTAAAGTCAGTCCTAGACAACCTATAAGGCTCTGCAACCCAAGTTACGGAAGTTGATTTTGACGACGGTACGTCGAGAAATCGGATTCTTAATTTGGCGAAAAACCTATTTTAAAATATTAAAAATTTACAAAAAACCCTCGATATGACGTGCGTCCCGCCAATTCGGGCGACGTTGTCGCGAACTGAAAGCATCAAAAGGTGTGTAATGGCTTCGTGGACGTGTGGGTTTTGACGGAATTCAAATTGGTTGCGTGTGCGCGACGAATTTGATGCGTATCCGTCGAAATTCATCGTATCAGCCTCTGTGCAAATTTTCCAATTACTTTGTGCACGCTCGTCAGATCGAGGTGCCAGCAGGACCATATCATTTTTTTGGTCATGTATGCCATGTTTGGTCTGATTCTGAGACAGTTGATCGGATTGCCGTTTCGCGGGCCCCACGGTCCGATTCAACGGACGATTTTGTGCACGGGCTGCCGGAATCCAAATTTGGACATATGGTTGGGTTCGTATCATCAAAACAAATTCGTAGGCATATAGTTTAACAACTTTAGAGACCATTGACTCTGGCACGCTTTTCGGTGCTAAGCGGGTCCAACGGCGGACACCGTTTTGACCCAAAATTACCGTTTTACTCCTGTATCCAGAATTGGACTTAAAGATAGGCAATCCTAGCTAATTTGACTATTCTAAGAACTTTGGTAATGTTTATTTCAGCTTTCGGGGACTGTTGTACAAGTTTTGACTATTATGGTACACTGAATGGTTTTGAATATCGATTTCACTAGCAAACGACCATAGGAGAGTACAGTTTTTATTTGTTTTCAGTATTGATCATTACTATGCATCATTGTTAGTTGATAGATATGTGATTTCAGTTTTATGTTGATTTTGTTTCTGGCTGTGTCGGAAGGGTGAAGTACCATCGATGTGTGATCAAACTTTAGACCGTGTAGACCGTGATTATTATTGCACTTATATCTTATAGACCGTGTAGACCATAATTTTTTATTACATTTATACTGTATAGACTGTGTAGAATATGATATTTACTGTATTTATACTGTGTAGATCGTGTAGACCGTGATTATTATTTTTGTAGACAGTATTTCTTTATTGCAGTATATTCGTGTAGACCGTGTAATTGTAGACCGTGTAACTTTAGACCGTGTAGACCGTGTCGCATAATTATCCCGAGACCGATCACATATCAAAGGTTCTTCAGTCAATCAGTCGGTGAGTATTTTTATTGTATTTCATTTTCTGCTCTTAGTATCCAGTTTTATTCTGTATTTCTTTATTTTATCTATGAATCATATGTCTAAAGGCTAATCTCTGTTATATAGTCATTTTCAATTATTAGAACTGCATTCAGTAAATTATACTCATTGCATTCCTGACTGGAAACCAATATTTTTCAGGTTAGCCGTGGATTCACTTAGCATGGGATATACTGGGGTACTTGTAGACAAAATCCTAGAGACTAGCTAGATAGTCGAGTTATAGTCATTCCAATATTTGTACAACTTTATATTTTTTTTGCAAATGTAAAACTTGTGTTCATTGTAAATTAAATTAATCATGTGAATAAGCATTGTCTTTTATTTTGAGCATTGTGGCTTTACAGCGTTCTACCGCCGACACTGCGGCGTAGGTTGGCTTTGATACGTCTCGTATCCATAGAAAAAAAGGGTGCGGGTCGTGACAAGTTTTTGTGATGGCCCATGCAGGTCAGTTTTTGTAAATCATGTGAACTCGTGATGGTACATAAGTTAGTCGTACTATTGCAAGCCTGCGACTTGGAAATGCTCATTGACGAGTTAGGGTTAATTTAATTTAAGAGAATGACTAGGACTAGGAGTCCCTTATACAATTTTAGCGATGGGTAGTCTAGGCCATGCAACTTAGATGAGGAGTTAATAATTTTGATAGTTTGTCAGATCTCCATAGGTACACGATTACCTCTTGATAGGACGATATGATCCAATGTGGATAGATTATTCACTTGGTGAGGCAGAGCTTCCTAGAATTAATGATCTAACCTAGATGAATTATCCAATTCCTTCTCCTTGCCTCTTTAGATATCGTCCTCACATCTTAGTCCAAATTGCCTATTTAGTTCCTATTTTGTCCTAAGAATTATTATTTTATATAATTTTGATTATGTTACCCATATACGAACCTCGAGTTAGTTTCGATTCAAGTTTTTCCTCCATGATTTGAATACATATGAAATAGATACTAGGATGTTTGTATTTCTTTGTCTTTACTTATTTTCCATCCTGTTCACCTTTTATTTTAAGGATTGTGACTGATAGTACTTACGATTTATTTCCTAGTCAACATGTTTGAATCTCTAGGAGCTCATGAATTTTTACAGATATAGTTAAAGGAATGTTAGTTAACTCATAATGGCAGGACAACAGCGCACTGTCGCCATTTTATTGAATTCTGGAGACTATGGATACACTGCAGCCAGCAGCACACTGGCGAAGCACGACCCCTATAGTTTAAATTAGTTTAAGAAAATATAGGTTATACAATGTTACTAAAAGCTATAGCTAGTGGTCCTCTTTGACCGTAGTCACCCTTGTGTCAATATAAGGTAGAATATCGGATATCATATCATATCTGAATCAAGGAACCAAGAGTTTATCACCGCCCGGGTATACAGACGAGGTATAATTCTCGGTGAAATGACTTCAGACATGATTACAAGTTAGGATACTATAGAGGATAGGAAAATGCCCTATATGTCCCCTAAGATCCAAACCCAATACTAGTGGAAGTTCTGTAGGTCGGGTAACAAGTCTCCCAACCTAGCATTCCATGGTCCTTGTGATCTATTGACGAGGTAATTGACAGACACTAATGAGTTTACCTAGATTATAGAATTTAGAGGCCTATAAACCATTAGTCGACCAAGGCCTTATAGATAAGAAGATAGTAGGAAGACTGTATAAGCAAGAACACCGGGAAAGGTTTGATTCTCACAAAACTCGAACTACTTGTGTCTCCTTTCAAAAATCTCGCATACTTGTATTTTGACTATCTTGACCAATGTTGCTATTACAGCCTAGTTTTGCAAGCTCACTCTGTTCTTGAGCTTGATTCAAGACATATGTTTAGTGGGGATGCCTACTAACATATTGCCTAATCAGAATCGATGTATTACGGTCTTATCAACCGTAGTGCACTCAGTTCGCTCTCTCTTTGATTATCCCACGTGGATTAAGATATCGAGGTATCTATGATCTTATCCGCTACTGTATTGACAATTTCTCTTGAATTATACATTCGCCTTTGAATCAGGAGATTGTATTCAGTGACATCTCCCTTGAACTCTTTATTGTTTTTATCTTTCACTAATTTAGAAGGATGAAGGCTCGTAATTGGTAGAGAGATACAGATTATTCCCAATGGCTATGATAGTGTATACACAAGTGTAGCTACCATCGGCCAACCATGTTATTGAGTTACTCGTTCTCCTCTCGACCGTCAAACTACTATTGGGACCTTTTAGCCACTTGAATTTGAGAATAATTGGGGTTTTATCCTTGGTCAAAATGCCAACCTAGGAGACTATCTATTCTCAAGAAACCAAATATTGTGAGTCTCTAACTACCTGCTTGAAGCTTGCTTTAACTAGCAACTCTTAAGCCTTAACCCAACCCTTCCTCGACCAAAGCCCACAGTTAGACATGAGATGAGTGGACAAAGGAAAGGACAATCATTTACCGTAGCAATGGTAGACACTCATCCCAAGTTTGGTTTTCAACAAGTACTGCCCTAGTTATGTAAATTTTATTTTTAAGACCAAACTGGTACTGGAACACCACAATCACTAGCTTAGCCAATACCATAGCTTAAATACCCTGTCATATCATGGCTTACTAGTTGTCAACAGCAATACATGATCACTACAGCCTATACCACTAGAACCTTTGTGACAATAGTCGGGCAGGCTTGATACAAATAGAAATTCACGACTCCGTTGTTAGAATTCTTTTTATATGATGTGCCTTAGAGTTGGTTACCCCGTCGATAACTCTTGTATATTGTGAACGAGTAAATCATTCTATTTTATCGACCATGTGTCATTGCACACACTCGTTTTCCATTTATTGAGGAACGATCCTTGACTTGACTTATATCTACCGTATTTCGTTACGTCGTGCCTTATTCTTTATTAACAAGAATCGAGGTACAATACCCGGACTTTGGAATTATTCTAATCTCATTATTCCTAACACTACAACAAAAAACCCTTTTAATGACGGCTAAAAAGCGTCATTAATGACGAACCATGACGCTTTTTTTTTCCATAGTAACCGTTATAAAAACGGGTGTTATAAATGTTTTTTAAAAGCGTCATAAAATAACCGTCATGAATAGATAATATGTATAGGCTCAATGCAGCACATTTATAACACTCATATTACTGAACTCATCACATTTATAACACTCAATACTGCACATTATATATTACTTTCCAAAAACTTTTCAATTCAATTTTAAAACAACAACTTTAAACTATATTCACAAGAAAACATCGAAATGTTATATCACCTGTCACGACCCGGTCCCCAAATACTTGGGTCGAATCGGATCATGCCCAGCCTGCACCGTTGATGAGACGGCGGCAGTAAGCTGTAATCCATATTGCAGGTAAATCAACAACAAGTTTGAATTTAAAAGTTGCCACAACATTTATTTAACGATATTAAAACTTGTTCCAAATACAAGGTTCACAACTGAAATAAGACTAGCTAACACCAACAGCATCTAAGGAGACGCCGATCCATCGTTGTCAGGTAGTACCGCCGGGTACCGAACAGGATTGTTGAACATTAGCTCTGTGCCACCAGATACTCTAGAAAGATCAACCTCAGAGTAACCTAAAAATGTTGGTCTCCAGTCAGGAGTGAGCAAAGTACAGTTCATGCAAATTTTAACAATTAAAATGACAATTTATAACATGCATTTTTAAACAGTTTGAAAATGAACAATTTTGAAATAGTACAGTACAGTGATATGAATAGGTAAAGAATATGACCGGTTTGGGTACATTTGTATCCTAGCGATACGGTATGGCTTATCCCCGTGTGAGAGAGGGGTAAGCTAACACATTCATTATCCTAAGTTTGGATTTGGTCATATCCAGTACACTATTCCCCCAGTCCCCAACAATACGATCAATGCTCCCGAAGGAGTTCGTGTATAATTGTGGTTTAAACTTGCAATGAAACAATTGTGAAAATAATTGTAAAATCTACATAAAATGTACTTGCCTTATCTCCTTGGTTTGAAAAGTTGGTACTTCGGGATTTGGAATAGTCACGCTCTTCCTCGAAATCCTACATTTCGGGAACTTGTTTCAGAAGCAAACTCAAACTGTCTAGTTACAATTCTCTATTTGTTCTTCCTAGTTAATTTTAATCTTGCATTAACCAATACCAACATCACAGTCAAAGCACGTTTTTCTAGTGGGTTATATTTTAAAGAAAATTTTCAATTTCTATTCTATTTCGGAAAACTCGTAATTTACCAATTTGTTGGAAAAATTGGTATTTCTTTTATGACTATATATATAAAAATATATTTTCTTTAAATGAGAAAATCGTGAATTTCTAATAAATATTTCAAATTAATCCTACGCGTTCATACAACCCAATAAAATAAAATTACTTCCTATTAATTACAGGCCTGGGCTTATGCCCTTACAAATTTAATTACAAATTGAAATAAGAAGAAACTTGTTAGTCTTGAAAATTACCTATAATTAAATAATAAAACTAACAATTGCCAATTTAAATTATATAAAATATATGAGTCTCAGACTCTGGTCCAGTCGTCATGTTCAGCTACTCTGCCTCAACGTCCGGTCGTACCGGTGCGTTTGCATTTCGCTGGGGCCCACTGACCAATGTGGTCGTCGCCCAAAAAAAAAATTAATAAAATAATATTTTACCGAAAATTTATTTTGAAAATCATTTAATAATTTTTCCGAAAATTTCGGCAGCACTCCCTCTGTTTTCGGGATAACCCAAAAACTGGGAACGCGTCCGATACCTGCAAAATAACTCCCAAAACCCGAATTTACATTTATAAACATCCACGGAATTAATTTTTTTCCGAAATAATTCGGAAACCCGAAAATACCGGAAATCCGAATAATCTCGAAAACTTCACAGAACCCAATTTTCCAACTATTAACAAAACCACAGAACGAAATTATGTAAAAATCCATCACAGCAACATTTTCGAAGAAACTTTGAAAACAAAATGATCACAGAATCAACTCTCGGAAATTCTCGGAAAGCTCGAGAATTCCACAGAACGTAGTTCTGTCCACAATCCGAAATAATCCAGAACCCAAAAATCATCAGCGGCAATTTCCGATGAAACTTCGGAAACAAAAAAATGGTAACGTAATTATTACGTTATCGAAAACCCAAATTCCTGAAGGAATTTGTAGGACCAGAATTCATCATAGACTAAAGGAAAATCTCGGGATTAGAGATTACCCAAAACCGACGACGAATAGAAACCCGAATCGAGTCTCGGAACCAAACGACACCCCTGGACACGGTGAAGGCGAGCGGGGCCGACGGACGAAGGCCACGCGGCGGGTGCCGGCGGTGAACGGCGGCGGTGACGGGCGGCTGGCCCGGGGCGCCGGGGTACAGCGGGAACGACGCGGGGTCGGCGCGGATGAACACGGGGACGGGGCCTCGGGAGGTGCTCGGCCCAGAGGGGTCGACCGAACAGATCGCCGGAGACAGTGGTGGCCGGAGTTAGGGATTTGGGAAAAAAAACTTTGGGGAAAAAAAATGATGGTGGTGAAGAATGGCTAGTAGGGATGGTTTATATAGGAAGAAAGGGATGGAAGTTACCACATGAAGAAGGTGGAGAGCCATGACCGGCCAGAAGGTGGTCGGTCGCCGGTTACCGGCGGTTACGCCGAGGAAGGGTCGGCCAACCGAAGAGACTTCGGTTTCCATAAACCAACAGAGAATGGAAATGAGACTTAATGTCTCACTCTCTCTCTCTGACAATGAGTTTTAAAGAGAGGTTAATGGGTTTACAATTGGGCTTTAAGCTTAATGGATGGTTTGGGCTTGATTCACTAATGTTATAAATTGGTTTAAAACAAAAGAAAACAAATGGGCTTAAGGCTAACTATGGACTTTAAGGCTTGAATCAAAGCTTATGTAAAGAAAATCATTTTGATCCAAATATTTAAGTAATAGCTTAAAAGATAAATGATTTCTTTTTAGAAAAATTATAACTAATAATTTAAAGTTCTAAAATATTTAAAAATATTTTACTGTCTCATATCGGGTTCGAACCGGGTTCGGGTCTGGACTGTCAAAAATCCAAGTTTAACTATTTGGAAAATAATTTACTCTTAAATAAATATTATTAACATCTAACATTATTCTAAAAAAAAATTTATTGCTAACAAAATTTTATTTAGCAAATAAAAAAAAAAATTAGAAGTAAACTAAAAATACGGGTTTCACAACCTTCCCTCCTTAGAAAATTTCGTCCTCGAAATTTAAGGACAGGTAGGACAGGATTTCCACAATTCAATTAGACACGAGTATGGTGTTCAGGTTCAAACAATAAGAATTTTTAAAGGTAATCATGGATGAGACAATTTAGGGACAAAATAAAATATAAAGCGAACCAAAGTGTATGAGGTTGATCAGACCATCATTGCACCGGTTCTGATTAGACAATATATTAATGGAGGCCTCCAATAAGATAATGTCATGATCAAGCTTGGAAAAGGAATAGCTCGCAAAACTAGGCTAACAAGCATAATGTCAAATTTGAAAATGAAACAGATGAGTATGGAAAGAAATAGGAATAATGATTCAACTTTGCCTGATCTTCATCTCACCTCTGACTATGCTTGTTACTGGTTTCTCTGACACTGCCTTCTTCTACAAATTCCAGTGGTTGACAACTGTTGTCTGCCCAGTGCTTCTGTCTATCATAGCTTGTCTCTGATCATCTTCACTTCCTCTGCTGCGCCAGTTACTCTCTCTGGATCTAACAGTATTCTTTCTTCTACATCGTCCTATGCAAGTTATGTACGAAAACTACATCCAAAACTTCAATGATGTTGTACTGATGCTAACTGGGTATTTATTGTAAGAAAACTCTACCAAAGATAATTGATCTTTCCAAGATCCTCCAGATTCCAGGAGGCAAGATTCTTCAGCATGTCTTCAAACGTCTAGATTGACTTCTTTGATTGTCTGTCAGTTGGAACTTCATGAATCCGGTAGATGTGTCTCTTGCACATTGCCGCCAACTCTTTCGTGAATAAAGCAACTTCATAATGAACTGACTTGGTCAGTCAGTCCACAAAATCCAATTGATGATCTTCCCTCCTTAGGAACAAAGTAATCCTAACACAAGGTCCATTTATGTGTTCCTACTTCTACTCCGAAATATCCAGCGTCTGCAGGAATCTTGCTAATTTCCACATGTTGACAGAATACCTAACCTCATTCTTGGAATTTGTCCTTCTTCATTACATAACACCATTTAATGGTACACACATCCCGATACATCTGGTTAGAGTGTGTGGGATACTGCGCTTCTTAGTTCACCAGAAGGTATACAACCTCGTACCATTCTTCAAAAGCTCCATCGTTGGCAATAAAGAAACTCCCAAATGTTCCTGCCAACACTTGATCTCTAAGTTTACAAGTGCCTTGTCTTGAAACTGCGTCTTCTTGACTTTGTTCTTCAGACTCGAGCTCACTTGCAGCTTTATTGACACTGAATCAGCATCTAGTTCCATCCTTCTATCTTCAGACAGTATGCTCTCCAGCCCAACTTCCTGATGTCTAGGTGCCGCTTCTTGGTCAAACCATCGATATCAGCTTCAATCGTCTTCGTTTACCCAATATTCCGCTCTTTCTGAGTAGAAATATATTTCAGACTTTTATAGTCCGTATATAATTTTACTCCCTTTCCATAATAATTCCATAATCTTAAAGCAAGGATACTTACAACAAGTTCTGAATTATGTGTGGGATAGTTCTTCTCATGAGTCCGTAATTGCCTAGATATGTAGACAATTATTTTCCCATGTTGTTGAAGAATACAACCCAGTCTTTTTCCTGAGACATCTCTGTAGATGGTGAAACCACCGGATCCTGCGGGTAGCGCAAGGATTGGTAAGCTTCTTCTACAGCTTCTTAAATGCGTCCAGACAAACTCTTCATTCTTTCGAGTCAGCTTCATCATCGACTCAGCAATCTTGGCGAATTCCTACACAGATTCCAGTAGTATCCCATCAAGTCCAAGAAACCATTGAACTTAGATATACGACTTCTCCACAGCGGCTATCTATCTAGAGTCTATCAAATTTTCTTCTCTTGTGACATTATGGCAAAAACCACATTGTCTAAGAAAATTCATGTCTTGATAGCTTACCAAAAACTTCTTCAAAGTTCCTAGAAATTTCTCAGATGCTCTTCATGTTCTTCTTCAGTCCTTGAGTATATCAGATTTTTGTTATCTAAAGAAAAGACAACAAACTGATTCAATTACTCATAAAAAGACTCTGTTCATGAGATTCATGAACACAACATGAGTATTCATCATTCCAAGAGACATGATCCAAAAATTCAACTACCAGTATTTGGTGTTGAATGTCGTCTTGAGAATGTACTCCTTCATGATCTTAATCTGATGGTAGTCAGTTCTTATGTTAATCTCCGAAAACCCTTAAGTTCACTCAACTTGGATAGATCATCAGTCGAGAAAAAGTAATTCTTCAGTGCCCTGATAGTCTACTCTCATCCATATTGTTTTATCCTTCTTGGATACAAACAAGACTGATGCTTCTTAGAGTGAAGCTCCGTCTTATATGAAACCCAACACCTTTAGTCCATTGATCTAATCCTTCATTTCCTTGGCTTCCTTCAGGTCGATTCTATAGTATCACTTAGTCATAGGGAAGGAGCTAGGTACTAGGTTAATGGAATATTTCTATGCATAGGGTAATCCAGAAACTATTAGGGAAAACTTCTATCATGAAGATGTAACTAAGATTTTTATTCATATAAGAGAATTACAACAAAACTCTCATAATTAATCTAGGGACATCTTGTTACAGCTTCTTAATAGATAATACTACTCAGCAGTCCTAAGTACTATTCTTCATGGTTCTGGTTCTTGCTTGGGCATCTCCATTTTCTTCCTCTTCTATGATCCATGATTCTGTTTCATCCCTTCCTACGGTCTGTTGGATAGAGTCCTGAGGTTGTGGCATAATAGACGCTCCGATACGATGATAAGATAAGAGGCAGTCCTTAACTTGATGTTCAGCAGATCCACACACCAAACATTGCCTTAATCTCTTGCGACAAATGTTGGCTTGGTGACCAGGTCTCTTACAGTAGGCACAAGGCAAAAGCTTCTTGCAATATGGTTGTCGGACAGGGCCCAAATATCTTCTATTCTCATGGGTATCCCTCCTAGGACGAGGTTCCGCTCCAACTTGGTTTAAAATGGCTAAGGTTGCGTCGTTGATATTCTTCATGACTTCTCTCGAGATATCCATCTGTTCAGCTTGAATCTTCTGATACTCTAGGATTTCTTGAAATAGAGCAACCATCTGAGAGGTGTTCTCTGGTACTGGTGAAGCAACATGAGTGGGTACTTCCTCAAAGAAAAGTAACCCAGTTAGAGGAGAGGTAGGATTTGCCAGTGTGGGGAAAACTTCACTGGATGATTGGTGAGGATGATCAATCAGCTGGTTGGGTGAAAAGCTCTGACTTGACTGAAGAGGCGGGGTTCGATCCGGAGATGATACCACATCGCCAGCAGAGTTGGTTTTGTCAGTGGTCATTCTCTGGAAGGTTTAGGATGCAAGCATAAGCAAGGTAACCTACCAGTCTATAATAAAAATATTTATCATATATAAATCGGTCCTATGTTGTGGCAATTTTGATGTTCTAGTGTTCCTAATTGTTTCTAGTTTTCCTAAATTGTTGATTTAGTTGACCTGCATGGGCCACCACTAAAAACATGTCACGACCCGGTCCCCAAATACTTGGGTCGAATCGGATCATGCCCAGCCTGCACCGTTGATGAGACGGCGGCAGTAAGCTGTAATCCATATTGCAGGTAAATCAACAACAAGTTTGAATTTAAAAGTTGCCACAACATTTATTTAACGATATTAAAACTTGTTCCAAATACAAGGTTCACAACTGAAATAAGACTAGCTAACACCAACAGCATCTAAGGAGACGCCGATCCATCGTTGTCAGGTAGTACCGCCGGGTACCGAACAGGATTGTTGAACATTAGCTCTGTGCCACCAGATACTCTAGAAAGATCAACCTCAGAGTAACCTAAAAATGTTGGTCTCCAGTCAGGAGTGAGCAAAGTACAGTTCATGCAAATTTTAACAATTAAAATGACAATTTATAACATGCATTTTTAAACAGTTTGAAAATGAACAATTTTGAAATAGTACAGTACAGTGATATGAATAGGTAAAGAATATGACCGGTTTGGGTACATTTGTATCCTAGCGATACGGTATGGCTTATCCCCGTGTGAGAGAGGGGTAAGCTAACACATTCATTATCCTAAGTTTGGATTTGGTCATATCCAGTACACTATTCCTCCAGCCCCCAACAATACGATCAATGCTCCCGAAGGAGTTCGTGTATAATTGTGGTTTAAACTTGCAATGAAACAATTGTGAAAATAATTGTAAAATCTACATAAAATGTACTTGCCTTATCTCCTTGGTTTGAAAAGTTGGTACTTCGGGATTTGGAATAGTCACGCTCTTCCTCGAAATCCTACATTTCGGGAACTTGTTTCAGAAGCAAACTCAAACTGTCTAGTTACAATTCTCTATTTGTTCTTCCTAGTTAATTTTAATCTTGCATTAACCAATACCAACATCACAGTCAAAGCACGTTTTTCTAGTGGGTTATATTTTAAAGAAAATTTTCAATTTCTATTCTATTTCGGAAAACTCGTAATTTACCAATTTGTTGGAAAAATTGGTATTTCTTTTATGACTATATATATAAAAATATATTTTCTTTAAATGAGAAAATCGTGAATTTCTAATAAATATTTCAAATTAATCCTACGCGTTCATACAACCCAATAAAATAAAATTACTTCCTATTAATTACAGGCCTGGGCTTATGCCCTTACAAATTTAATTACAAATTGAAATAAGAAGAAACTTGTTAGTCTTGAAAATTACCTATAATTAAATAATAAAACTAACAATTGCCAATTTAAATTATATAAAATATATGAGTCTCAGACTCTGGTCCAGTCGTCATGTTCAGCTACTCTGCCTCAACGTCCGGTCGTACCGGTGCGTTTGCATTTCGCTGGGTCCCACTGACCAATGTGGTCGTCGCCCAAAAAAAAAATTAATAAAATAATATTTTACCGAAAATTTATTTTGAAAATCATTTAATAATTTTTCCGAAAATTTCGGCAGCACTCCCTCTGTTTTCGGGATAACCCAAAAACTGGGAACGCGTCCGATACCTGCAAAATAACTCCCAAAACCCGAATTTACATTTATAAACATCCACAGAATTAATTTTTTTCCGAAATAATTCGGAAACCCGAAAATACCGGAAATCCGAATAATCTCGAAAACTTCACAGAACCCAATTTTCCAACTATTAACAAAACCACAGAACGAAATTATGTAAAAATCCATCACAGCAACATTTCCGAAGAAACTTTGAAAACAAAATGATCACAGAATCAACTCTCGGAAATTCTCGGAAAGCTCAAGAATTCCACAGAACGTAGTTCTGTCCACAATCCGAAATAATCCAGAACCCAAAAATCATCAGCGACAATTTCCGATGAAACTTCGGAAACAAAAAAAATGGTAACGTAATTATTACGTTATCGAAAACCCAAATTCCTGAAGGAATTTGTAGGACCAGAATTCATCATAGACTAAAGGAAAATCTCGGGATTAGAGATTACCCAAAACCGACGACGAATAGAAACCCGAATCGAGTCTCGGAACCAAACGACACCCCTGGACACGGTGAAGGCGAGCGGGGCCGACGGACGAAGGCCACGCGGCGGGTGCCGGCGGTGAACGGCGGCGGTGACGGGCGGCTGGCCCGGGGCGCCGGGGTACAGCGGGAACGACGCGGGGTCGGCGCGGATGAACACGGGGACGGGGCCTCGGGAGGTGCTCGGCCCAGAGGGGTCGACCGAACAGATCGCCGGAGACAGTGGTGGCCGGAGTTAGGGATTTGGGAAAAAAAACTTTGGGGAAAAAAAATGATGGTGGTGAAGAATGGCTAGTAGGGATGGTTTATATAGGAAGAAAGGGATGGAAGTTACCACATGAAGAAGGTGGAGAGCCATGACCGGCCAGAAGGTGGTCGGTCGCCGGTTACCGGCGGTTACGCCGAGGAAGGGTCGGCCAACCGAAGAGACTTCGGTTTCCATAAACCAACAGAGAATGGAAATAAGACTTAATGTCTCACTCTCTCTCTCTGACAATGAGTTTTAAAGAGAGGTTAATGGGTTTACAATTGGGCTTTAAGCTTAATGGATGGTTTGGGCTTGATTCACTAATGTTATAAATTGGTTTAAAACAAAAGAAAACAAATGGGCTTAAGGCTAACTATGGACTTTAAGGCTTGAATCAAAGCTTATGTAAAGAAAATCATTTTGATCCAAATATTTAAGTAATAGCTTAAAAGATAAATGATTTCTTTTTAGAAAAATTATAACTAATAATTTAAAGTTCTAAAATATTTAAAAATATTTTACTGTCTCATATCGGGTTCGAACCGGGTTCGGGTCTGGACTGTCAAAAATCCAAGTTTAACTATTTGGAAAATAATTTACTCTTAAATAAATATTATTAACATCTAACATTATTCTAAAAAAAAAATTTATTGCTAACAAAATTTTATTTAGCAAATAAAAAAAAAAAATTAGAAGTAAACTAAAAATACGGGTTTCACATCACCATTCATTACATTATCTCAAAATAGGGTATCCAAATACATATATTTACAACTACTACTTAAATAAATCCTCAAAACAAGTAACTACTTTGGCTTCAACTTGAGCACATCAAAACTGTCAACATCACGTGTAGCAAATTCCACCACTGCAATAATAGTTGCATCTTCATGTGTACCTGAGAAAGAAAATTAATACTAGTTAGCTACAATTCCACCATGCATCTATAACAAGTATTATCAACACATTAAGATAACACCAACTTACAAATTTGAAAATAGAGAGAGCTCTATGAGCTAATCTTCAAAAACTTCAATGACTAAGGCATTAAAAACGATATATCAATGGTTCATGCTTTAAATCTCATCTTCTTAAATTTTAGTTTAACTAAAGGTAGAATTAGAACTACTAATTTTTTTCTTAAGTTTGAACAATCAAATTTATTGGATACTTAAGTTTCAATTGAGCAGGAAATCTTCATACTTGTGTTCTTGGTAGTTGTGGTCGGAAGAATAGATGCCAACACGAATATATTCAGCAACAACACAGCAAATGAGGAGGAAGACAGAAGCTTCCTTCCTGCAACCGTATTAAAAAGACCGTCTGTGTTGAATTCACATTCACAGGCTGAAATTCCAATGTGTTAAATTTTCAAGATGGCTTTCAAATGCATGGTTACCAGGAAGCTTCTGTGCAAATTAATATCAAACAAGACCAAGACGACGAACGAGACACGCTCGACAGCCCATCACTCCAGGTCCATACATTCACAAATTTGTTCTGTACAGCAACATTATTCTCACAGGACTTCTCTGTGGACCTGCAGCAAAACTTAACATATTTTACTTACTGCAGTAAAAAAGATCAAACATAGAATATCCAAATTTTAACAACATTCCCAATTATTGGGTTTGGGAGGGGTGGTATGATGTGTTCTTACTGTTACACTCATATCACGAAACCCATCACCTACTACCATACTTATCACAAAGATACCTACAGAAAACATAAATGCAGATGTTAATGTCATTGACTAATCAAACTCGAATATTTTCTCTCATGCTTCATGCCCTTTTAAAATTAAAAATAGACGAGCGATGTGGATGTTAAACATGCGTTTCACGTTTCTAAGAGACATGTCATGAGTCGTCGTTTCTAAGAGACATGCCAATTATAATATGTTCCACTGTTAGTTTTAAACATTTGCATTTGCAAATAACCCAGCAAAGACTTGTCAAGGAAATGGAGCTGCTAAATTTGCATGATTCAGAAAATAAAATAACCCTATATATGGCATCTAAAATTATTTGATAACTCCTCGTTCCATATGGTTCCTAATAATAAAAAAGAGCAATTTGCTATTTAAGTTGATGTAAATGACTGATAACTTGTCCTCTAGCAACATAGCTCCTTAATATAATAATATTCAATCAAGTTCTCTTTCTGGCAACATACGTACTTTGTATGCTGATATGACCTTGTAAATTATATGGATTAGTACTCATCGATCAGAACAGAGCTCGGCTGCCGACACCGTTCCCTCCGGCCCAGCCTCCGTGCGCTCCGTCCACCGGCAGCTACCCCATATTGTTCAGCGGCAGGTTCAGGAAGGGCAGTCCCGACGACGGGTCCGGGAACGGGTTTCCGGCTCCGGCCTCCCCTCCCGGCCCCTGCAGCACTGCCGGCGGCACCTCCTATCGGATCCTGGATGCATGTGACGTAATCTGAGAACGAAAGCCATATGGCGTTGAGGGCTTTCAAAATTTGAACCCACATAAAAGCTTTCTCTAATTCCAATACACCGGCAGCCGGGAGCAGCACCTGTTCGGCGGTGGGCGACTTCGGCCTCGCCCGGGCCGTCGACACCGACAAGACCTCCTACACTTTAATTTCTTCAAAATTAGGGTTAGGGTTTTGGAGTTGGGAGAAAGGAAGGAGAAGAAGAGGAGAGGAGGGTGTAAGGAAGAGGAACTGACCCATAAGGGCTTCGGATCCGAGACCGGCGCCGGAACCGATGAAGAGGCGGAGGTTGCGGACCCACGACATCGACGACGCCGGAGGAAGGAGAGGGAGAGCGCGGAGAAGAGGACGAGCAGAACCCTAACGCTCCTCCTTCGCGTTCTTGTCGATCGCGTGCGCGACGGCCTCGAGCTTGTCCTGGAGGGCGATGAGGGGCGTGAGGCCCTCCTCGAAGATTTTGGATCTAAGGTTAGGGTTTTGGAGTTGGGGGAGAGGAGGGAGAAGAAAGGAGGAGAAGGAGAAGATCAGAATATTTTGGGGGAGAGGCGGGCTATAGCAAAGATTTTGCCAAAAATTGAAGTTAAAAAATATTACAAGTTTGCCACCGCTCTAAACTATTAATAACGCTTTGTTTTATAAACGTTATAAAAAGCCCAGAATTAGCCCAAACCGTCATAGAAAAAAGGTATTTTTCAACTTAATAACGCTTATGTATCAGCCGTCATTAAAACTCCTTGTCGAGCGTCATTAAAAGGGTTTTTTGTTGTAGTGTAAAACCATGCCCTAGCTTCTAGGGTGAGTAGACTGTAAGCCTTCTAAAATTTTGGAATATACAAGAAATACCGATTGATTAGAATATTTTCCATTAGGATGATAATTAGTGCCCCATGGACTCCCACTTTCCATTTAGATAATTTTGTGTCCCCGACCGTGTCATTAATATTCGGAGCACGAGACCAGCTGTTACCTTCCAGCAAATTTCATATGCAAGATCTAGACGAGTCCACCTTCATCTAGGTATATCATGTCTCACTAAAAAATGTCCCTTTGTACTATATTTTTTTGGTATGACTTTTAGGTCAAAGGGACTAACTATAACCCTTACCATGATACCAGTATACTTCCCGACTACAATTAGAGACTCAACCTCGACTCGAACCTTTCGACCCAATATATGGTTATGATCTACTCGAAGCCCCCTATGCACATGTCACTAGTGTGCCATTCAATTGGGTCTTCTCGTGCTACTTAAACACAAAAGTCACAGAAGGCGCATCATCAGGGCTTACAGAACCTATTTAACCAATTCGACTGCCCATCTAGCTCAACCACGTGAGTGGAAACCTATTCTAGGTTACCCTAACCTAGTAGAAATAGTTTTAGCAATAGGGATCTTGTCCAGTCTATATAGATTGGAATCCAAGGACCATTAATCCATCTACCTGGAAGTTGCGATACGATTTTGTATTGCATTTTATCCCTTACTCGTGTGTTTAAATAACCACGAAAAAGATCACAATCTTGATTCCTCAAATTTTGTTCTATTATGGAAACTGTTTATAATTTCGAGAACGAAACTTCTGTATTGCAAGGATTGTAAGCCCCTCTAAGAAATGAAGGGTTCTTCGATTTAGCAAGTGACTGGGCTAGAGTAGCCCACTCTAGCAAATGAGTCAATGGTTCATAAACTTTCTTCTGATAGCTTCATTGGATACTCTCTACCACTCTTGA